>JAEQBH010002459.1:0-417380 GCA_016808115.1 Tetrastigma voinierianum | reverse complement strand
TGAATTTTCAAATCAAGATTTTTCTCCTGTTTAGCGTGGTTGATGGACATTATCTTATGCCATCTATAAGCTATAGCCAATTATCATTTATCTGTGTGTGTAAGGATTGCGCTTATTTGTGTAGGCATAACCATGCATTAATCTGAGGAGATGGTTTCAAAAGTCTTTAGTCTTTATTTTCTTGTGCTGCTGGTACTGATGGAGTAGATGCATATAATTGATATCTTGCAATAAAATTCTGTAAAAAAAAAAAAAATCCGTTTATGTTGCTATATATTTCTGTTGGGGATGTTTTTGGAACATGTTGAATCCATTTTTATTTGAGCTATTTCTTTTTGTTGGTTTTTTCCTTTTACTTTTTTTTTTTCTGTCAAAGTGGCTTTATGGTGAATCCTTCTTCTCTGTAGACATACCTCCTTTTTTTCAACTTTATCGTTCAATCCCACATCTTGTACATTTTCATTTTTATTTTCTGTCCAATTTCTGTTGAAGGTGAGGGAGGTGAGCACTCTCTCAGAGTGGAGCTCTCCTCTGATGGAACTATTAACCTAAAAGAAGCTTAATTAAGGTGGTACAGTGAGCTGGGTGTTTTGTTATTATTCACAGGAATGCAGATGAACTGCAGATAAAGATGGCCCAGGTACATGTTCGACGTACATATTTGAACTGAAATGTTTTTTCCATGGAATATGCTTTGTTCATGTGTTGCCTATCTCGCCCCTGTATTCCTATTGGAACAGCGGTTTCTCTTGTTTATGGATTTATGTCTGCGGACAGATGTTGCGTTTCTGCAAGGCACCTTTTGGGTGTCTTTGCATCTTTAACTGATACCACATTTGGCATTTGGCAGGCTCAAATGCGGAAACGAAATATTTATATTTTATGGTTGACTTACTTAAAACTTTTTTCTTCTTTATACAACAGGCTAAAGCCTGGTGAAGGAGGCGAACTTCCCGGGTCGCTGTTATTGGTGGATATCATGTTACTAGAATTTTCCAACGTTGGGTATTTGACTCAGTCAATTTCATGATTTCGCGGATGCATTATTCAATTGAAGACCTGTCTGGCCAATTCAAGACTTAAGGTATGAGGTCATGTCAGCAATGCTTCTAGGTTTACGTCAGATTCTCCAACCCTTTTTTGTTTTCCCAGGTATAGAGAGAATATTTTTCTTCCTTAAATAGAAATTATGCTTGGCAATAAAAAGCTGAGTTGCAAAGCTGTTAAAGGGGATCTACCGACGGAATAATGTTGTCGTATAGATATTCATATTAAACCAAAAATCCTATAAACTTGAGCTTTAAAGAGAGTTTCAGTCAACAAGGTATTAGAGCTCGGTTTTGGCAAGAGGTCTTGTTTGAAACCACATTTTTGCAATTGATTTTCCCATTTGTTGATTTGAAAGTTCATAAAAGGACTTATTCGGTTATTTGACTTTACTATGGCACAGAGAGCCATATCACAGTGGAGGTACTGCAAATGCATTTATTCATATCAAAACCCAAATCCTATGAACTCCTGAGCATTTAGGAGGTCGGTCATTTAACAAATAAGAACCCTTTTAACATATATCTTTTTATTTGTTTGTTCACTCTTATCATTCGTTCCTCTTTTGTAGAATAAACCACTGCCCGAGTTAGTGTGAAGCTGGTATCTGAAGCTGGTGTTGGAGTGATTGCTAGTGGAGTTGTGAAGGGGCATGCTGACCACGTCTTGATCTCTGGCCACGCAGGTACTAGGGTTGCTCGGCTGGACCGGATCAAGAATGCCGGCTGCCATGGAACTCGGGCTCGTTGAGACCCATCAAACTTTAGTAGCTAATAACCTTCGAGGATCGGCGGCTCTCCAGACAGACGCCAGCTTGAAACCGGACGAGATGGCAATTGCAGCCCTTCTTGAGAGAAGAATTCGGTTCAGCACTGCCCCCTTATCACACTTTAAAACGCATGCGTCACAAAAATACCTGCCCAGTTGGCATTGCAACTCAAGATCCAGTTCTCGCTGCAGTTGGCTGGAGAACTAACATGTCATAAACTTTTCTTTATGCTACGGAGGAGTGGCGAGATTATGTCTCAGCTCGGGTTTCAACACTCAATGAGATAGTTATCGCGCAGACATGCTGGAAGCTGAAAGAAGTGACTAAGAATGATATGCGGCACACGACCTTCGCTATTGCTAGACCTGCTGCAGATATCCGCCCTAAGCTGCCTAGTATTGTGTACAGAAACAGGATCATGGCTTGGACATGGCTTTGGACCAAAACTCATAGCTCTGTCAAAGGCAGCTTTAGAAAAAGTCTCCCTGTATATACGAAACGCCAACTGCATGAACTGAGCTGGTGGTAATGCCAAGTCAATGGCGACTAAGCAAACATGAGGCGTGCACTCTCGCCGAGACCATCGCGTTAAAACCTCCTGTGGAAGTGGTCAAAGCCTTGAGCTTTTCTATGTCCCGGCATCATGCTGGAGCTTGAAGGTGACAGCAATGACTATGTCGGGAAAGGGTTATCAGGTGGCAAGATTGTAGTTTATCCTCCAAGACAAAGCAAGTTTGATCCAAAGGAAAACATATAGTACTGGGAATGTGGGTTTCATAAATAATGAAGGTGAAGCATATTTCAATGGGATGGCTGCAGAACGATTCTGTGTCCGGAATTCGGGGGCAAGAGCAGTTGTTGAGGTGTGCTTGCATCATAGTGAATACATGACTGTGGTATCTGTCGTGCTTGGAAAACTGGAAGGAATTTGTTGCTGGTATGAGCGGTATCGCTTTATGTTTTTGATGTGGATGAGAAGTTCCCGTTTCCTCGTGCAACCCTGAGCTCAGAGATTCGAGAAAAAGAAGAAGAGAGATATGGCAATCTTTAGAATGATGATCCAACAACATTGCACAGACACAAGCAGCCAAAGCAAAGGAATATCGGTTGACTTAAACGATTTTCATCAATGACTACAATATCCCTAGATTACAACGTTTTAGCACAGCAAGAGGAGACTCACATGGGCTTGAGCAGGAAGCCTGTAAGGCTGGAGGACCACATTTGAAGAAAGAATTGGTTTGTAAGATGCTTTCAAGAACTTAATAGAAACCCATGTTTGATCGCTAATGGGGAAAACAAGTCAGGTAAAATTCTCTCATTATCCATCTCCCACTGAACTTATATTGCTTCATCTTTATAGTCATCCCTAGGGAAAGTGAAACTAAGGGAGAGGGTTGAAATACTCTATTCTCTGCTAATATGTTATAGATATAAGATAGAGTGGATATGGGGCAGAATCAGCTTCTGTGGTGCCAATGTCAGCTTTATTGCCTTCCTTTGTCCTTAATCAAACTAAAAGAACAGACAACCAAATTAGGGGCAAAAAGAAAAAGATAAATTAAATTGTGTGTGTTATAGCTTCAAAACTCATGTAATGGAGGCCCTTTTTTCTCTTCTGCACAATACTTAAAAAGGCAAGGTGGTTTTGATTGTCTTGAAACTTAAATTTAAAAGCTAGTAAATAGACTGTCGGCCACAGGAACAGAAATGTAAAATGAAATTTGAGAAATGAAGCTGTCAATGTTTCATAGCTGATATGCTTTGAATCTGAGACTTTCAATATTTATTAGGCACGGTATTCATTGGGCATTAAGGTAGTTCTTCTTGTAGTTTTGTAATTGTGTTTAAAAATTTATATCATTCTAACTGGGTGGGCTTAATTCTGATTTGTTATAAATTCTTTCTAAATTGGTAAAAGTATATTTAAGTATTTAAGGTCTAGTTAGTGGTTTTGAATTTTCAGAAGATGGAAGAGGCTGAACTGAAGCAGAGGCTTTCCATTATACAACATGTCAAACATTTGATATTCATTGCCTATGATCGAGGGTCAGATCCAACAGAATGAATGACTGAAGGTCATGGAGGAAACAAAAACCGGCCCCTTCTCAAAGGACCCAGTCGCCCACATGGATTTAGGCATCTTCTGTCATCGTGTGAACACTGGTTTTTCAGTTTCAGTTGCATAACTATGTTTCTAATTTAATTTCTTGCATCTTAGCAATTTCTGCCAAAACCTGTGCAGGAGAACTCTGGGTGCCTCTTGGGAACAAAATACCCGAGTTCAATGAATTGGTGTGATCAAATGCTGGCAAGCATTAGATCGTTCCAGAGACAAACAACTTCCCAGATGGAAGGGTGTGCCCTGCACCTTGTGAGCATTCTGCTTTGCATATCGAAAAATCCAGTATCCATCGCAAAAAGCATCGAATGCTCCATTATAGACAAAGCCTTCGAGAGGGCTGATGGTGCCACGTGCCTCCCCCCGAGCAGAACCTGGGTATGCCTTTGTTTACCTCATCATTAGATGAATGGCTTTGGTTTATATTTAATAGCTAAACACTTTAATTATAATAATATAAGAATCGTCTTCTACAAGACTGAAGATCCTCCCATGTTTTAACGCTGAGCGCTTATCATAAGGGAGAGATGAACCATTATTGTCGCTGATGTTTACTTCCAAATGTCATATTAAGTGTTTCAGAGTTGGTCCTTGTTTTGGGAATGGCTATTTTTGTTCCCAAGATTAAAATTCTTATGACTACAACAGGAAGAGAGTTGCCATTGTTAGAACGGACCAGTTGGCTGGCTGCCGCGATCAGCTAAACAGGATGGGCCATTTTGTGACGGCGGAACGTTGACGTGACCTGCGGTCTGAAAGATGCGCGGCGTCTCAACAGAAGACCACGAAGTTGATGTGTGGTTCAACGCGTTAATCGGTATTGAGCAAGGTGCCGCATCATCCAATCACGGTCGTCCATTCACCTTCTGACCGCTTCGGAGAGAACCATCGCCACCAACGGTTGGTTCGGTCGCGAAAACTGATGCAAAAATCCGGCGGCGCCGAGTCGTTAGCGGTAAAGAATATGCAATATCGTCACTGCAGCTAGTCGGTCGTCCGATTTGGCTGGCTCAGACCTTCCTGTTCCAAGCGCGAGCTATCTGGAATCGGCCTTGCCGCGAATTTCGGCGAACACTGTTTGCCGACAAAGCAACCTGAGGACGCAACTTACATCGCCAAGGGCAAGAAGGTAGTCGCGATCGGTGGAGGCGACACTGCACAGATTGCATAGAACGCCCATCCGCCATGGCTGCACCAGCATGCGAATCAGAACTTTCCCTCAGCCGCTGACCAAAGGGGCTCCAGGAAACCCATGGCCACAGGTTCAACCTCAATCCTCTCTCTCCTTCTTTCGCTTTTAAGATGCTTTCTCATTCCTGATCTCTCACTTATAGTTGGTCGGACTAGTGGTTCAGATATTATAGGCGTTTGTTTGATTCTCTTTACTGGGATTGCAGTGGCTTCATATTCGCAGATCACTGTGCACCTGCAAAGCTGTTAGTTCGGTAAAGACCCTAGATCCTATGAAGTATTGACGAAGCGGTTCATCGGAGATGAAAACGGGGTCTTGAAAGGACTTGAAGTGGTTCGTGTTCAATGGGAAAAAGATGCTATCGGAAAGTTTAACTTCAAGGAAGTTGAGGGCTCACAGGAGTGTGATTTCGAGCTGACCTTGTTCTACTAGCCATGGGATTCCTTGACCCGGAGCCGGTTAGTAATTTGCTTTAACTTCATCCTACTCAACGACTCGTTTCCTCGGCTCTTCAACAGAAACGAGTCGCCTTGACGCTAATCCATCAAACCTCGATTTATAGAATACATGGAATTCTGACCACGTTAATGGAGTCAACTTGCTCTGGCAACTTCAGGTCGAAGCTTGAGTTTCATTAACAATACCTAACTCCGGGAAATTCGTCGTAGCCTTTAATCGAGTTTTACTATTTTATTATAATTATTTATCAATTTTAATCGATTCGAAGCCTTTGTTTAGAGCTGCTAGAGTAATAATTATTTTTCGAGCTCAGCTAACATCTGAAAAGCTCGACTGTTGAGCTCAAGTTTTACCATTGAAGTCAGTTTCATCTGATTCACCCACCGATTACTCCCCATTGTCTTTTAATCCAATCTCAGCTTAATTTATTTATTAATCGAGTTCAGTATAATATTACCTTTTTAAATTTACCTTGTTCTGCAATGAATCGAAGGTTTGAACATTTTGGAAAAAGCCCGATCGGCTTGAGCTTTGAGTTTTTTAATTGAGCTCATCAAGCTAATTGATTGAACTTTACATCTGGAAAAGAGTTTGCGCCAAGTTTAAGAGCTTTTGAGTTTTTAATTCGAATTGATTTCAGTTTGGTTCTGTATAAAAGGGCTCGATTAAACCTTTCCACTTGTTCCTCCAATTTGATTTTGGTTAATGGTTCTTGTGCCTGCCGATCCTTCCAGATGAATAAATAGAGGAAGATGGCCTGACCGACAACCAACAACCCCGGTAGCTGACACGCTTTGCACCAGCGAGCGCGCCTGGCAGCCGGGACTGCCGCCAGTTCTCAAGTGGTCTGGGCCATCCCGAGGCCGACAGGCTGCTTCTCAGGTCGACAAGTTCCTCATCCGAGAAGACGAAACCCCAGCAACAACAGCAGAAGACACCATCATACATCAAGAGGCAACAGAGCTTCAAACACACAGTAAATTACTAAATAGGTGTAAAGTAAATATGATCATATTCTTACTTCTCATACCATTTCCAGTAGTAAAGAAAGCAGCAGCAGAAGGAATCGTTGGAAGTGAAGTGCCTAGAAGAAACTGTGTGGTGTTGGTCTATAGGGCTTTTGGCCAAACTTTATCCTGGTCTTCAAGGTTATTGGTTGGAAAGGATGAATAATGTGGCAGTTTTCAAATATTTTTATTTCAAAAGTTATAAAATACACTTTGTTGCCTGATAATTAATATCTGAATTTTCACTGAATGGTATGGGAGTGTGTGTAATCATACACACACACACACACACAAGTAGTTTGGACTGTTTGACATTGAGAATGCTTTAATTGAACCAGGATGGTCAAGCTCCAGTTTTGGTAATAATAAGAGATGGAACCAATTTTCAAACAATGTTGATTGAAACTCATGCAATTACAAGAAATTTAGAAGCATCAAGTCACTCACAGCTAGTAGTATTTCCACAAAGACACTACAGAGACCAAACCCCAGTGGTCACATATTCAGTGCCTCACCCCGCTTAATGCAGAAAACAATTTCCATATCCAGGTTTTTGAAGAAAAATCACTGGTCTGTTAGTGACCAAACATCGTCTTTTCTCTTTCGCTTTAGTATAATCTCTATTTGACGATTTCTTGAGAAAAACAGTTTCTTATCTAAAGAAGAAAAACTATAAGTTTGTTTGTTCTGCTTTCCAGCCAAGATCATATACCTGGTACTGCAAAAAAAGGCAATTGTATATTATAAATATTCACTTTGGATCTAATGGCTAAATGCTCATGAAATAGTTAGATTTGGGTCTCCTTTTGTTTTTTTTTTACAAGCATATGCAGATTTGAATGATAGAAAAGGAGTTTTCACACTACAAATTTAATTTACAAGCTTTAAAGGGGAATTTGAATTTTCCATCCCTGTTTGAAGGGGGAGAAACTGGGTTTTTAGGGATGTGATTTTAGCTGTGCAGAGGTTAAAACATTATTTTGTAAGTTGTAACTAATCTGTGGAGTTGGAACAGTTTGTACATAGGTGAAGAGATCACTTCATCAGAGATTCTTGAAGTTGCTAATGTCTGTTTTCATGGGTTGGCGAGTTTTCGGTTTTTCCTCTTCTCTGCTTTTCTGGCCTTGGTTACCATACGGACGTGCACATAACCTTGGCTGCTTATCAATTAAAAAAAAAGGGAATTTGAATTTTTATATATATAGGAAAAGAAGGGTGCTTCACCAAAACAATTTTATCTCCTCTGTCTGAAACGGTGTTCGTTTAGGCTGAAGTTATTTCTCCCATGGCGGTATTGACCTGTGTGCCGGAACCTCTGAATAGCTACCACCGATGGGCATCCTCGCTGTCACAACGTCAGGCCAGATGCAGAACATACATTAATAAAATCATTGTTATCAAAGTACAGAAAAATAAAATGCAAAGCAGTTTCAACAACGAATAAATTACAGTCAGGTGAATGTGCAGATTTAATTCAATTCAAAACTATTTCAAATACCACAGCCATCAATGCCTGTGAATTCAACAAATTAACGTAACACATCAAAACTGTGTTATCCTCAATTTGAAATTGTTATAATATTGTAGAATTAAAAACTAGTTGAGAAAAGAAAACATGTAAAGTTATGAAACTTCATATTCTTTCCTATTTGGTTTGAGATTGTCTTGTATATAAATAAATTGTTTGTGATCAATGAAATATACAAATTTTTCCGAAATCACTTTATTACAAAACCAACCGGGTATTAAACATGGTGCAACTCATAAACAACAAGGTCCATCACAGCCTGCCACAACACATCCATTGGAAGTGTTTATTCATTAGATCCCCGAACCATGAGCAAAAAAGATGCTCAGGTTGTATTTTGAGGCTTCTGGTCATTCAGTCTTGAAATAAACACCAAGATTTTACATGAAACCTATGGGGAAAACTGGCCAAAGGAGAAAGCCACTATGAATAAGACAGTCGGATTATAAAGTACAAGAAAAGAGAATAAACCCCATTAAGTATACATGAGGCTAGACCTTCGCTACCACAACAAGATCCCTATTTTTCTCAACTTTTTTCTTTTCACAAAATCATCTGGCTGGGCGGACATAAGCTTCGAAACCGGGCCTTGACTACAAAACAACAACAAATAATTGATTCTATTACCTGTAACTCATACACTTTTATATTTAACTTCTTTTCTTATCTTGCAATGGAATTTCTGACCAACTTCTCATACAGATATTTTCATCTCACTCATCCACCTTGCTTGGTAAGCAATGGATGCTCTACTTTGCTTCTCCAATTTTCACAATGACAGGATATGTAATTCAAAATCGATAGCATTTATCCAATGTCCTGTTTGGATTGAATAGCACGGCTCATCTCAATTATTTCATCCTTTCCCTTCTCCTGTTGATAAGTACCATTTTCAAATTACAAACAAATTTTCTGATATATTCTGGTAATTCACACCACATGGATATCAGATATCAACACAAAATTGTCTCAAATTTAAAACATAGAGTCACAAAGATGGAATGATAATGGGCCATCAGGCTCAATCATGGCAGATGACAGCCTGCTTTTGTCATGGACTACTCGCCAAAACTTATACTTCGAGGTGTTTAAGAGGTTTCTCTCTCCCCATCCACATGGGACACAACTTTTATAGATACCAGTCGGATAATAAATTTTTAGCGCCAAGTCTTGAACACCCCAAAGCATCGCACTTAGGCAATGCATTTGAGAACAACCAGCCAATCTTCGTGAGGACAATATTGAAAGCCAGCGCCAATAATCTTTAAAAAAATGATCTATTATAAAGTTTTTCAATCCTGAAGAATTACAAACATCTCCAGGCATACTCAAAGTTCGATAAAGAATTTGCTGCCGCCGAATTAATGAAATCTCATCGCGTTATGGACTACCAGTAAATGCAAAGATTAATTGACCATCACTGGCGGAAGATCAACGCCCTGTTTCCTCAGCCTAGCAAGTTCGGTTAAAGTGAAACCGGCTGAAGCTCCACTTAGACGGCGCTTAATTTTGCAAGGGAGAGTGCCCAGCAAGCAATAAAAAACCAAACTGAAGACTGATAAACGTTGATTCCAGAGTTAGACATCTAGCTTTTCTTTTTAAAATTAAACTGATAAGAGTTGAATAAGGAATGATAAACCACATACTTAAACCAAAACAAAATATACTTGATAACCAACCACATTTAACCATTTTCTCTGAAACGATTGTACAATTAAAACTGAGTGTCTGTAATTTGACCTGATTTATAACTGTAAAGCGTTTCAAAACCTGAGATTATCGAAATATCAAACTGAATTATCATAAATTTTGTGTAGAAGAGGTGAGTAAAAGAAAGTGCAGAAGATGGAAAGTAGCAGGTAAACAGCCCAGCCGAGTGATTTAGTGCCTCACAATGGTCCGTGGGACTTCTCACGTCAAACAGCTCCGCTCAGTCAAGCCCTCTTTCGCCACTCGGCAATTGAACTTCAGCCGCGTTAGAGGAACGTCGCTTTTATTTATTTTTCGTTCCAAACTTAATCCTGACTTTGAACTGTAGTTCTCATAAGATAGTTAGATGTATATGAACTGATTATTGAAAAAGATCCTTGTTTCAAAGAGTTGAAACAAAGTGAACAAAGCAAAATATAGATAATGTATAAAATAAGAGTAAATATGGAACTGTTTTGAAGAGAAGTCAAATTTTGCCTAAGTTTAAGTCCCATATATGTAATTTCTTAGTTTGATATTATTAGCTTCATCTGTTTTTGTTGATTGTCTCTGATTCAATCAGAATTAATTAACATATATCTTACATAGATGATTTGGTATGCAATCATTATACATCCCTAGCTCCTGATAAAATAATGAAAAACTCATCCGGTTGTTCTGTGACTCCTGTATATGAGAAACTGAATAAAACACTGATTATACAGAATAAATTTTTTTGAACACCAGTCACCACTTCAATTAACCAGATCCTCTTCCCAAGTGTCTTTTGCATCGTCTAAATATTCAGTATTTTTATCACTTAGTTCAGTATATCTTATTAATATCATAAATGATGCAATTTAAAACATTATGAAATATTTTTTTAAAACATGGAGAAACCTGAAGACTATATCAGCTCCTTTAAACATGAACTATTATTTATGAACACGGTGCGCACATTATAAAATCCTTTAAAACACGAAAGGCACGACTGGTTATGTCATGTGGCAATGATTATTTTGTCCTCGGCATGGATATTTCACCGCGCGATAGATTGATCGGTGCCGCAGCTTGCTGCTGTTAGTATGTTGCCTCAGCTTTGACAGCAAAAATGCTACAGGCAGCGAACAAAGTTTCGGGAGCTGAGCTTCTGTTCATTTTAAACAATGTTCACCTAAAAAACAGGTTAGCAGAATAGAACGTCATACTTTAAACTGAGATGAAGATCTGAGACGCCCGGGGCCTGGTTGGCCCAAGATCTAACAACGCTCAGTACTCTGCGTCAGTATCGCACCGTTTTTAAAGGTTCGTCCGCACGGTTCTCGGTCGCCAGCGCCAGCTGAGAACCATGCCAGACCTTACAGGGAAACTAGTTACTGGGGCCTAGTCCATCGCTGGGATTTGCTCAGCACTGGCTCGCATGGCGATCACAGAACATAAACAGCACCTGATCTACCAGCTTTTAGGCGAATAGGCCAAACAGAAGGATCGCAGGTGAAACACTGGGGCTTCATTGAGTTCTCACCAGCCAGATTCGATTCTCCACCCCGAGGCGAGTTACTATGCAAGACCCGGAGGTTTAGGGGATCCTGACTCCGCTGACCGAGCCCCAACCAGCAAAGCAATCTTCTTCCTTCATCACGCAACGCGTTCAAGCCAAAAAGCGCGATAACAGGTAGCAGGAATGAATTTCATCTTTCTCAGAAACAGCCAGAGTCCTGATTTACAAATTTTTGGTGAAAGCAAAGTGAACAGCAAAGATCGAGAGGGCAACGGCTGTTAATGGGAATCCAACTGGCGAGTTTGAGCCGAGAGGAAACTGGAGTTTGAACGCAATAAGTGAGACCTGGGAGTGAACTGGTCAGGTCCTCTGAGGCCTGAGACCAGAGGAAGCACCTGTTATAGTGAATGTAATCTCAGCTTCTGCTGAGCTTCTACCCAGTAATTCATCCTCCCCCAAAACAGGTACCACTGATAGTGATTATGATTATCAGCTCATGAAACAGTTAAAAGATTGAGTCTGATCAGTGAAATAAATTAAAGCTAAATGAAAGTGATTTACAGTTTAGTGGTTTTTTGAAGTTTGTGCCAATTGAATAATCTCATACATGAGTGAAACTATATCTTTGAATGTAACAGACCTCCCTGTAATTTTCTTGATTAGTTCATATTTTTAAGGTCTTCTCTTCTTTCCAACTAACTGATTCTCCCTAATTATGACTTCACTTCTTCCTTAATTTCTTTGAATCACAGCTTTATTAATAAATATAAAAACGCCAGTATTAAAATTGAGTCCATTGAATTGTTCTTGAAGCGAAGTTTAGATGCAACAGATTTTTGTAATGAGGTTTTACGATTATTACACTGCGCAGATTTTTGTCAACGTCATGGCAACCATATCATCATAGTGTTCAACCATATTAGTATGTGATTATATTGATGGTGTATTTAGCATGATTATTTATTATTTAATAAAAATATTAATATAAACCATTTCTGAGATTAGATTTGATGGCAGAGTCCTCAGCGTGATATAAACATGACCGTAGTGTGGGACTGTGGTTGTCAGACAATATTACCTTAGAAAAATAGCGTATTTAACATTTAGTGGTTTGTTAGATGACTCTCTTCCTGAAACTTCCCCCTCGTTATTCTTCGTTCTTCCTCGTAGCGTTGCTGTCATTTCCCAGTCGAAATCATCAGATCCACCATCCCGCTAAGCATTTCTTCCTTTATAGTGGAACAGTTCATTTTCTTGATTTTTCGTATTTGGTTGTTATTCAGTTAAAATGGGAAGCCAGTCACACATCAGCATTCTTCCAGTTTGAAATTGAGCAGCCGAGATGAATAAAGCCTCGTAATAAACTATTCAGCAGATTGAAAATCTAGAACTTTAGGTAGAGGCTTTAATATTTAAAGTGATTCAGCCTTATGCTGGGCTTCCTGGATCCTGCTTTGTTTATTGTCCTTTTTTTACAAAGATGTCACAGCTTTGTTTTTAATCATGATCTATGTTTCTATCGACTTTGACGTTGAACCCGGTGATCCATTAAAGTTAATCTGATTTTAAAAAAAAAACTGTTTCAAAACTTAGGCCTCCTAAATAAAAAAAAAATATTAGAGTTTGTGTAATATGAGCATTTTATATTCATTTTTAAATATCTTTATATATGAAAGATTTTAAAACCAGCACTCAATAATTATATTGTTTTTTAAAATGAGATGGAATATGGAAACTGACCTTATTCACTCCCATTTAGATGAGAACTGTCCATACGGTGTCACTAGTCACAAATAGTACGTAGTTTGTCTTTCACATTTATAATGATAGACAGCAAATGAATCATTTTATAATATTTTAGCTTTCAAAGATAGATTACTTTTATTATTATCACTGTTTAATAAACACATTTTCTTTAGAGATAGCAAATGATTTAATAGATTCATTTGGTATTGATCATATTTTATTTAATTGTACTTTTTCTCTGTATGTGACTAAAGCCTTAATAAAATCATTTTTGAAAAAGACAATGATATTAGTACTTTATTTCATGTTTGAGTGCCCAGTTGATCGCAGTTTGGAGTTTATAATAAATATTAGTGACTTAATTGAACAATACCGGGCTTGAAATAAAAACATAATTAGTTCAAAAAAGAACATAGAGTCGAGTCAAGATCACCCGTGATTAGTTTTTTGTATTTATTATCATCATTTAGATTTACAGAACATTATTAATTCTTTAATACAATGAAGCCTCGGTGCGCTGATTATGCAGCCAGTTTAGTATAGACTGTTTGAGAGCTTGACTTGATTTTTGAATGATGAAGAGATTTTGTGATTTTAGAGCCAAAGATGTTAAAAATGATTTAAAGACGTTACTTAAATGATTTAATTCTAAAAAAGAATATTTGTTGACTGTTAGTCACTTAAGTTTAAATAGAGGTTGATTTAGTTTACTTGAGTCTCAGGCTGTGGTTCTCCCATCATCCTCTAAACATAGAAGATAAGGATCTGGAGTTGAACTGCAGATCCACTATAACAACCCAATCCAAAACTTCTCTCTCTTGTTCCAACTTCCAAACTGATATTCTAGTTTAGGGAGCTGAGACACCCTGTTCTTGGGTAGTTTCTGTCTCCATCCAATCCATTTTTGTCTCAAACCTACTGATTCAGGCCATCTGTGTTCCATTTTTTTCAAATTATATACTTAGGAATATAGATATAAGAGATTTGAGCCTTGATGTTTAAACAACAGAAAACAATATTAATAAGTTAAAAAACATATTTAAAAGTCCCAAATATATTTTGAACCCAGAATAACATGAGACATGAAGCATCTAGCTATATTTAGTACATGCAATATTTACTAAAATCATATTAATCAAATATGTATTACAATAGTAAAAATCCACAACATGAGAAACCCACCAGTGAATTTCACCCTCTATATTCAAAGAATATAAAATCATCAATCATTATGAATTTGTTTCCAACTCCATCATTTAGATTTAGAGTCATTAAAGCCAATGAATCTTCATTTTTCTGTCTTTGAAATACTGTTCTTCCAAATAAGTTTGATATGAACCCAGATTTTTCTCTGCAAGATATTTTTTCTTCTACCTTTCAGCTTTGTCCATATTTATGTTACTTCTGAGTTTTTATATACACATTATTAAAAATATCATTACCCAAATTGAATAGAATATAATCATTTTTTGTATGGTATAAAAACACTAAAATGTATCAAAGAATAAATATTAAAAATAAAATATGAACAGGTGCAATGAGACAGAAAGATCAGTTATTACAGTAAAATGAAAAATAATTATATAATAGTATAGAGAAGTTAAAATAATGGGGAAGAGGACATTCACTCAAATCAGATGGAATAGCAGGCGCGAATTCCAACGGGGAAAACGGAAGTGCGTGAAATGTAGATGAGTCAGTTAGTGTCTTCTGAGTTTAGTGAGATGGAGGTGCACGGATACAGTTGAGTTTCAAAGTATGGGAATGAGTTTAAAAGAGAAGTGGTCCCATAACCCTTCACACTTAGTATGATGACTCCTCAGTCTTCGCGATAGCCTGGGTGACATCATGGTTAGAACTTTTTTAGCAAAGAAAGAATCATGATCCCGTTCCGCTGCCATAAGAAACCCGCCTTGAGAACGCTTTTAAAACATGAACATTTGGTACGCCTGAAACTACGAGCTCTTTCTAATTATGCGCAGTTTTCTTCTTCCACATAAATGAAACAAAAAACTAAACCAAACATCTTTCTCTGTGTTTTTCTTTGTTGATTTTTCGTAGCTGTGTCGCTTTTTTAGGAACAGTTTTCATAAACCCATAAACATTTTTGATCAACATCTTTAAAAATTATCATTTAATATTTTGTTAAAATTGAAGATAAGTTACAATCAATCACATTATTTTTTATATTTTGGCCTTAGTTAGAAAACAAAACTTGTTCCAACATGATTTAGTGCCTGGTGAAAATGAAGAAGTTATTCAGACCTTCACAGAACAATTAGAAAACAGGTGTTTTACAACCTCAAGATGTCATCCACATTGTCGGTAGAGAACATGCTTCATCTTTGTTTTCCAGATCCTCCCATGTTCAGCACTTTGAAGAACTGCAACACTTCTTCCATCACCAACACTCAGACCTTCCTCTATAGACCTGATCCAACCCTTGATCTCACATGTCCCCCGAGTCACCTTTCCAGCCCTTCCTTGACGCGCACTGTTTGTCACCACCCAACAAAAGTCAGTTTATAGGTTATTTTTATCATACTGCAAAGATCTTTCATCCCAGGCTGGCCTCCAGAACCCCAAAGTAAAAGTATCTCAACAAGAACAGATTTGGAGGCAAAGAGTGTTTCAGGTCTGCACCCAAAAAAGAAAGTAGTCACAGTGGTTCTATATTTAGAAAATATTCTTAAGAAGAATGATCAACAGCTGGGTAAACAGGTTGTTCCCTCCTTTAGTCAAACTGCCAACTCCAGAGACTCTTCAAAAATTAGTTTCAAAGAAAATTCTTCTGCTTCAGATATCTAATTCCCTTATATTTATGAGTGGAATGCCTTCATAAATATGAGTTTAGAGAATCATATCCAATCCTGAATGTGAATGTTATTCAACGCCTTCTTCTCTGTCCCTCTACCAAGATCCAACAGATAATTGAATGGGAATGTTGATTGTTTATCTCCCACAGATCCAGGTGTAAGAAACCTGCAATTTATATAGAACTCAGTGGACTCAGAATTTAATCACTGTGTGTGGTCAGGTAAATTCTGATTCATGGAACTAATTAACTAGAACTTGATCAACTATGATTTTCTGATTTGAGGGCCCACCACAAAAGTTCATAAACCTCAGTTTTCCTGCTTTAGTTTGGTTCTATGTGACTGTCTGATTCACTCCACTCATCAGAAGACATTTGTGATTGGCAATATCTGTCCATCAAGAGACTTTCTTATGATCCAACAAAGTCGCTTCAACTGACAGACTTCTGAGATAAAACAGGTGCCGCCCAATAATATTTATATATCATAACGATTCCGCCTCATGGATAAGGATGGCGTTTTTTTTTTCTTGTTAAAACAGGTATTTTTATGCTGATCATCATGGCGCATTAACATCATTTCATCATGACCTGGTATAAGATAATTTTATATGGAATAGAATTATTTCCTACCTTGAGATTTCAAATAAGTTGATACTGAACTAACAAAGTCATGATTCATGTTCTTGATCAAGAAAGTAGTAGAAAGAAAAAGTACAAAATTCCAAATCGTAAAAGAGACCGGTAAAAGCCGCGCACTACAGCTTCTTCGCGTTCAACGATAAAACCAATTCCAACTATACGATAGAATCTGAGTGCACAGTTCAACTGGTTCAATCGCATGGAAACAGCGCTTCGTGTGTTAATATTATCAGAGGCAGACATCTGCAACAAATGACGCGACTGCCGCCTTCCAAGACGCCGTGGAGACAGCTGATCTTACCACTCATTATCTAACCCGTTATTGATAACACGTTTTCTGGGGATAGAGCGCCACGGCAAAATGCCCTGCACCCGTAAAACGGTAAAGCTCATTGCCGTAGCCGCGAAAATGACGCGATTGTAGTCAAAATGGTTGTCATCTGATCGGCATGAAATAGACACCACTTGGGCAGATTTCTTTGATCTTACTTTTCGCACTGGATAACCAGAAACAAGACCGAAATTGCTTTAGCCCCCCACAAGATAAAACTGAAACTGGTGTTGGCGCACTCCACCGCTCTGTGATTTTTCAAATTCAAGTTTTTTAATTGCGAGTAAAAAAAGGAAAGAACGTACCAAATTGCTTCAAGTAACTCTTCCATCAACCAGACTGATAAATAGATATGTTGAGAGTAAATTCTGCAGGAGAGAAAAGTGTGCAAGAGAAAACTATGAAGTAGATGTGCGTATGTATAAAGAAACGAAAATGTTTTCTTATTCTATGGCCTTCCCAGCCTGTCACAGCTCTCAAAAAGGAGCCAGCTCTGAGAAAACAACCGGGAATGAGTTTCGGGGGTTTCGCAAATCTTACCCAAGATTGCAGTCTTTATTTTTCAGTAATGATCCAGCTTGATCGGCCTGTCCCTCTCTGTAAACACTGCGCTTTCTCTTCCTCGAATCAGAAATCTGAAAATAAAGATTGAAACAAATGTTCGGGAACATCAACAGCTCTTCCTCCAAAGTTTCAAAACAGGAGTCAGATCGGAATGTTATAACTTTTAGGTCCTGCGGATAGTCAAGAAATGCCAGCCAAGTTTCGTCCATAGTACATAAAAAATAAAGTAAACAACGTACAGAATACAGGGCAGTCTTGTTGTTGTAAAACTCCAGAAGGTAGAGTTAGTGGTCGGTTTTCCATCTTCGATTCACTTCTTGAAATAAACCAAAACGGAACCTGTATTTTCAATACGAACAATGACAATGTTCGCGGAAGGTCACTTTTTTCGGATTTTGATCTCTGAATAAACCAATGGCATGTCGAAGTGCGCGTTTTGCAGCCTCGCCTTTCGCCTCTTGGTTCCTCCGCCAATTCTTATAGTCTTTTTTGCAACTTATGTTCCGCAAACCCACACTCCTTTATCAACAGGCCATTTACCCGAGCAAAAAACATGAAGGGCCAGACTAGATACTGTCGTGTGAAGCTAGACACGCCCCGGGCAGTGATCTCGGTTCCGGTGAGTGGAAAGCAAATAAAAAGAAAAATGAACGAAGAACTCTATTTCATACTTCAGCTTCTTTTTATACCTCGAAGATTGACGAGTCAGCCTATAGTTTGGGATATTGATTCTGGGTACAAATGGAAGCGGTAGTGGCAGCCGATCGCCGCGAAAGTCCAATGATTTAGCGTTTGGCCAGAGCAACAAAAGAAGCTTCAGTCCCGGTGCGCGGATCGGGATGGTAATGAGTTTGATTGAAAGCAAGCCTTAGTTGGGCTTTGATCTTGGTAGAATCATAGAATATTGAGCTCCATTTGGCTTATTATTTGTCCCCATAAGATCAAAGTTTAAAACCATAGCTGTTTTTTTTTTGAATAATTTTGAGTTTGTGCATAACTAAAACACTAGACTGAACCCGGACCCCCTCCTCAAGAATCCCTTGCCTTTCAGCCAGTGAGTTTCATTGTTGGGAGTTTAGTGTTGATGGTTATCACATATGAGTTGGTTATTTTAAGTTCCATATTATCGAAAAATAACGAGTGGTAAAATACAGAATAGAGGTTTCAGCTATTTATACTGTATAGATCCAATTCCCACCCCACCACCCACGCAAAACATGTTTGAGCGTTTAGTTGGTTTTAACAGTCAAGCTTCAATAATGGAGTTATCTGCAAAAAAGCTCCAGCAGAATAAAATTTCTTTAGTGTCAGTATGCAATTAGTACTTTATATTTTCTGGAGTTTGTCATTTAGATGTTATTATCATCCATGTATTTTTTCTCTTGCATTCAGACTGACTTCTCAGCCAGACTTTTTGTGTGCAATGCCAAAGCCCTCTGCAAGGTGGAAGTGATCTTTTGGTTTTCTAGAAGTCTGCTCTGCTTTTCGTTATTACTTCTGATCAAAAGCAAGAGGACTATATCCCAGCATTTGAGACTAGCAAGCTGATTTGAAGACGTATATTTAGTCAATCCAGATCTTGATTTGAATAAAGAGCAAAACATCATCAGTAGCAGTTTGGAAGCCTTTGTCAGTCGTTTGAGCTGCCAGGTATTGATGTATAGATAATTTTGTATCATGTTATTTATGAATAGTTTCAGTGAGATTTCTCTCGAACGAATAACTATGAGTGATTTAAAAATGTCCATGTCATATGATGAAAATATTAATGGTCTTTATCACAGACTCTCATGCAAAATAAGAAATTAGTAATGATCTGACTCAATGACTATAGACTCATCATTATAACACTGTTCATGAAGATATAATCTAAAGACTGTAGTATAAATATAGAAAAGAAAGAATAATATGTTTATGAAAGAAAAATCTTACAGCCATAAATTCATAAAGATATGAGATGATGTCAAGATATGAGGTGATATTGATATGTGTCTTTTCTCTTTCGCTCCGACTTAGTAAATCACAAAGAGCTATACGCTTTTCCTTCAAAAGAATTGTTCTTTTAAGGTTCCAAAAAACCGTATAAATAAAGGAAAAACCAATTAAAAAGAATTATGTTCTAATTATTATGCCAGATGTCCAATGTATTAAATAAAAAAGATGAAAACAATCAAACAACAATATTAAAGTAACTTAACTCACGATTATGAGCGATTTTCTCCTGAGGCTCAATAAAGGATGCAGAATCTGAAAACAGGCTGGAAGCTGTTCAAATGTTCTGATAAATCATCGGAAAGTCGGGAATTTTTAGCTAGCTAAACCAAATCACAATTCAAATACTACCTCCAGTGTCCTGTTCACCAAATGAGATGGAGGCCGCCGCGCCAATGTTCCGTGATTTCAAGCTTTGTGAAGTAAAAGAAGTTCATAAACAGTTGCCAGCATATCAAACCAGTGCTGATCTGGGCCGTGGTCCAACTGGTGCCCAAACAGGGAGCAACCGGGTAAGTGGAATTATCTCTAGGAAGCTGGAGTTTGGTAACTATGGTTTAACCAAGCCAGCTCAAAATGGCTGAGGCGCAAACTACCATGGAATGACTTCTGCTTAAATTACTTCAAACCAAATGATCTCAAACCAGAATGGTCATCAAAACAATAGTCAGCAGCAGCATCATTAAAGCTGCCAGCAGGTGGTAGACTGACTCTGACTGCAGATCCCAACAACGCCATATGGGTAAAGTCAAAGTAAAAAACTCTGTCCCCACCGAAACTCCACTTGATAATGGTCTAATGAGGCCAGTTTTCGCACATGCTCTGCCCGACTCAACCTAGCCTTGGTGCCAGCTAACATTCTCTTCAAGAAAAGCAGTCTCTGATAGTAAAGCTGTCAGTTTATACATAAGATAAGATCCTTAAAAACCATCTGATATTGATGCTGACATCTGGTTAACCAATCACTGGGCTCAAGATCCCCTCGCTTGATGATTGCTAGTAATGTTTCATACCACTATCTGAGGAATTCAGAACTTGAACTCCCTTCCCTTTACACGCTTGCCTGAAGAGTCTTCACTGAGCTCACAGCCTCGCCCCTCCCACCCAGCTTCTGCAAGCTTTCAGCTTTGATACCCCCATGAAAACATTCACAGCAAGGTTTCAGTTTTTAAACCAGAGATCTTGGTCCTCTCCCTCCTCCATGTGGTGCTGAGTTTTTCTCCAGTGTCCATGACGCCTAGAGAGATGGTCCATATCACCCACCCCCAGAGATAGCAGCCAGCATCTCCGACAAACAGACTGGGAGTTCCAAGAATTTCGGTATTTTCGGAGGCTGAGTCTATTAGGAGATAAACCTAGTAAAATAGTGGGAAAAGCTGCTGTGCCATTTAGCCCTGAACCAGAATAATTTGATGAAGAAGCTGTAAATGATAGTCCCTCGAGCTACGAAGTTTTCTTCTTAGATCGTTTCCGCAAAGCTGTAATCAGTCCAGTCGAAAACTGAATGAATAGTATTTGGGAAGATAAAACACTTGTAATTAGAGTTGAAAGAATATTTGTAGAAGATCACTCAGTTTGGGTCACATGAACAAGATCTATCTGATAACCAAATAGCAATGCCTCTGATCCTGTTAGTTTGAATCTAGCTCACTTTGCCTTCCTTTCCTCACTTGTCTCCAGTCTTTTACATGTCTTAGTTTTCATTATTTAGGTAAAGAAGTATGGCTTTAAAAGTGGTAATGAATTAGAACTTTTCAGATAATAACACCCAAAAATGTCAAAAGGCTCCCCAGATCACTTTAAGCATTATCAAACACCCAGAGCCCTCCTCTCTTATAGAGTTTGACAAAGAAAAAAACAACATGATCCTAGTGCTCTTCTGCCTCAAATAAGGAAACTTGAAGTAAATCCTTGAAGGCCCAGGTAGCCATTTTTCAAACAATCTTTGATACCACAAAAACTGGCTATAACCTATAATACCTTATTTCATATGACTGATCTTAAAACTTTCAAGCTAAGATTTTGAATGTGAAGTTTGCCTGGAAGAATAAGTTAGATAGCTTGATTTAGTAAAATCTTGACTCATTTAGGTATGTTAGTTGGGAAACTTGAACTGGTGGAAAACTAATCATCAGGATTAGTTAAAATTTTATCGTGCTTGAATGATGTTTAACAAGGGAAGCTGCTTCAAGCTGTGTGAAAAATGAGGATTTAATGTTAAAGATTCAGTTTTCCGGCTCAGTTATTAAAGCTCATTGGATAGCAAAAAGTTGTTTTATTTTGAATTCTTCTTTGAAATACTTAGAATAGCCAAAAAACATACTAGAATCGGTGTAATATTCTTAAAGTGGTATTATCTTCCAATTTGTTGTTATTATACCTGATCATCGAAAAACAAACAAAAACGTTGAACCCGGCTTTATATCGCCAGAGTTTCCATAAGTTTTAAAGATAAAGTTAGCACTGATTGGACTGGGAGTCACCCAAAGCGAACGGTATTGTAGTCCTTACCGAAGCCCAGTTAGCGAAGATTACCTCTTATTTGGACTTCAGATCGTCAACAACTGACTCTGATCACTGCAGCTGATTCTGTATTTGACTTTTGCGATTCGCTGTAACAGCTTAAATCTTCGAATTCGTCTTAGGGCTGATCCGGTCGGGTGATCGATGTCTACTGGTCCATTTTTGGTTAATAGAATAGTTAGTTTAATGTTCGCGAATGGACTCCGGTGCAACCAAAAGTAGTCTGCCCTCAAAACTGAAGGAAGTTTAATAAACATCTCAAACAGGTTGGTGCGTGAAAAGGTGAACTGATTTTTAGTCGCAACGAATCTCTATGACAAACAAAGTGGACTCCCAATGGTAGATCAAAGATTTATACACTACAAAAGATATCTTTACTGTATCGATCTGAAGAGTTTGGATTCATAAACTCCAAATGAAATGAGTTTGAGTGGCAGTTAAAAAGCCTCACAAGTACTTCTCAACATATTGATATGAGTCAAAACAAAACCAACGGAAGGATACCAAAAATTTTTGAGCCTGTCCTGCACCCCATTTATCCTGGGAATACAGGCCAAAGAGGATATTTTAATCCCAACAAATTTCTAAGGATGTAAAGGTCAACTTATAAGGAATTATGATTCTGTTTCATTAGTCCTGCCCAAAATAGTTCAACTTAACAAAAAAAACTATTGATAACATATCCATTTAGTTCTGAGTGAGGATTCTTGATTTATAGGTTCATTGATCCTGAATGATCTCAACAGGTTTGAATGTCCCTTTGAGCACATACTATGTTTATTGGCTTTGTAATCCCAAGAAGCTTCCTCAAAGAGGCCAAAGTCATCGTGGAACGTAGTTCAACTAAACAGAGATTTAGTTTAACCATCTTATTTTATACTTCATTAACTATATTTGGAATTGACTATTGATTAAATGATTTAAACCTCGGTCGTTCAAGTTTGACGGGTCTGATTAAATAATACATGGCCGTCTCTAATCTGCTGTTGGACAGTAGAAAATTCCCCTGTATAGGCTTGCAAAGAAACTTGGTACTGTTTTTTTCCAATGTGTGATGCTGACAAAAGGTTGTGTTTGATGGAGATTTTATATTTCTTCCTTCCTTAGGTGATCTTCTTCAAACATTTTCATTTGAAACACTACTTATTTAAATGTTTTTTTTTTTGTTAAACTACGAGGTGCGTCAACCTTATCACACACTGAAAAGACAAGTAAACATCATATTTGTATTTAAACTTATTATTATTTAGGGCCTAGCTTGACTATGTTAATCCAGAAACTTTATTATAAAATACAATCAGATTCTGCCGCCTCGACCACCACCTACAAGCTTATTGCATAATCGCATGATGATTTTTATTTTATTTATTTAAACTTTGAGTTTATTATAATCTTCAAATAAAATTAGCTTTGCTCTAGTGTTCTTGGAGAAAGCAATGGAGGTGCTAACGGTCTTTTGTCCATTAATGGTTGGAGGTTTCTATCCACTGTTAAATTTAGGACTTGGATTAGTTGAGGTAAACAGAAGATACTGGGCATCCATGGTTATTAAAAAAATAAAGATAAAATGGAAACATTTAAAATAATTTGGAAAATGGTCATGATGCAGAAATATAGGGTAAGGTATTTTTGGTTTCTATTTTTGAAAACTATTTTTAGAATAGTTTTTGAAACATAGGGAATACGAAAAAGATGTTCTTTGAAAACTTTTATTAATTATTTAAATTTAGTGTTTTTTTTGTTTTGAGAAAGAAAAATAGGAAACCAAACATATACTTTACCTGTTTTTTCTTTTGTTTTTTTTCGAAGACAAATTAAAATTATAGCCAAGAACAATATTTGAAAATCAAATTATTGATTTTTTATTTATTTATTTTTTGAGAGAATAGTGGACGTTCTTGATAAAGAAATAACAATATGGAGGAAGTCTATGAACATATATTTAGGATTATTTTTAGAAATTTATTTTTGAAAATAACCAAGAATTATTTTCATAAAAGATTGTTCATGTTTATCTTATTTCAGTGATACTCTTTTTTTTTTTTATAAACAAATGGCAATTCATGTCAGATTAGGGTCCAAAGACCATCTTCCAACCAGACACAAAGACTTGCGGATTAGCGTCAAAAAGGCGCCAATGCATCACTGTTATATCATTGTCGCTCCCCGATGAAACCAATAGATAGTTTCACCACGTTCTTCAAACACATGTCCAATGAAAACCATATTCAACGCCCGGTTAAGACACAATCGTTAATAACACAGATTCGCTCAAACCACATCGCCCACTTGATAAACCAGTAGATGGTCCCACTGCCATTAACGCCTACCTTCTTTTCGAAGACTACAGGATAATGGCATCCGTGAATCTGTAATACGTGATAAATGACCATCATTCCTTCGCAACACCATACCCAAACCTATTAGTCGATGATCATGAAACAATGTCGATCCAGAGATTGTACCCAATCCGCTTCCTGTGAGGTCAGACCAAAGTTGGGGAGGTCTACGAAGACGCTGAACGCCAGAGAGGAAGATGCACCAAAGACGGGTTCGACGCCAATCCTGAAAACATACCCCGTACTTCCACCGGCCATGGTCGGCAAAAAGAGCCCCAAAGCTTCCGCCGCTCAAACACACCATAGATCATCAAGCACGAACACATTACGCCTGGATCAAGATCATCAACTCAACTTAAGAATCAAACAGAAACCGTCGCGGGTCAAATTGCTGGTTAACCACCGCACGAAGAAACAACACGGCGACGTATCACGGCGAATTGAATACGCCGCAATGTTCTGAGCTTCACACAACACACAACAAGTTATAAATTCGTCTTATCCATCGCTTCAATAAACATGAACGTAAAATCATTGGTGAAAAGACGCCATAAAAATAAATTGTTTTAAGAAATACTTCATCAACTTTTCCAATCAAGATATAACCTGGGATTCAGTTTCATAAAGGATACTCGTCAACATTCTATAGCATGATTTTACCGTATATAAAACCATGCCGAATATCGCCACATCAGCAAGTCGGAGGGTCTGAGATTTTGCAATGGGATTGAACAAACAGCCGTGAAAGACATCTTCAAAACAGAGTGAACCAGATCCGAATCCCATCCTTCCCGCATCTAACAACAGATCTGGTTTAAGTTTTCGCGTCAGAAGACGCTTGGTTCTTTCAAAGATACCTTACATCATAATCTGATTTATTTCCATTGAAAGTTAAACGTCATTGGTTCCCGTCATTACGCGAAACCGTCCTGTTGTTGTGACCGTTTCCGTTATAAAATTAATTTGTCATCTGTCTATGCATTTATACCTATCTGTTATTATTCATTGGGATGACATTTTCACACAACCTTATCATAACTTAAAAAGAACCTAAATTATGATTGGAGCAAGAGGGGGCCTACTTGATTATTATCTCAATAATAGATGATATATATGAAAGAGAGATATGATATGAGTATATATATATGGTAGGTTTGAATTTATTTTTATTAAAAGCTGCTGACATCAAGTCGGTTTTATATTTTTAGGCCAAAATTTTTACAAATCAGTAGCTGCTAGAGGTCAATATTCAAATTTATTATCAAAATTATGGTGATTGCTGACAAGCTCAACCCTCAAAGTTTCATTTTCATGTAAAGAACAAATAAACAGTTTTGTTTGAAAATGGCGCTTATTTAGTTATGAAAGGAGAATATTGTTGTTGACGCTGATGACCAAACCACGAAACGCTACAAAACCTTAGGCATGTTTGGTTTATTAGAATGTTTTAATTCTTAAAAACAAGTGAGAAGAATGAAACATGTAGAATCATTCGCTTTCGCGCTTTTAATTACATTGGTAACCCCAAAATGGTCAAATTAGGAAATTCAGCCCGTTTTGGCTCGCTTTTAAAAATCGTTTCGGTAGCTAAACATATGAAAAACATCACTGCATGCCTTCAAATACGTTTCGCTTTCACTTGGGGCTGCTTTCTCGCTTTTCATAATGTAAAAATCGCAATCCAAACGCATTCTGATGCTTTTCTTCACGTCGCTGCACGTTACTCTTCAAAACATGTCAATATGTTCCAATAAAAATACAAAATCACAAAAAGGCAAGCTATAGAAGTTGAAAGAAATTGAAGGCCAAAGTACAAGCAAAAGGTTACCTCTTCAAGCCCTTGATCAACACAACCCTCCATCCTTGTTCAGTGTTTGATTAGTTGACTTTCCCTGCTGACGGCAATTCTAATTCCTGACTTCAAATCACTAGAGTTGGAAGTCATTCGATCCAACGGGCCACAACCTCCCATGCGATAACATTATGCATCACACCGCAAAGCCAATCCTGTGACTTTTGAGACAACCAAACTCGAGCAAAATGAACACTCTTCCTCTCTTCTTCATCATCTTCCTCCTCTCAACAATGGCAGCCAACTCCCAATTCTGCCAGGTATCCAGCTGCCAGCCCAATGATGTTGAGATCCGGTTCCCGTTCCGACTAAACGGCAGCCAGCCGAAGCGCTGCGGGTACCCGGGATTCGACCTCTCATGTGACTCTACCATGCAGACCATCCTCAAACTGCCAACAGGAGAGTTCAGTGTTCAGGGAATAGACTATGGCTCACAAGAAATATGGGTTAATGATCCTAAGAGGTGTCTTTCTCTTCCTGGACCAATCCTTTCGTCGATCTCGATTCTTTGTTTAGCTGAGCTTATTATCGAAATTACTCTTCTTTAAGGTCCAGGTAACTTACATGCTGCCAATCACCGTTGTTTGAGCGACGCGATAATATATCACTTTTATGGCTAACCAGAGTGAAGTGATCAAAACTTTCGGTCACCAGTTTGTGATTTTGCTGTCGCATGCGCCGTGGAGCTGCTTGCTTAGACCCGGCCTCTGACCTCGGCCTTCCTTGTGGATGAGACCTCCGGCGTGGGTGCACCTTGGTGCGGGTGCGAGATGAGGGCGGAAAGCAAGAGCAACCTCGAACTGAAATTGATGCTTTGATCTTCCTAAACATGTGGTATGATGCTCTCATTCTTCTTCCTCTGTGATTTCTTTTTCATTCATTTTGATTAGGAACTTAGACTTATATCTTTAAAACCAAAAAGTACTAAGGAATGAAAATTAAGATGAAAGATTTTCACGTTTGGTTTCAATGTGAAAATATAAAATATAAAAATATAATCAAAATTCATCAAAATTTTTTTTACATATATTTTAAGTTTTTAGTCCCTATAGAAACAAATTCAATGAGTTGAATAAAATTATAAAATTTAATTTTTGTTCATTTCATTTTTTGGTACTTTTGGTTCCAAAGGGAACTATGAGCTTTCTTGACGTATTGAACACATTTGAGCTCAAACATGGTATTATGCTCTATTCTTCTTCTCTATGATTTTTTTCCTCTCATTTTGATGTTGAATTTTACTGGTGGTTCAGAGTGGAGTTTTCTTTCTCTCTTTTTTGATGATGAATATTGATTATGAACTTCTGTTTAGGTTCAAGTTTTGATGTTGTTTTTGGGAGGTATTTTCTTGTTTAAGGTGTCTATTTCTATATTTTTTATAATTAATGCTAAATAAAACTTTTGCTTATGATTATATTTTAGTAGTTTGAGTTTATTAAGAAAATCTATCTGTAATTTTTATCTAAAATTTGAGAAGATAAAAATATGAAAATATATATAAGTTTTTACTTAATTAGTATAAGTTCCAATGATTAGAGTTTAATTTGGATAGGTAAAAGATAAGGATTTTTTCAAGAGAGAATATATATATTTTTCTTAAGAAAACTGATTAAAAAAAGCATTACAAAAAAAAAGTTAAAAAGTCATATGTTTTGGTTTTTTATTTAACAAAATTCTAGTATTAAGTCATGAAAAATTAAAAACAAACAAGTGTTAACGTTGAAAACAATTTTGTTCACTAAAATAAAAAACAAACCCCAATTTTAGTACATTCTGGTTGTTTTGTCAGATTTGAATTGGTCAATTTTGACTCCTATTTTTGAATAAAAGACAATAGGTGCTTTTCACTTAAATGTTAAAGAAAATTGTTTCTAAAACTTGGAGAACGTGTTAAACTGGCTTTCTGAGAGCCACCTAAAAACAGGTTTTTTAGATTTAACTGACAATAATATATCTGGAATCAAATAAAAAAAGATACACAGGTAGTTAGAAGAAGATTTGATCAAGTAAAAAATTAAGATGATAGAATGTATATGCATTTATAACAATAGAGTAGGTGGTCTGACCAAGTAAGGCACAAAAACGGTTTTGTTTTTTGTTTTTTCTGATAATTCTGGATTCCCGGGTCCAGTTTGTGCGTATCTTGACTAATCCCACGAGCTTTGAAATTATCGGATAAACCTTTAATGACCCTGAAAAGACATAAAAATAATTTGTTGAAAATATAAAGAAATCTTGAACAGAGTATCAAAAGAAAGCCTATGAAAAATAGAATAATGAACAATTGTTGAAAAAAAAGTATTTAATAGAGATTGTTGATTGAGGCATGGAATGATAGTGGAATATATCTAGTAACATGATGTGGGTCATTTTTAAAATCATATGATAGACATTGGTTAATGGAGCTAATGTGATATTTATGGTAAAATTCATATTGAAATATTGTTTTTAATCATGATATTAATTAATAGAATTATTGATTGAGTCATTGGTTATTGGTTCATGATTGAATCAACATAATGTTAAGGTAATCTTCTGAACAGTTAAAATAAAACTTAGTCAATATAATTTTGGTCATTTTTATGGGTTGATAAAAGCTTATATATAACTTTCTCAGATTAGTTCAATACTTTCTTGATGATAACTAACAAAAAATGTTGGAAGTTAGTCTTTTTTTTTAGAAAAGCATCTTGAATTTTTAACACGACATTAGGATCTAATAGAAAATCTGTGGGGACACCTAAGGTCTAGGGGTGTAATCAGATTTGAGGTCTAATTAACAGAGAGGTGTTTAGCTCGAGACTGATTTAAAGGTCGTGCTTTAAACCCATTTTCATTTTTTTTGATGCTGAATTCTACTCAAAAGTCAAAACATAGTTGAGCTACTCAAATTTGACTGATACAAAGTCAATCACCAAAACCAAATGAATGATTATAACATTTAACTCACTCTGGACTGTCACCTTAATCAATAGCAAATAAAATAGTGTCGGACTGAGCTCAGCGCCCACTTTGTAGATTTATGATATCTAATTCAACCTAATGTAACTCTGTCAACGAGGTTCAACGTAGTCACAGGTAGAGTAGTCAAACAGTTTTTACTCATTTATACCTCTTAAAAGCCCAATAATTTGAAGTTGTCTATTAAGATTTATCAAACTTATAACAATTTAGAGTATAAATTGATATTAGGTTGGGCAACCTCACCTACTTCTACGCAATTATTCGGGTCGAATCGCTTGGCCCAATGTTTGGTCGTTGCAGTTTCGATATTGGCCCATATTTTTTCGCCTGTGACTGAGACCCGCCACGCCATATCGCTTACGCCGGAATTCGACCATATAATGTGCTTAATCTGGGTCGCATGTCGCCGTGGTAGGGCGCCATCTGGGGACGCTTCACCATTGCAGAGCTCACATCGATAGTTCTCACACCCCCGGACGGGCCTTGATGTCAAACATCTAATCCTACCTGAAAAGAATAATCCTCTGAGAGCCACGCCCGCTTCGCTTGACGACAACACTTGCTCGCGACAAAGCCAACATTTTGAGTGTACCCGCTTTATGAAACCCAACACATACGAATGTAACATTGTCAATGTTGAACGTATTTATTGAATGGCTTCATCTGAACGCATCGTTCCAATCGCTGAATTCACCTGAGAAATCATTCCGCTCCAGGAGGTTTGAAATTGGGCCAAATTGTTTGGGCCTTGTCGGTATCTGGGCCGCCCAACAAAGAACTGGTTTTGAGTTATGATTTTAATGTTTTCAACACATCTCAGCTTTTCATAAGTTTTAAGTGGTTCTTCCTTTTTTTTTCGCCTTTAACAGAGTTGGAAATCAGTCCATTTATGGAAGTTTTGAATCTCTTTTCTTTTTCTTTTGCCTATATCTTTTGCACAACCAAACATACTGTCATTGGGAAAACTGTGAAAACCGTGATCGAATTCTTATAAGAATAGAGTATTGTAATGTAATATATAAAGTGAAGAGACTTAAAAAAAAATAAAAAAAAATACAGACCTCACCTACATTCATTCCAACCCACATGAAACTATTCCCTTTTTACTTTCCCTATGAATAAAAATGAAGACATCAATCCATTATGTACACTTTTACTCGATTGTTAATTTTAGGCTATGATTAACATCTCCACGCACCACGCCACGCGTGACAATTTAATCTAATTCTGAACTTTAGGGTCACGATTTCATGATTTCTTAATAAAATGAAGACATCATGATTTCTTCTTAATTGATTCCCCACACACTTAGACCGAACAGAACCCCTTCAAAGAACTTGTGAAAAACCAGTGGAATTGAACTGCTGTCAGCATTATTCTTGGAGATGAGAATGAGAATATCAGAATTAAATTTTAACAAAAAAAGAAAAACAAAAAAACAAAAAAACAAAAAATCCCCATGGTTGGTCAAGGCAGCCGGAAATGAGAAAAAGAAGAAAAACGGATTCAAAACTGGCCCATAGATAAGTAGAAAAGTGGTAAGTTGCCAACCCTTTTTGAATTGTGAAGAAACGATTAAAAATCAGAAGGCTAGTCCAGGTTCAGATAATAGTTGATCATTTCATGATGACATCCACCCATTTAATGATAGTGAACTCATTAATAGATTAATTACCATGCGGAGACATCCAAAGAAGTCAAAAAAAATTGGTACGTCATCTGGCTGCGAATCTGTTTTGTAACGTGCTGAATGCTAAAATATAAAGGAGGCGTATTCTCGGGTTCGAATCCTAGCACGTAATGGCTCATTACATTATAATCACAATATATATATTAAGAAGCATAGTAGGTATATTGAATCCAAACTTGCTAGTGTTTAAATCTTTTGGATGCCTTAATAATTAGTCAAGAAGAGTTTACAGTGAACAAAACAAAGAGGGAGATATAAAAGGAAAGCGGTGCTGAATGCAGGTATTATTAGCTGCTTTCAGAAAACTATTTTCGCCGTAAAAAAAAACAATGAGATCAAAGAAAATTGGAAAAACATGTTTGATTTCCAATTATTTTTGTGTTCTAAAAAAACACAAAAAACATTATTAAGATAACAAGAAGAGTTTTCAAGGAATACCAAAATAGTGTTCTAAGTGTTTTCAAAAATTATTCTTAAGAACAATTTAAAAAAATAAAAACCAAAGAGACCTTCATATCCCACTTTTTTTTAGAATAGCCTGAAAACCAGCCATTGTAAACTTAGCAATCATTTTTTTTACATCTATTCATTCCAGTGATTACTCAGAAGATTTCGTTTCTTGAGATGTGAACTCGAGCCTCGACGCTCCCATTCACCCATCCCCTTACCATTTAATGCCCCAAGGACAACTCAGTTAACTCAATCCAAGGATTGGAATTAAAATATTTGAAAATCTATTTGGTTAATGTCCAACAAAATTAATCATTCCACATTCAGGGAATAGAGTGGAAACACTTCAGACATGCAAAGTTCAATAAAAATCTGAAGTACATTACAAAGTTTACTAGGTATCTGAAAAGAATGGAATTTTCTTGAAGGGAAATGGAGAAATTCACTGCCAAAACATCAAGATTGCTGCATTTTTTTTACAAGTTTCCATGCTTCTTGGTGTCATTTTCATATGACACTTTTGATTCATATGAGCAACAACACTTAACACTCAAAGCTAATGAAACATATGTAACACTACCTTCTCCTAGAAATTGTAGATCATGGCATTACATGAGGAAATGAACTCAATTTGATTACACTACATCCCCATTTGATATGTTCAGGGAATATAGATAGGCTTAGAGGCATTTCCAAGAGTTCAAATCGCTCTTCCAACATCTCCAAGTGGTTTGCCTATTGAAGGACTGTCCGAAGCTCATTTGTATACACTGAGAGCATCCATTTCCTCTCTCGCTCGCTCTTCTCACATTTCTCATCCTTCATAGATTCTCCTATTTATGTCCTTCCTTTCTCGATTCGGTCATAACCATGATGGAAGATGTCACTGGTCGAATTTCATTTTTTCCCATCATTTCCATCAATAACATTCCAAAACTATAAACGCCGCCTTGTATGAGACACTCAATGTTGTAGAACACCGAGAACAGACAGTGTTCCTCGTGGCCGCAGTTGAGGGAGACTATACTTTGATTCGCGTATGCCAGTGCCTTGTTAAATCTGAAACTTTCGGTGTGAAAGTTTGATCAAGAAGAATGTTGTGCGTTTGATATCAATGTAGGTATCTCCACAGTTTAACTTTGGCTGTAAATATCTACCTTCGCCTGACCAATAGCGATATTATACACCCCCGCCTAACTCAAAGGAATGGACTTTTTCTTTCGGGAAAATATACTTATCAAGAGATCCATTCGGGAAGTGAAATCATATATAAGAGCCCATACTGGGATCCTCTTCAACACAAAATCCAACAAGCCGCACAACATTAACATGATGAATCCTTCCTACCTGGCAACTCATTGATGAAATCCTGACCGTTAGTTTTCACATGACTAGCATTTTCATCACTACAATACAAACTGTCAGAGTTCTTCTTATACAATCGGGGTCCAAACCCTCCTGCCTAAACTTGTCCCTTAAAAACACCACTAGTAATTTTCTTTGTCTTGAGGTTATATCTATAGTTTGGCACTTTGAGCTGTGTAAATCCCAACACTATCATCCAATGATAAGTGTCTCATTAAAACTTGTAGATTAGGATAGGCAAACAGGCACAGTATCCTGAGCACAAAGCCTTCCTCCAATGGCGATGACTGGTTCATAAATCACATATTAAACACAATGAATTATCATAAAATTTGCATTGCTATTGATTCTTCTGATTTGTATACTATTAGATTTTGGGTCAGAAATCAGTTCAATACAACCTGAACCCCCACAAAAGTTTCATGGAAAAAGCAAAATTTGAATTTCATTTTCATTCTATGGGACTGATTTTAACCACATTCAATTTTGCATAACCAAAACCAGAGTAATCCTTAAAAAAAAAAGCAACAGTTCTTTCAATTCCAGATGAAAAGAGCTAAAACAGAATCGTTATCCCATCATTATGAGGAATTAAGTAAGCCCTTAGGCCTCTCAAGTGGTAAAGGGATTGGATGTGGTTTGGGAGGTTCCGGGTTTAAGTCTCAATATGGACAAAAAAAGAAAAAAAAACCATTTACCTAAAAAAAAAAGAAAAAAGAGGAATTTAGTAAATGTTAGAAGCTGGAAAACTTACCAAAGAATCCAAATTGTTTTGAAAAAATGGCTGTCCCTGCAAACAAGTGTTTAACATAAATTGAATTCAAAATGAGGCAAAAATGTAATGAAAACTTTCAGCTGTAAGAGTTGAGTCTTACAAATTACAGCAACCTGCAATACAAATGTTCTGAACCCTAGCCATCTTGAACCAAGATAGTTACAGAACTCTGAAGTTCTAGACACATGGGAGACTCAACCAGTTTGAGATAAGATCAATTTAACCTGTTTGAAGGTAAGAAAATATAAACCAAACATATTTGTCATCTTGAAATTCTTACTTACAGATTGGCTTCATGCAATAAAGTGGCACGCCACACTGAGGACACAATTTCACGAGTATTATGGATCAGATATGGTATCGCCCCGCGATCGTATATCTCTGCCGCAGCGGTAAAGCAAGAACGAAAGTTTGACCCTTTGAGCAGCCTGTCCAAAGCCGTGACATTGAATCGATTTCGGGTTGTGAAACTGCAGCAGGCTGATAAAAAGAGTCTTACCAATTGAGTATGAATATGTGGAACATCTTCTCAGCTGATGTCTCCAATCAGTATAAGAATAATATGTATGATTTACTACTGTTGTAATGAGTATTAGTAGAGGTTCTGATCACTGACCTGCTTCGAGAATAACAAACGTTGCCTGATTCTATTCATATGGCCATTCATATGATCATCACTATATCACCCTTTTACTGATAAGAACAAGAGGATGAGAAACAGCCCTTCTCTGTGGCTCAGATTCAAAACCTGAATAATAAATATGTAATTTATCTGAGCGCACATACATTTGTTGTGATTCAGGTTTATCAGTAATGATTGTTTTCAAGAAGCACCCATACAGAGGACTCAATGCAATGTAGCTGGTCACCTTTTAATAGTATGGCTCACTGATATCGCACACTTCAAGAAGACGGCCTGCAGGATCAATTGGTTTTTCTGTGCGATTACAGATCTGAAAGAAGATTAGGAGAATGTTAAAGAGCCTATCCAAGAGCCTTTCCTCTTGAATCATCCGTCTTGAGAGCCAGAGAGAGCTGCAATTGTTTCTGATCATGAATTCCTGAAAAAGATTAAAACAATTTTCAATCATATCACCCTAATGGTTCATACACACCCATTAATAAAGAGGAAAAAAGAAAGTGCCAAAGATAGATGGAAGTTTCCTTTCTAATATTTCTTGACTTGATCCAGAAGCTTTCAAACCCAACAGATGAAGGAAACTATGTTATGAGGTATCGATTTCAAACTATTTGAAAATTACATCAAATAATCTTATTGAAGCTCATGATTAAATGATTAAGAAGAGATGTTCAACATTTGCAAAAGGGCAGCAAAAATCACTTTACACAAAACAAACACTAAACCATAATGTAATCTAAAAACCCATAACTTGATACGTAACACTCCACACACCTACAACCCTCTTTATCAAATATTTGACTTTTTTTTTTTTTTATCAAATATTCGATCCAATGGATTTGGGTGCACAAAGAAGCTATCTTGTCTCTCATTTTTCTAAACATTGGTTAAATTGTTAATTCTCAACACTACTTCTTTTTCCCTGAAAAATGATGATCACCCGCGGTCCACCTGGGTCTAAGGGCTGCAGCCCTGACGTATTTCGGCAACCTGTAATAAATGAGTACCAACTGGCATCCATTACCAGCACGCCATTAGCAAGCGTTTCCTTAGTCATGAATTGATGAGGATGGTACTCTGGGTGCAACAAAAAGGGGCAGAACAATATTAATATGAGATCTAAAGTTGTTGTTGTTGTTTTATTTTATTTTTTGTCACAGTAAGAACTGATTCAATAGGAAAACAGCCATCAAAATAGAGATCTGAGATATACATGAAGCAAAATAAGTTTGAAGATCCAGGTGCCAAATCTCTTGAAGTGGTAATTAGATCAAAGTGTAGAGCCCTCAAGAATGATCCTCTCTTTAATTTTCCTCTTACTCCGTGGAATCTTAAAGATAACATGAGAGCCAAGATGATGCTGTAATGAGTAAATGTATGACCAGGGTCCGTGAGATAATGTCTCTATCCGTCAGCGCCAGCCAGATCAATGTGTTGTATCCGGTCTGTTCTCTGCATAGAGAAGAATGGTGATTCTGATAGATCTGCCTTGATCGTTAGCTCTTAGTAAAGCAGAGAATCACACAACACAGGAAATTGTGTCCAGGACCCAGAATAATTGCCTCCACACAGCTTCAGAACCTCAATTTAGCTGCCTCTTTCCTGTGCTCAAATTGGGGAATCCTAGACAGCCTTTATGACTCTGATTTTGTCAATTGTTCATTGAACAAACTTCATACCCAATACAGACTTAGTTTCATCTCTTGCCTTCTGTCCCTGGTAATCTGTTTATGCCATTCCTTCTCGGAAGCTAATCTTGGTGATTGACTTATCCTCTGCCGGAAAATGCGCCAACAGATTCACCCCAAATCCGATGCCGCTCTGGTCTGATACTTTTCCATGAGCTGGTCAAAACTTCAATATGTGGGAAATGTGAAGCAGAAGGTCGAAGTGCAGACTGGGGCAACAGTAGTAGGTAACTTTGACCAATGGCTTCCAAAAGCCAAACACAGGTAATACCTATGTTCATTCTGTATCCTTTCACTTTAAACAAACATATATCACTTCTCTACTTAAACAGAATCAAATATTAAAAAAAATTGTTGTTGCTAACTCATTTATTCCTAATATGTTTGAATCTTGAAAAAGACAACTTTGATCATGATCGAAAAGATGTTGAAAGAAATAAATGAATCTGGAAGACTATAGTTCTGAAAGACTTTTTTGGAACAAACATTTTCTTTTGATTCATTTTCTTCATATCCACTCTAGGGTTTAAAATTAGCCTGACTTAGAAAATGTGTACATTTTTGTTTTCCAAGGTCCCCTTTCTTGTTTTTCCAAGGTCCCAATGGAAGTCTTTAGGGAAGTCATTTTGTCAGAAAATTGAAAAAATCTGTTCTGAATCTCAATAAGAAACAGGGAAAAGAAGAACCCAGAGAGCAACTTGAAATCCAGAAGATTGAGAAAATCAACAAACCCATGGGAAAACGGAGAAAGGATCCAGAGAGCAAACTTGAAACTAGAAACATTTAGAAAATCAATAAACCCATGTAGAAAAAAAAAGCTAATAATTTTGTTTTTTCCTTTTCAGGTGCAGTAAAAAAGCTAGTGGTTGCAGGTGAAGTTTTCTATTCCCCAGAATTTTCATTTTCTATCTAGGCTAGAAAGATAAGTGTTTCTGAAATTTGTGTGTTTTGCGGTCTCATTATAGGTCTTTCTCTTCAGTTATTAGTCATTGCTCTACCATATCTAGAAAAAATAACAAGAAAAGATCATCAAATGAAGATTGAAAAGTTTTTTGGAAGATTTATAAAGCTCTCAAGCCTTCGAGATACAGACCTATGCTGATATTAAGAAGATCACAATCAATTCAAGGACAAATTGTGGGTCAGGTACAAGGGAATAGTGGCATGAAAGCTTTCCACGAAATCCTTGTCGCAGTCAAAATCCCAACAATTTCAAGGAAATGGCAAGAGTTCATAATTAAGTTAATCATCAGAACAATGTTAATGTGTGGCTCGCTTATTGGCTTGCCTGATGGTTTAGACTCCAGCACTTATTTATGAGTTCTCACCAAATGAGTCACCAGATAGTTCATTTTCAGCTGCTGAGAAGAACCCATTGGGTTGATCTAAAGCATTTCGTTATGAAGGCTTTAGCCATAATTAAAGATTTCACCATGTGTGACTGTAAGGTGATCCTCCATTTGATACTAAACCTCATAATGTCCACTGATCAAAAATCCTATGAATCCTAAGATTTGACTTGTCTAGCTTTTTAAATTGTGTTCCACATAAAAGTGCATCTCCATGACTGCAGCTAGAGGGACTATAAGGCATTAAATGAAATGTTATCTAGAATTTTGGGAACGTGTCTTGTGTTTGATGTTTATAGTTTTGAATGTAGTACTACTCTGATATGGTTGAGGGAGCAGAACATTGTTGATGTTACAGTAGACGATACTAGTCGAGGATACTTCCCAGAATGGGTATATAATCATTTGGATCAAGGAAAAGAGCTGCAGATTCGGGTTGAGGAAGATGGCGATGCCAAGAATATTGCCAAAAAACTGACAATACTGACTTTGGTACTCAATAAAATCTAGTTGATCGTCCTCTCCGTTGGCAGCAAAAACAAAGAAGGAAGGAGACAATTTAACAATGCCTCAAAATCCTTTTTCATCTACAACTCCAACTAGTACAACTGCAAGAAGGCCATCATCAAGACCTCTTCAACAAGAGCTGGAAATCATCTCAGAATTAGAATGAAAGTAATTCACATTATATATGTAACAATCATGTTTTAATTGTTCATGAATGTAGCTTCCTTCAATAAAACTTCAGAAGAAAATTCAACATCATTGTAAGAAGAGAAATCCAATCAAATACTAATCTAAATCAATTAAATCAGTTATTTCTAGAGAATGAGTTTAAACAGCACAAATAGGGAGAAATATAATAGGTGTAAGAAACAGAAAATCAAAATCATGTAGGAAACAGAGAATCCGAAACAGGGGAAGAAGAACGGTAAAACGTAAAACGACGTAGTTTTGGGAAAAGAAATAATCATGTTACAAACGGAGAAACAAACAGTATCGATTCTTAAAAACAAAACGACACCGTTTTCAGGATAAGAGAACAACACAGAAAGAACACAAAAAGCTTTAAGGATGGACAAGCAATGTTACCTGAAAGTGCACGTTTTCTTCGTACATCTCAGTTCCTCTTCTGCGACTTTGAATTTTCTGTTCTTCTCTTGATTTTTTTCTGATGCCTTACCGAGTTAATGAATGCTGAGTTTCTAAATGGAAAACGATGAGATTAAAGATTATTATGACAAGGGCTTGTTTGGTTACTTGTTTTTGAAAACTACTGTTGAAAAACAAGGGCACAGGTTTTGAGTAGCGTTTTTCAAGAAGCCTCAGTTAGTTTCACAATTTTCAGATATCAGGTAGGATTGGGATCCCATTCAGTTTGACTGTAATCCATCCGAATACGACGTCGTTTCTCATACAAAATGGCGTCTTTTTTACTGGAAGGAAGAAGGAAGAAACGAAGAAACTTCAAAATACATCATGGAAACACGCTTTAGTACCAAACGGAGAGACCAAGGCCTAATGTTTCCAGGCTGTGCAAGAGAGGGGTTTTTAGCCACATAATGATATTTTTAAGATAAGAAATTGATTTCTTTTCCCTTTTTTTTTTTACATTTTCCCACCAACCAAATAAACCCATCACCTGGTCTCATTCCAATCCCATTAAATTTTCTTATTTGATGGATTTTCAGTTGCAGAAACAAACAGAAAATATAGTAACTGATAAAACATCATTCTCAAAAGAAAAAAATTACAAGAATTACAACTCAAATGAATATGTCTAAATTACATAAATTTCTCACAAATCGAACTAGAAAAAATTTCTACGATTGAATCTGCCAGCCTGCCTATGGTTTCTTCTGCACAAACATTTTTCCTTCAAAAGTTTTCTACCCCCATATCTTCATGGAATGTCTTTGGAAGGTGCATCATCATGCTTGAATATGTGCTCAGCCGAAGCTCAGGTATTTCATGTACGCTAAAAAAGCACCGCCCTGCAGCGTCTATCATAATGCTCCAGCTGATCAAAGTGAAATCTAAGGTCGATGTTCATTGCATTTATTTCTAACTGAATCTAGATGCGAAAGTTACGATGATATGCATTTATTTGAAAAGCGGTAATGTTTTTCCTGTATGAAAAATCAGGGTTCTGTGTTTATGTTTTTTAAAACTGTTTTTGAGAATAGTTTTTGAAAACATGGAGATATCACTTTGTTGTTATTGTCCTTTAGATTTAATTTTTTTTGTGTTTTTCCAAACAAAAACAGGAAATCTAATGTGTTATGGTTTTTGTTTCTGAGTAACATAAAATGACTAAAATGAGAGCCAAAAGTTACTGTATGGTTTTCTGTATGAATTGTAATTAGAAATGAGGCCCCCTGCCATTCTCCATTGTGGTGATAAATTCTTTGAGAGAGAAGGGCTGAGGAGTGAATTACTTTATAATGACACCCCAACCCCAACAAAACAAAAGTACTCAAATCTGTGATATAGACAGCACAAATATCCTTTATTTTTGTTTGAACGTCCCCACTGAGATATGGAACTTTTTTCATTTTAGACATCTTTAATCGCTACTTTACTTAACACGCCATTTATTCAGTGATATTATATGACAAAATAACAATAAATCTCGCTAAAACTTACATTTGAGTCAAAGCTTGATTTCATGACTTTTTTAACCTGATCGACACATGAACGACTAAGAGTAAACATCAAGGCGTATTTTGAGATAAAGTTCGTGGCAGGTAATGGGACATGCAAAACACGAGAGTTGAATTTGCACTTTATCCTCAAGGTCATGATACCCCAAGATACATCCTTAAAAGCAGGAATGAACACATGATCATCCGACTTTTACAAGGAAAAGAGATGAACCCAGGAGTTCCTACCAACGACTGGAGCGTAAATCGAACAAAGATGACCCCAAGATGATGACTAAACCCCAACTTCAGGTACATAAAACCAAAGAAATATCGCAATACTCATCAACTACAATGCTTTCATGTGATGGATTATCTTTATACTCAAGAAACCGAAAATTTCACTTACAGACGCGGCAACGCACCGCCGAACTTTGTATGGTGTAATCCGGGTCATCAGTTGATTTTCACTGAATTGATGATTATAACCGCTGCAGCAAAGTTTTCTCCTCCTTTCACACCCAGACTGGATACACCTGATTTGTGGAAACCCAAGCTTAGTACTCTGCAAGGAATCAGATCCCCTGAGGTCCTATGATTTGTGGTACTCACTCGCTTTTTTTGAAGCCAAACCCACTATTCACAGTCAATGCCCTACGTGTTTCATTATTTCGCCTCATTAATGCAACATTACACTAAAAACCACAGAACCCATAATTGGGACAGTAACCAACCTGTGGGGATCCAGAGTCTCAAATGCTAATCTTCACCACATATGGAAAATATAGCGATATTATCCCTAAATTTCAATTTCTAAATCCTTTATTTGAAGGATAATCTTCATATGAACACAGACATCTTGAAGACAATTTTCATTAAAACGATTTAATCGAATAAAACATAATCCAGGGCGAAAGAGATCTGGTCCCATGCGCGATAACTTTAACAGAAAACAAACGATCATAAAACAGAACGAGACAACTCAACCAATCGGGAAGATCCCCGCCGGAAGAAGCAGCGCACCTCGCCATTCAACTCGGCTTTTTCCTCCGGCGGTTTGGCTGACGACCATCGAGCGCCACCACCACCACACGATCATCTTTGCAGGTTCGATTAAGGCTGGCGCCCGTGAATGCATCAATAAAATTGCCAACCGTCGAGAATCGAACGCAAGCCCGCCGACGATCGTACAACCGCCTGGAACGACGGTCCAGCAGAGTTCTTCGCCATTGGAGTCATCGACCCCATTCATGATTCATTCGGCCCTGGCAAGATCACCGAACGTCATGCGAACCCGGGATTCAATCGCCAGAAGATAAATTCTCCACGGCGCCAGCGAAGAGTAGCTGGCGAACAAGAAGATGCTGTAAAAGTCATGTCAATCATAATCGCGGACTGATCGAGAAATCCGCAAACTCCGGCAGGTATTATCCATAAAGCTTCCTTGAAATGATCCTCATCAATTTTGCAATATTCACTATAAAAGTCCATGATTCATCAAATGATAGTCCACTTAAGATATCAGATTTTAACGATCGGCAAAGGTCCGATGGCGAATAAATGTCGATGAGGTCCGCCCAGATAGATTGGCGATTCAACCCGGCCAAATGAAGTCCGCGGTGATAATGTGAAAACATCATCGACCGAAAGATGATAAGATCAATGGTCAATCAAAGTCCGCGAAGCAAAGAATGACCCGTTCAATCCATATGACCGCCATCTGAATTTGGTCAAATAGCACTGGCGAGCATGAAATGACCGCCGCCAAATATGGATAATTAGCCGGCCACCAAAACCAGCGGGCGCAGAACAATCGTCTCAACGATGGATCGCATCAGTCGGTATCAATGGAAAGTCCGTAAGCGCAGCGAAAACGACTCAGAATCTTGATCAAGATGAGATAATGATCTCTAGTCGTCAATCTATGTCCGAAGGAGAAACTGAGAGAATGCGCTCGATGATCACATCTAGCTGGTCAATTAGTGTCCAGGAAGTGAAGAAATGACTTGGTCAATTCAGCGATGAATCATAGCTGGCCAATCTGAAAGTCCGGTGGCAGAAACTAATGATACCTCGCTCAAGATGATCATGATCATCGGCCAATGGTGAAACAGGTGGCGAAGAAATTAATCTCGGTCCGGTCGAAACAAGAGGATAACATCAATTACGATTCCAAAGTCCGGATGGTGGTTAATGTTCGAACCCGCCAAAGAGCGGTTGAATATCCACGCTTCGATATTAAACCATGGCGCTGAAGCTATCCGCCGGAAGATAGACAACATCAATCTATTCACTAAAACCCTGATGAATCGGGCGAACATGACTCGTCCACCGGCACGTTATTCCTAAATGCGACGATATTAAAGTCCCGGATGGCTGGTAAGCTTCTATCCGCCCATGTTATTATCCAATGCTCATATGAAGTCCGATGCCGCGGTAACGCCTCATCCGCTCGATGGTTAATATCCACGTCATTGTCCCGATGGCGCCGAACGTCGGATTACCCGCATGGTTAATATCCACCACCATATTGAAGTCCGACGAGCGCTAATGCCTTTTATCCGCCGCAGGTTATTAACGCAACGCACCGGCTAAAGCTCGATGGCGCGATGGCGACCGCCTCCGCCGGTGATGTGGTTAACATCCGGCCGTTTCGGCGGTTGAAGTCCGATGCGACGCCAAATGTCTGATCCCGGGCCCGGCAGAGCATCTCGGGCTTTTGCATAGCAAGTCCTGAACACGCAGAATGTTCGATCTCGCCCGGATATCGAATGCCCACACCATATTAAGTCCGATGGCGCCATCGGTTCTATCCGCTCGGGTACGGCTAATGTCACTGGTTCAATAAAGTCCCGACGCGCAATTGTCGGTCACCTGACATCATACCATAGCCTCGGTCGTAAAACTTGGCACTTCCTTAGTGCCAGACTGCTCAAGCGTCAATTTATAAAAGCTTCATCAGGCCTCAAGTCGTGCTTTCTTCGATCATTAGCGACTTACCGTTTGGTTCAAAGCGATTTTCGATATGCCCGACGGTTAATAAGGCCCTCACACTTTCACTCTTACGTTTGAGTCACCTTGTTCGGGAAGAACCATCAGATTGATCAAAATATCAAAGAAAAACAAAATATTCAATTTCCAACGATCTAAGAACAACCCGTGGTGCGACGTGAGTTATGGCGAAACGGTCGGTTTCAACTCGCCAGTTTCATCGCCAAGAGGGTTTATTTCTCTCAAAGTGACCCCGAAAACACCGTTTCGTAAACGGCGTCCGCACGCTTCTTTTCGCGAGACCAAACACGCCTGAACGGACGATTAATTCCCACCCTTCAGCTTTTCCCACCTGATGTTCAAGACTGATTTTCCCAATCAAGGCGATCAACCCTTCTGCCAGAGTGTGGCAGATTAGTGCCAAAAAGTGCTATTTTGAACCTTATTATTTATACTCGGCCACTTTGGTGCATTAATCAGCGCACTGAACCTCCACTGAATATTGTGTCCTCACTATCACTTTCAACGGATTTTATGGCATTCTGTAAGTTTACAAAGATAATTAGTCAAATTATTCTAAAGATCAAAAACACAAGAATCTCAGAGTTTAAATCATCGCGCGCATCAAACCCGTGGCTGAAAGAAGAGAAAGTGAAGAAAACGAGCATTGCGCAGCGCTTTTCCCGCAGATCGGTTCACCCAGTATCATTCACCGGTTATAACTGCGTTCACCAAACTTTGTCGACGCTGGATTTGCCATTTTTGCCTTCTTCCACCACGAATGCCGTAATGATTTTTCATTTTGGTTTTTTTTTTTGTACTTCAACACATCTGAGTAACTCCATGCCTCCTGCACAGTTTGTACACACTTCCATCAGACAGTCTTTAGCACACAAGCTTGGCCCGCTCTTTTTCCCTTTCCTCCACTTCTCACTTCTCCTTCTGATTCACAAACAACACCTCTGAGGGATCATGGTTCAGAGGATCGACAACCGGAGGATGGCTGGCTAGGATCGCTTCTCTCCTCAAGAGGAGGGTTGGCAACCGCTATAAAACCGCCTCATTTTTTTAACGCGCTGAGCATTTAGTTTCCAATCCTTCAATCTAGGGCTTAAATCCTTTGAGATGCCCCGATCGACCGTGATTGCAATCTCGCCCAGTGGATGCTTTGTTGTTAGATCCACCAGATTCTGCTGTTGCTTCTGCTGAACTGCATGATTGGGACGTATCACCGAGGGAATTGTTGTGTTTCTAAATGTCGTTTTCAAAGATAATAATTTTAGGTTGCATTAAAAGCTAAATGTAAAGATCCTGCTCGTAAACACTACAGTCACTCTTTCCTTCAACGCTGAGGAAATGAACCTGAGGACCCTTAGCGTCATTTTAGGATTCCAAACCAAGAGTTCAATGCTTCTAAGGAGTTTTCTTGGTTTTTTCATTTATTTTAACAGAAACTAATCTAACTCCCCTTCGTTAGCAACTTTAAATCCAAATGAAATCATACTATTTTTTTAATCATCAGAAATTATTGAAATAAGAAAACTCATCCTCAATTTGACTAGATTACTGTTATGTACTTAAATATAGTTTGCTACACTGGTAGAGATTTTAGATAAATTGTTGACTGGCTATTAATCTATCAAAAGGATTTGAATCGTTATTTGGGTAGATCATGGTTGTTTATAAAGCTGCTATTAATATCGTAGATTAAATGTCCAGTGGGGTTTGAATTGTGACCAAAATGGGCAGGGGGAACAACAATAAGGAGATCGTGAGAGGAACTCCAGAGCATGGCACGCCAATAGAGGGACATAGAAACCTTCAGAGATGGCAGAACCCATCAAACCTTGTGGAAGAAATCTAAACCCATCTAGGGTCCAAGGAGGGGACTACAGAGGACCAATGATGAGGAAATCTTCCGACTGCCTCCTGACCTGGCGTTCCTGAAGCTCCATATCACTACAATTTCAAATACTCAACCAATTCACAATAATCCTTCCAATGATGTCATTCGACCTAACGTTTAGTGGGAAGACTGCAAATATTTAAGAACTAAGGCCCAATTGTCAAAAATTCACATCAGGAGAACCTTCAACCAAAGTAGATATGTCAGCGAATTTAAAATTCAATAATCCCAGGTGGAATGATTAATTTTGACAACTGAAAGAAACAATTCGTAGTTTGTCGTTGAAGACATTTATATCAGATAAGAGAGTCAAGAGGAAGATGTCAGGACAATTTCCAAAGGTTGAGAGTACAACAACAAACAGGGTCCAATCTCATATTTCAGCCGCCATTCATGAGAAGAAAGAAGAAATCCTCCCTTTGTTGAGTATAAAGACAGCGGTGAGAGATGTAGTTACCAGGCCTGGCGCGCGAACATAATCGCCTTCCACCACCTGTAGAGATCCTCGTCGACAATCAACCCCCAAGGTTCAACGAAAAAAGCACACCCATTTGAGACACCGCCGTGGTAAACTCAAGAATGATGGCACCGGATGTTCACGATTCGCGATCAAAGACACGGTTAAACGCCACATCGCAGACATTTATTTCATTAGTGATATTCGCAAGTTGGTCGATGAAGCACCGAATCTATTTCTATAAGCTTCACTCAGCCTTAACAAAGCTTCTTCTTATGGTACGGTTTGGGGATACCAGCCTTCATTTTTAATGGATTTGTTGTTATCTATTTATTTGATTTTAATTTTCTTCAGATTTGCATCTGAATTTTGTTAACTTTGTTTGAGCTGACTAATTTTTCTGATTTTTTCTAATTTTTTATGCTTATTTGCAGCTTTGATAAATTTTGATTTTATAATGTCCAAGAAAAACACACACTTCTCACTGCCAACAAGAAATTTCTGCCACGCTGTAGCAGCACACCACCCATATGAGAAAAAAGGAATCAATGGGTAAAAAAGTCTTTTGAAATGTTTGATTTTATTTTATTTATCCTGATTTATATTTTATTAATTTTTCCAGTGTAAGTTTTATTATTTACTATTTTTATCCAAAAAAATATGAATGTTAACTTTGATGCTATTGTCTTGTTCCATTTGTCACTGGCAACTTTTCGCATCCAACCGTCATGCCTTGAACAGCCAAAGTTTTTAGAGAGTGCAGAACCAAACTGAATCCAAAGATCACTTTGTACCTATGATGAAGGTGAAAATCTCTGCACTCCAACTAGTCACTTTTTCCTTCTTTTCTTCTCCAATTTGTTCATTCAGTCAACAGAAAGAATAAGGGTACTCAACATGGAAGCTTGGTGTGCCTTCCATCCAAAACGAGTACACTTCATCAATGTAACACTTTCAACTCTTCCAATCCAAGTTCCACAATATACACGTGATGACACTGTGAATGTGGGAGAGTTAGCGCATGGTACTACATTTGATTATAGTTGTTACTAGTCTTGAGTGCCCATTTTTTTTGCACCAGTGGCTCGGCGGTTTCCTCGTAAGATGTTATACTATATTAACTCATTTTTCTTGGTCCAAATTGCACCATTTTTTTTTGGTTTACTCAACTAGTTGAAAATTGAAACTGGTTCCATCCTTTGTTGATGCTGACTATATCGTCATTGGTGACATTAGTTGATCTTGTTATTTTAATCTTTTCTCTTCCACTTAGGCTAACACTGGTCACTATAAACATTAGGTTTCAAACAATAGTCGAACCTTCCTAACTCTCAAAATTTTCAAAACTACCTCAGTTTCACGTTGGATCACTTCAACAGTTATGATCCGCATGGGGCGCCAATGTCTCCAAAAGAGTTAAAAGAAAAGAAGAAAAAATGCAACGCTGCCTAAACTGAGCAAGGTCCAGGGTATATGGTGAGAGTTTGAGTTCAGGTGCCTATTGAACTGCTGAGCCACCTCACTGAAATGCCACATGGGTGGAGAAAGCTGAAGAAGTTTAGGTTGAGTTTGCCAAACCATTCAGATCCAAGAAACCCAACAGGATTTAAAAGATCTCTATATGACTTGCGTGCTCTAAGCCTACTTCGTTGAGTCATCGTGATCCCCGCGATATGGATTCATTTAGTCTGATTTCTCACGACAGGAACCCTTACTACAACACAAAAAAGAGCTGCAATGCGAGCGGGTCTCCAATCATCAGGTTGTTAGTGGCCCGGCGGTGGTAATATTTGGTTATGCAGAAAAAGACTTCCAATATAATTCTGGTCAGCTTATGTTTAGGGTAACAAAAAGCTGCAGCGATATTATCTAGCGCAGAGCAAAAAGAAAATACAAGAACTTGAATTAACGACAATAGTTATGGTAACTTTACATCTGTCCATGACCCAAAGGTCATAATTTAATAAGGTTTGAGGCAAAGAGATCTTTGATGAACTGAACAGATAATAAAAAACAAGATAACTAAAGGTAATAGAAAGAAAGATGATTAGAATGTAAACAAAGAATCAGCTATAGATAAGCTAACATGAAAAGAGGAGGTGTTTCTGAGCAATATACGATAAAGATTTAATAAAGATAGCATCAAATAAATATCCATTTTGGTCCTGAGAAGAGAGAGCAAAAACCTAAAGTAAGAAGAAGAAGAAATAAAAAGAATAGTGGCTATTAAAAAGATCACAAAGATCCAGAATATTTCAGTGAAACCAAGGGGGAGAGTCTAGTTTAACAAAGATATATACTTAGTTTAACCCTTTCGTATATCAGTCAAAAAACCCCAAAACTACTTGTTAGTTGAGTTAAGAAGAGCTCTTATGCTCATAGATGTTTGGTTAGTTTTAGCTTGTGTTTAACCAGAAAATTTCCGCTTGACCATGCAAATTCAGAACTTTGTAATATATTTTAAACAGTCGGGCAATTTCAGAGTGAGTCCTTCGGTAATTGTAAATAAGAATTAAATTAATCAGATGTTAGTTTAATTTTCCACTATAACTTCATAGATCATGAAAGGTCCTTTACCCAGGTTTCAGCCCAGATAGGTATTATCCGGTAGAGGTCGCAGAGGGGTTGAAATGGCAGAGGTCGCCACGGAGCTCAGCGAGGTCAGCCAACAGGTCCACGGTCAGCTTCTGAGGCCGCCCACAGAGGGTCATCGAGCCAGAGCCAGCTCGGTGCTCGCTGGGTCTGCTCAGCTCATTGGTAAATTATGATACATCTCCGATCCCTGGCGTCATAACTTCTTCGCCAACCCGCTTCGTGTTCACCTGCCGGTACTTCCATTGAGTCGGGCAACCATTCATACGCCGGCGAAGTTGTAGGATCTGGCGTTGCACTGCTTCCCCGGCCAGGTCAGTCAGCTCGGCCGGGCCTGCCAGTTAACTCGTCTAAGACTACGATGACCTCCAACTCGGAAGGTCACAACCCTTCTGTCCCAACCTTCACTTCCTGGTGCCTTGACTCATGAGCCCACTCTGTCAAGAATCCATTCATATGCCTGAGGAGGATATTAGGTGTCTGACCAAGGTGTTAGACCGAGCTCACCAAGGTCAGGTTAGCTCGGCTAGTTCAAAGCCAACACTCAAGACTACGTGATGATCTGCCTTCAAGGCTCAACTTTCCGCATCCACTCCGACTGGCGTGTACTTGACTCATGAACCAATATTTTAAGAATACATTCATATGCACGAGGAGGATATTAGGTGTCAGACCAAGGTGTTAGACCAAGCTCACCGAGTCGGTCAGCTCAACGCTTCAGTCACTGTCTGGTTGACTACATTATGACCTCCAACTTCTGGTTATAACCTCTTCCGTTCGAACTCCCATTCTATGTTCTTGACTCATGGTGCCCATTGAGTCAAGAATACATTCATATGCCTGAGAGGATACATAGGTAATGTGACCAGGCAGCAGATCGAGCTCAACGAGGCCAGGTCACTCGGGCTAGTCAGTCACTGTCTGCTGACTCACGTATGACCTCCAACTTCTGCTGTCATAACCTTTCCGTCCAACTGATTCGAGTACTGGACCATAAAATACCATTATCTAGAATCTAACCATACTGGTCAAGGCATTCGGTATCCATGACCCGGTGTAATATGATTGTTGTACCAAGCGTACTAATCGGCTTGCAAAGCCTAATTGGAATACATGATAGTGTTAGATGATATAACAAGAAATATCAACATAAGTAGATTTGATATAAAGAATAAAGAGTAACAAATGAGGCCCAGAGAACACGTGATACCAGGTATGACCCGCCGGCACCATATCACTGATAAACATATATGAGATCTGCTTCGCGATTCGCTGCTGCTACATTTATTATGTGGCTGTGCACGTATACATGACCAAAGTCAGACATTCTTCGCTTAGTAAGTACTGACACTTATTACGCATGCACGCCTATGTTCCGACTGCATCAGAATTTTTGTATATATTGTACCGCGTTCATTCTTATTCCTGGCCCAAGAAAATGAACGCTTATAATGCAGTATCCGAATAAGAAATGATAAAAAGGTAAATAGATATGAAGGGTACCTAAGGGTATTAGCAAGAAGTCTATGTTCGCACTCTATGAGAGATGTGATTGGGCCGATAAAGCACGTAAACATAAGTATAAAAATGTATGAGTATATGTCATAAGATACATAGACTAATAAAGTACATGAAAATATAAGTTAACAAGAGATAAGATGTTACGAGGAATGAGTACATGTACACGAATGATAGGCAAAGATGAATGAAAAATGAGTAAATGCATGCATGATAAAAAAATATAGGAATATATGTATTAGAGAGAAATATAGAACCGTATATAGCTACAGATATGATAATTAATACAAGATTAAAGTAATACATGTACAAAAATGTAATAAACCGAGGCTCATGTTCCACCAAGTAGATATCAATACTACCAGGGGAATAAGTCCAAAGATATAAGCTTTGTTCAATACTGAGGTCCCAATAATGATGAGATCCCGCTTTGATCACTTGCGGGCTCTGGCAATTTGCCAACGCCTTCTTCATGCTCCTTTATAAGATGATCATTGTCTCGCATAATGATAACAATACGCTCCTTTATGTTTTTGTATCCACTTCTTTAGTATTTACAGACATGGAAGAGAAAGTAATATGAAAAGTATAACAGAAAACAAAGATATAAAATAGTACATGAACAAGCAGATACAAATACAGAGAGAAATTAGTACATGAACACAGTACATGATAACAGTACGTGAAAACAGTACATGATAAAAGTATATGAGAACAGTACATGAAAATAGAACATAACAAATGGTATAGTATATAAGCATGAAAGTAATATATGTATAAGAATATGACATGCACAGATGAGATATAATATGAACCACAAAGATAATAAGATCAAACGACAGTACTTTAATACAAATATATGATATGAATATATGATGTATTATTAAATGAATAGATTTAACATGCCAGAACACACGATAAAATGCATATGCTAAGAACTGATAGAGATAAGTAAAAGATGACAAAGCAACAGAATACAAGAAAAGTATATGGTGAGAGACGTTTACATGTATATAATACGCACATAAATAGGAATGTAAAGATGAGGCGTTACTGTTATATGAATATGTATAGACATATGAAAACATATGTATGTTAGGACGGTCAATTATGTGGTGCTGTCCATGCTGAGGTCTCACCGTTAAAGCTAGCGACGCGCTCAATCCGCAGAGACTGTAAAGATGGTTGCAATACGCTGCGGAGATGCGATACATCAGAAGGCCACCACAGATAGGTGCTTCAACAGATCGCCTGCGATCTCGATGTTGTATTAGATAAACAAACGTGTACATGTCTAAGTAATAATCATATGTGGAGATTTTAGAGACACCACTGTGGTAGTTCAGAGACCTGGAATCCGTGATTTTAAGGAAGGATAAAACGGCAGAATCTTCTACCAACCCGAATTTGATTCGGACACAAAACCGACTTCCCGAACCCATTTCTGCGATCATTATCACGGACATCTTAGATCTGGCGGTGTACTGATTTCACGTTGAGATGCAGGTCTGATGACACATGGCAAGATAAGAGACACATGCACCACGCGTGCACACCAGAACAGTGTGGCGGTCACAGTTTTGATCACGCGCTGGGAGAGATCCGGCCAGTCACTGGCAGGGCATGATCGTACAAACAAAGAAATAAATATATGGATGAAAACTATACACAACTGTCTTCGTTATGAGGAGGAAGCTCCTCCCATCCATACACACGGTCTGCAAAGGTGAGAGAAAAAGATAAAACGAAATACAAAGGAAGATAAAAACCCAGGTAGAAGGGAGTCTGCAACATAGAAGCTGACCCCATTTTGTGAGAGAGTGTCTTCCTTCTTCTCTGTGTTTCTGAACAACCAATCACGCCCGTCGGGGCCAGAGGTGGTCGGTCACATCGCACAGGCACGCGTGGAGCACGATTCGGGGAGCTTTGGCAACCCCAATAGGTTTTTCTCCTACTTGAGCTTAATTTTTGCTTAAGGGTTAGCAATGACAGGATTCGTCGGTACTGATTTGATCGCGGCTTCGCCGCGCTTAACTGAGTTAAGAAATCCCTAGAGTATGTGACAACAACGACCGCCGCGATTTACTCGATCGAAGCGTCACGATCGCCATGAGAAAATAAGATGTTGGCGTGATTCGCGCGCACCAAGATAACCGCTTATTGCGCCTTAGCCCATGCGGAGCCGCCTTATACTATTACGTGAAACGAACAACACGACGACGAATTGATCCACGTTGAACAGGCGCACGATGATGATATTGAAGCGGTTAATGCTGCCGCTGGTCGCACCGGTGGACTGAGCTGCGGTACAATCACGCGAGGAAACTCCACCATCGCAGACGTTCGTTCGCACTGGGACTTATTTTTGTAAAACAAGACGCCACTGTGATGGACGCGATCCCGGGGACCCGAGCGTAATATTAGTGGTTGGCGATGGCCTTATTCGTATTTCTTGGTCTTTGTAAAATCGCAAGATAACCAGCCTTGATTTTGTGGCAATACGATACAATTGAAACGGAACCATTTTGCATAAAATTGAGACTTTTATTGTATGACGCACCTTAAATACTTGGAGTACGTACTGGCCCATGATGTGGAGACATCGATTTCCCGCGTATTGACGGCATACGTCTTAACCCATCAGCGCCGCCTCTTTTTATGAAACATTTTTGTTATTACAAAGTTTGTATAACCACAGTAAGGTTCAACTCTAAGAAATAACTACCAACGAGTCCCAAAGATATAGTCTCGCGCCGACTGTCTCTGATCCGCCTATTCGGTCGGATTGTGGATCGCGTGACAGAGTTCGCCGGCGCTTCATTGTTGAGAGCCGATCAAACAAACACTTAGATTTTGTCAAAGCCTGTTGAGTTTTATAAGGAAGCCTTTGATACTTGAATTTCACACTCATCTTCAGATAGCGACGTATGGTTTTCAGCGCTGGATTCTCATCGAGGCTAGCAATACCATTCACAACCCTTTGAAACATTTTGTGGTAAATGATCATTTATTATCGCTGGTAAGCCTCTCTTTCTTTTCTTTCATTGCTAAGGGACGGCAAATACGTGCATTTAGCGCCAAAAAGGTTTTGAACCCTGTTATTAGTGATTTGAGTAACTTTAGTACTATCTCAAAGTAATGTCCTGATTTGTACATTGAACCCTACCATTTACCGACGCATTGTGGTTAATTTTGTAGTTTTGCAAGATAATCGTGCCAAAATTATTCTGAATAATCTAAACACTAAGGTCCTGAAGAACCCCATCATGCATCAACCTGGTATAAGAGGTATGAAGAAAATGATAATCATAGAATGTTTTCTCATACAACGCTCACTTCACAAACACTATTCACCATATAAACTCAATGTCACTGCTATTATCAATGGGACTTGCCATTTTTTTAAGCCCAAATTATCGCAATGATTTTTCATTTTAGCTTTTTTTTTTTTTTGTAATTCTCCGATATAATTGTACACCACTAAGCCTCAAAGTGAAGCTTTGCGGGTTGTAATCACCACCACAATTTTGGGGCGCAAACTTCAAACGCCTTTTCATTTTCCATCTTCTCACTTTCATTTTCTGGTCGCCAAACACACCTCGGAGTGGAATATGAACTCCGTGATATATCACAATCTACTTTTCTTCCGGAAGAGAGGTTATCACATACTTAATAACTTTGCCTTTTTTAATGGAAGCGCTTTGATACTTAGGTTCGAATCCTTCAATCGTGCGAACCTCAGACGCTCCGATTAATCGATGGCAATCTTGCGTCGAAGGGACGCCATTACAGATCCACCGAGATTCGATTGTACGCCTCTCTATGAGTCACTATAGGTAGATCGTGACGCATTCACCAGCAACATCTCGCGCCTGCATGTCGCTTTCAAAAGGATAACAATCTTTGTAGTTTGAATTTAAAAGCTAAATGAAGATCCGGTTCGAATGACCATAGTCATCTTCAATACGAGAAATGAACCCAGACCTCTCGCTGCCTTAGGATCTCAACCCAGAGTTCAAGGCTCAGTTTTTTATTTTCCATTTTGCTATCACTCAGAATCCATCCAACTCCCTCGCTGAAAACTGAACCAACTAAATTCACCATTTTGAATGAATCAATCATTCATGATTTAAACCCATCCCTATTTTCGAATCTTCAGAGTTTTCATCATGATCAGTGAGTCACACGCAAGAGGATTGAGATTATACTTTCGCGATTCAACACAACCCGCACCGCGGGCACTTAATCAGGGGCGCATCAGGGGTACCACGATCTTTAGGCCCAAATCCACTCACTCATCAGTCTGCAAACGCCACGCTCGTATCAAGCTACCGTCGCGATAATCGGCGCACCTGATTATATCAAAACACACTTAATTTTAACCACCATATATATGGTCTGAAAAGTCGCCAGATCTTTAGTCCCCTAGCTCCGCCACCCCACGACATATGGGAATACTTGAATATGACATTTCATCCCCCAATTTAATTTTTAATCATATTTCAAGGATAACCTTCATGCTAAATATATATTATCTTTAAAAGGATAATATTTGATAAGGAAAATGATCTTATCCATTGTACATAATCCTATAAGTGGAAAATGATTTTTATCCATAAAAATATAACTTTGAATAAGGAAAACATATATTATTCATAGCCATGAACCCAGATTGGGGAACCAACTATAAATTCAGAAGACTCTGCAAGGCGCATGACCCTACCATCTCAACTCTCCTCCTTCTTCCTTCCATATTAATGGACTTAATCATTGAGGCCGCCCACCCGCCGGATCGCCTTTATGGTAGTTTACATTAAGGGGCCACGGGGAGTGTGTCTCAGATCAAAGGCCATAGATGTCGAGACGCCGCCAGAGGCCTGATCACGCCAAGATGTCCCCGTGAGACGAATAAATGCACTGTTCTATAATGACTGATCGGATTTGGTTCAACCTAAACCATCTCGGAAATATGATCATATGCATGATCCTCGAAGATCGCTCCACCGAGGTAATTCCATCTCCACCTCAGCGCTAACGACAAGACTGTGAGGAGGAAGAAGAGTTTCCGCCGGCTGCTGCTGCTGCATGAATGATGGGAATGAACTACGAGTTTCATTGATCCTGTTTGACAGCTCTATCGGGTCGGTCGCCTACCCCAGCGTGTATCGGTTCGTGGGATCGTTACAGCTTTGAAGTTCTCGGTAGTCATGCAAAGAGCAGTGACAAACAAGTCTCCTTCAGCCCAGAATCACCATCCAGATGCTGTAGTTCTGGTAGGTGATCTCTTCAACATAGCATTATTTCCTGTCATGCGTATTTCAGAACAAGGGCCATCGTTTTCACAGGCCAGTTCGTACCGGCGATCTCCGCAGCCGGAGGGGTCGTTTGCAGGAAGTGTCGCTGATATTACGATATCGCCGGCAAAGACGGCCGGTATGTTGAGCTTTGGCTGATATTTTGATATTTGAAAACAGATACACAGTGAGGCTTGTTTAGGCATACTCCCAGGCCAGAAGGGTTTCTTTCTTCAACATTAATGTAGATTTCAAGAGAGGGAGTATTGCACAAAGATCTCCAACCCACTCTTTGCTTCTTAAATGCATCAAAGGCTACTTCAAACACAAAAATTCTCTCAAACCCACTCATTCACTTATATTTGTTTAACCCAAATTGCTTCAATTAAATATGATTTAGCCATTTGGAGCTTAAATTTTCTACCTTTTTCTTTATCTCTTTTCTCTATATATTTTACTTTTTTTTAAATTAAATTCGGGGCAAGCTAATAAATTGGTTGCAAAACAGAACGCCATTAATCAATTTAAAACAAGGCCGGTACTAATGAATAATATTATATTTCAGCAGTTAATTTATTAAGCCGGCGCACGGTATGCCTAAGTGTGCTTTGCCGATGGTTGCGATGCAGCGCTTGAAATTTATTGAGAGGTAATTTTGTGGTCAACCAGCTTTGGCGTTCAAAACCTTTCGTCATAACCGGAAATAGTTGGTTGAGTCTGTCCGACGGGGACATCAAGGGGCAGGAACCAAAGAGACAAGAAAATTGAAGTCTTTACGAATTCGCGGTGGCATAGCCGTCGGACCACCAGATGAGACGGCTTTAGAAAAGCAATCCTATGTTAACGCGCGTCACCAAAATAAACGATGCTGATTTATGGCGATCAGCGTAGCTAATTACCTATCACTATTGTCAAGGGTCAACTCTCACTCATCTCAAATCAACTATTAATTTTAATGGATTATCTTGATTTGCTATATCAAAACCTTAATTAAAGCATAAAGGAAAGAGATGTACATACTCATGAAACTTCATTTACTATCATCAAAACCTTAATTTAAGTATAAAGGAAAGAGACGGACATACCACAATCAGATCGCATAAGATACATAAACGTTTTTGACGCTTAACCATAAATTTACGCCTAAACTTTTTTGGCGCCAACGCCGCTCATAACGTTGCTCAGATTTCAACATATTCTACCGCCAACACAACGCAGAACAATAAGCCAACGGGCGCCTAATGATATTGACGTCATCCATACGATAATCTATCGGCGCGGCTACGTCGATAAAGCGACATGCCAACGACGCTAGGGCATCGCTGCCATTCGCTTATCCATTTATTCACTTTATTGACGATAAATATATATATATATATATATTTAAAGACATCATTGAACAAAAAAATATATATACGGGTCAAATTAGACATAATACTAGCATTGATGGATTTGTAATTTATCCATTCATCACCAAACAAGTTACACCTTAAGTGAATTTCTCCTCCCCCATCCAATCCCTTTGAAAATTTCTCCTGATTCAACTTATAAATTTTCTAAGATAACTTTCAAATACTTTTTTTAAAGAAAGAATGGGGAAGACTATAAACACTCAGGGGGTATATATATTCAATTTTGATGAACTTTTGCCTATTTATGAGTTATCCCGTTGAACATATATACACACGAAGACACTTTTAAGATATTTCATCCACCTTCATTTAACTTTCAGATGTGAAAACAAACAGAAGATATAATCAAACATCATTATCAAAAAAGAAAAAATAAAACAGAATTACAATCCTACGAATATGTCTAAATTACATTAATTTCCTTATATATCAAACTAGAAAAAATTTCTATAGTTGGTATATGTTAATTTCAATGTTTTAAAAGAGATTATATCAATAAAAAAATATTGACCACAATTCATTGATCGATCGATATTAAACTGCTGCTGAACCGTTGATATTATAAATAGACACTATAGTTTTAAAATTTTAAACATAACTTAATATTCATAATATCATTATTCATTTTTATGGTAAATATTAATATTTAATTTTTAAGAAACATAATATATAATAATAAAATATAAAAATTTATTTAGAATGGAAAATATATATTATTATAATTATAATTATATTTATATTTGTACGGTATCTATATTTTTCTCTGTGTTTAAGATAGCAACATTTTTTTGTTATGAAGTTACACTAGTGGTCCTCAGCGTTTGATCGTGTGACTTCTAGATTGCAGGTCTGGCACAGAAACCACCACTCTGGCACATCCAATTGTCGGCCGGATACGCTAATTTATACTGAGTTGCACCATTTTGTCACCCATACCAACCCTAATTTCGAGTTGGTTAGGCTAGCTTCATGCTTTATATACAAAACACTACGCCAAATGGCTGATTCTGTCGACTTAATTACAATCTCCTCGAAGATAAATAATTTCGATCGAAATAGGCCCATTATCATGTTACTGGCCGTGGCAGTGATGTGTCAGCCCGATGACATCGAACTCAATATTACCGCTCAACCCAATCAGACCTGGGTCGGTCAATTCAAATTGTCAACTTTAGGAAGGAAGGAGGATCATAAAGACGTTAACGGATGTTTAATACCATGAACACCGGAAGTGAGCTAGTAATCGCTCTCAATTTTTTTTTGGTGATTTTCCTATGTAGAATTGCTAAGCCATTGAATTAAGACTTTTGATTGTTGATTTTTGCAAAACTTCTTATTTCAGCCTGTTTGGAATTATTGTTTGTAATCCTGAAGCGCCAGTAAAAAGTTAAGAAAAGAGCCATGAAAAATGATTTTCTATTCGCCATTTATTGAAAATATCAAGAAAACTATAAATATAATCAACAAATTTATAGAGCTTTAAATTTCTGTCTATTTAATAGAGAAATAAAATAAAATGAATCAATAAACATATATAAAATTAATTTATTAAGTTTAAACCTAATTTTATTTTCTTTCCAAATTTTATTTTATTCACTTTTCCTTTTTATTTTATTTCCTTATAACTTTTCAAGTTCCAAATGGAACCAAAAACTAATGAAAGAAAAAAATAAACATTTAATCAGTTAACTACAAGAAAATAATAATAAGAAAACATTTTCTACGACGCTTCACAGCGAAAATATAAAAATCAAAATTTCAAAAATTTATATATTCCTTAAAATTTTTGTTCTTATGTAATGAAGAAAACAAATAAAACGTAGCTCGAATAAACAAATATAATGATCGCAATTTAAACACATATTTTTTTTATTTTCCTCAATTTTTTTTCTTTTCACTTTTCTTCCATATTTTCTTTCCTTAGCAAAACCCCATTTGGAAACCAAAAAGTATTAAAGAAAGAAATGAAAATACCAAGGAAAATGATTTTTTCATATTTGATTTTATCGTTTAAATTGTAAAGAAAAATCAAATTCCTCAAAATTTCACATACTTTGAAATTTTTATATAAGAGAATTAAATGAAATGGTTCGAATAAATATATCACTTATTAAATTTAAATCTACTTTTATTTTTCTAATTTTTTCTTCTACTCTTTTCAGATACAGCCTCTCAATACTCTTCACAGGCAAAAATAAAGTGCCTAAAATTTTCCCCACTTACTTTTAATCCTAACTCTGCCACTAACCATGAAACTGTTTAAAAAATCACCACAATTTATTGGTTCCTCTATTTCATATTTATATTTACAATTATAGGCTGGAGAATATTATTCAAATAAATTAGAAGATACAATAATGGGTCAAATATATATATATATATTGTAATTACATGTATGGAGAATATTAATATTATTCAAACAAAGAAAAGAAGATATTAACAATGAAAGATGAGATTTAATCAAGGCTGAGAATTATGGTTGACAAGAGGGATGCCTTTATTATATCATGCCTGATATGTGTCTTTGGCGAAGCTTGTAGATTATATGAGCAGCACTGCCCAATTAACCCTCTCACTGCGTACCTAGCTGAAAATGATCAATCAAATGTGTTAATATTAATAAATATACATTTTTGCAGTTATGATGATATGCATTTGGTTAAATTTGTAACCAATTTAATTATTATTAAAAAATATATATAGAAGTAGCCAAAAATTACTATATATGCAACAATTTTAGAGAAAAGGAGTAATTTTTGCCATCAAAATAAAAAATGATTAAGTTAAATAATCTCAATAATCATAACATTTGTAGGATCTGTTATCTTATTATTCTGTATATTGATGTTTGATAAGAAAAGTTATTTTTATAGGAGAATATTATGGCAGCTGAGCAAATGATGATAAAAGTCAAAATTTGATTTTCAAATGGTCTTTCAATCAATTACCTACCAAAGATTGCAAACAAGAAATCATAGTATGTTGTTCATAAAGTTTTTCGAAAACAATTGGCATTTAATGATGAGTTTTTGTTGTCAGGAGTATTAAAGTCAATTGGCAATTTTGTTATTAAATTCAACATAAAAAAAAACAGAACTCAAATTTGTAGAAAATCAGCTTCTGTTTGGTTTCCTAGAAATGGGGTACAAATAAATTGAGCCTTCATTTTCATCACCATATGTTCTTATTTTTCTTTATTATTATTTTTTTGTCTAATTGGTTGACCAGATGCTGGGAAAAAGCTGACCAGAATTAAAATCCTAGTATCCCATATCATAATCCTTGAAACACAAGAACAATATTACATGATTATCTTTTTTTTTTTTTTTAGAAATATTTGATTGGGTATATCACCCTTGACTGGGCCTTCAATAAAATTGTTCATATCTTTTCTTGTAAAATGAACTTTTTTCCTCAAGTAAGAATGTAATACATGAAATATAAAAATGAATTTTTATCCCAAATGAGTTATTTATCAAGAAAATACATTCAAATTTCAAATTTTGGGTTTTCAAAAGATAATTTAATCAAATCACCCCATTTTTTTAACTATGAATTAAAAAAGAGCTGGAAATTAGAACTCACTGATGATCGCAGTATGTAAATTAGCTGTGTGAGCAAAAGGATGATGACCAAACTCCTCAGCCCTGCATGATAAATAAAACCAAAAAAAAAAAAACCAGTATTACTTAAACAGATTTTGATCATAGATTTCCATTTCCATACTAAAAAACCCACAAAATTCCATCAAATTATCACTTACATTCTGGCTGGCCGCAATCATACCAATCCTTGCATGCATTCGGATCTTCACATTCAACTGAATTCACATTGTAATTCATGTTGCAGTTCTCTCTCCTTCACCACATTCTGAAACACTGACGGTAGAAACAACTAATCCCAGAAGAATCTGATTCCGCAGGTCCGACATTGACTGGATTTCCGGGTTCCGAATCTGCTCCCATCTCGAAAATATCGTCTTTCCGATACTGCATGGATCCCAAAGATCACCCACCTGAGGGAATCCCATCTCCAGTCAGCGCATAATGATAAGACTGTGGAGAGGAAGAAGAGTTTCACTAGCGTTGCAGGCAATGATGGAATGAACTTATTATTTTCTACGATCTGTTTTGAGCAGCTCATCAATACAGTCGTTCTGAATTTAGTCGTAAGGCCAACCCAGATCGCCACATTGAATTTCTCAAAATTCAGGTCGTAGAGAGAGGAGCATAAACAGCCTCTTTCGTGCCTGATCACCCTGATGTAGTTTGCAGTTGACCTCTCAACATACTTCACCATTAAGAACACGATTGTTTTCACAGGTCAATTCGTACCGGCGATCGCCGCAGCCGGAGGGCCGGTTTTAGCCGGCGGTCGCTGATATTGGGAGCGCATCGCCGCAGAAGACGTCGGGCATGTTCTATTTTGGCCGGACATTTATGGCAGAAAGAAGCAGACATGGAGGAGGGTTATTAGCATACTACTCCGGAAGGCTCTTCTTCTACACAGAGTTAAGGCTTGACTGTATGGTCAGAGATAAAGCGCTTCTATACTTATTGAGGCAATTTTAGGTCCTTATAGCAAGTTGTAGTCAACCAGCTTTGAAAGAAAGGTTTTTCATTGTCTTAATAGGAAAGAGTTGAAAGAATGTCCAAGGGTTTGATACTATATATCGCTAATTAAAGTCTTTATCAGTGTTACGCGGTGGCATGAATGCTTAAACCTCGTTTGTTTTTTTTGGCTTTTTTCTTGAAGTTATTTAGAAAATATGAGTAGAAAGTTGAATATTTTACTTCCTTCAATTCACAAAAATATATTCTAAGACTGAAAACATAATTCTCTTATCTAAGGAGTGAGAGGTAAACAACATTACATTCAATATTAATATATTAAAATATTTAATATTATAAGTACAATTTAATATTAAACTAAAAAAATAGTTATATTCATGTCAAGTAAAAGAAAACAAAAGAAACCTAAGACAACTCGGAAAAGCAAACTTTTGTTGACCAGCCCACTGAATTTCAATAATGCTGAATTACTGGTGATTGATCCGTCAAACACGCCTCAAAAATCAAAGTCACCTTTCATATTGGTGAGATGATCAAAATATCTATATTTGGTCTAATCACAAGAGAAGAATCCGAAAAGCATAAAATCTGAGAGGGGAGGGAGGGAATTGAGGGAGCTTGTCACTTACACGCCAAAAGATTAGTCCGCCGTGATGAACTCATTCAACGGTTCTATTAGTTTCTTTCCAATGCTGCAGCCGCCAAGACGATCGCTGGCCTCAACCACCTGCAGCCTCACCGGTCCAGTGATCTGGTTCTCGTTCCGGCTGAAAACCAGCCGAGAACTGTGGCACCCGGGATTCTGAGCTCTCCTGCACAGAGAAGAATGAAACCATGCTTTCTGAGCTACCAAATCTATGTCTAAGCTTCATGGGTGAGTACATCACATATGAATCCCATCAGATCAGTCTCCAAGACCCGGAAAATTGCCTTCCAAGACAACTTGAAAACCTGAGTTTATCATCTTCCCCCTTCAACTTCAACCTCAGCTATTCATGGGAATCTCTATACAATTACACCTTCTTCAACTGTTCATCGCAGAAGAAAGAAATGTATTCTGTGCATCACATTCCTTTGCCTTCTCCCTGGTTATCCAGTTTATGCTGTAATGCCTAGCTGGTTTCAGATGATTTAACACACCTGCTGAAGATGTACAACATCTCTGGAGTTCCATATCAGGTGTCTGAAATAAGTAAGGTTTTTTCTTTGAACTGGTCAAGTGAGATCTGCAGAAACTGTGAAGAAAGCATGAAGTGCAGAATGAAAAATGAGCAAGGTTTGAACCAAATTTACATTGGAGAGCCAGCAACAGGTACTTTCCCCCTTATTCTTTTTTTTTTTAAATTTGAATTTGTTTTTATTTTTAAAGTTGAGGTTGAGTTTGGATAAATTAAAGGGTCATTTAATTAAAAGACCTTTCCTGGAACCAAATTGGCAATTTGACCCTATTGATTTTTGCTTTGTTTTTATTTAATGATGCCTTATTATTATTTTGCAAAAATAACTCCTCCTGTTTTGGTAGATAATATAGGAGGGTATTTTTTGTTTAGTAAAATAGATTATTTTTTAAGAAAACATGAGAAATGTTAGATTTTAATGGTTTTAACCAAATATTTCAAATTTTAAATTATACTGATGATTACTATATACTTTATATTCATAAAAAGTATCTTTACCATTTAATTGGAATAGTAAGGGCTAAGATTTGCTTTTTGTTCTCTTTCAGCAGCTAGGAAAACTTAACTGAGGTCCAATTTTCAGTTTTCTTTTCTTTATTCTGGTGGTCCTCTGTATTCTGTTTTGATTTAATCAAAGATGACATTTGATGAATTCAGATGACATTGGATGTTGGATTAGATGATTCGATCCTCATCTTTAACTAACAAGATTTGAAGTGATTAGAATTAGAATGAAAACAGTTGGTTTAATTACTATTATGAATGTGTGTCAAAAGCACCCATGTTGTAATTGTTCATCAAATGTAATTATTATTATTTTAAAGCTGAAAATGAAGAAATGGGAAATCAGTAATGGAGGGTCTTAAGATTCTAACACTTTGAATTAGGTTTATTTTGTTGTCACTTTCAAAGCAACCAAACATGCTCTGTATTTCCGCTCTGATCCAACTCTACGAAAACTTTCTTCCTCTGCTTTTCCTTTTTCGCGAATCGACGGTTAGAAACACCTGTCGGGCTGTGGCCCTCTCAGGCGCGGCAGCAAAAGCCCAACATCATGGCGCCGCCCACTGGTTTACCACATGAGAGGGGTCAGATTAAAAAGACAAAGAGAAAGGCTTATTTCATGGTAGAATATACAGCCAGCAGGTGGTGCGATGGCGTTAAAAGCTTTTACATTTTCGCACATCCCACTGCGATCATGCCGACATAACCGGCATTCGCTCACCGCTTGATCGCCATTTGACAGTGTTCGAAAACGTGATACTTTATTTCAGATGTGGCTGGATTCTGACACCATATATCTTGAGCTGAGAGATGGTGTTTGCAGTTTATATTCTCGCCGCCTTTTTCTTCCACGAGACGGAAGATTTAGCGCTTGATTCTAAATTGCTAAGAGAGCGCATTTTTAAAGACTTATTGAAACTTTCAGACTTCATCGAACGCGGTTGCTTTATTACTCGTCCGGATCGACGATGGTTTTTACCCTCACGGTTTTTAAACAAATTCGTCTCGCGCGTTATCGATTAGCTGGCGCCATTTTTATTGGTCATCCTCATAGTTTCATATAAAGCGGAATCTTAATCGTTACTCTATCGTTATATTCAGTTTATGATCGTCACCGCTTTCCTTATCACCATCTGGTACCATTTTCTCATATCCCAATCATTGTTTTAATTTAGTCATTAACATAAAATAATTTTGTAAGTCAGAAAACATGTTTTGCAAACTATTGATTGGAAAACAGTTTCTTAAGAATTACTCTCAAAATAGACCCAATACTTTAAAATTCCTTCTCACAAGTACATATAAGGATTGAAGAATTTTTTTTCTTCATGTATGTAGCTTAACAGAATTGTTTTCTAAAACAGTTAAAACCAAAAATGATTTTAGAGAACAATTCTTCCAAAGCATTCCCAAACAAACCCAAATTCCCATTTCTTTCTACTATCTCAAGAGAAATCAAACTGCTAAAAATGTTGTAGCTGGTTCCTACATATGCATAACAGAGCACAATACTAAAAACTGTACAAAGAATGGAAAATTCAAAAATTTAGAGCCTTTTAATCTAGTACCTTGTGTATGGTTACAAAATCATAAATGGCTAGCAGTTGAATACATATATAAATCACAGATTTTGTGCAATAATGAAGATGATTAGAAGTTTTAGAAAATACGTTAAGACACAAATTTTATGTGTGGTTCGACAATATGCCTACATCCATGGTGCGACTAAACTTTTCACTATCTAGAAACATGGCAGAGAATAATTATAATAACATTAATATAAACTAATTTACAAAATACCTTTTAGCATGACCACATCTATATTAGAGCAAAGAAAATAATAAGTACGTATTTACGTAGGTTTTTAAAGATGCTACATCAACTGCAGAACGATGACTCAAACTTTTCACTCATCATTGAAGAGTTATATAGAAGAGTGCTGCAACAAACTGATATGACAATTTACAAAATAATTTATATTTGTGACCATACCGTTCACCGACGCTCATCTAATTTTGGTATTCGCTTCAAATTTCTTAATCATATTCATGACACAAATTCAGTAGAATGTTACAGAACTAATATAGTAATTTGCCTGACATCCAGAGTATGCAAGTGAGACTTATTTCTACCTTCCTTCACACCACACAGCTACTGTTTGAAGAAAATGGTGTCCCTATTGGATTGTCCATACGATCCTCCATTGATGAATCCTCGAAATTTAGTGTAGGCTTGGAGGGCATCTGCAAGATTTCCACCTTGCCTTCCAACATCTCCAATGCTTTGCTCATCGAAGGACGGTTTGTAGGTTTCATTTGTACACACCATAGTGCAACTATAATGATTTTCCTTTGATATACGCTTTTTTCCTTTCACTAGCATTCCCATTTCCATACCTCTCCTCATCAATCCGGTCATAAATCATGAAGGTACGATATTTGCTGTATTCAGGCGAAAGAGATTCATGTACTTCTTTTTTCGAATTTCCATCAACACATTCCAAAACTATAAACATCGTCTGATAGAGACATCTCCAAGCTTATAGAATAGTTCTGGGATAATGTATCCAAGCACTACATGTGTGAGAGTGACAAAGATTTGACTCCGCTGATGAGTATACTTTATGAGGCCAAAATCTCACTTTTGGGGTGAAGTTTTCATCCAAAAGAATATTGTGTGGCTTGATATCGAAATGTAGAATTTGCATATCACAACCACGATGTAAATATTCAAGCCCGTGAGCCACTCCGAGTGCAATGTTATGCAATCTCTCCCAACTCAGCGAATGAATTTTTCTCGTCAGAAAACATACTTATCAAGAGATCCATTTGGCATGAAGTCATAAAACAAGAGCCCAGACACTTTTTCAAAGGCAAAACCCAACAAGTCGCACCACATAATACGATGGATCCTTCCGATCAGAGTAAATTCATTGATAAATCCTCGTCATTGATTTGACACGACCAATATTTTATCATACTATTCGCTACTAAGCTTTCTTTATAGACTAACAAAGCCTTATCTAACGATTTGAAAATGATCCGTCATCCTCTTTATTTCCGAATATGAGTACCTGATTGGCTGGTATTTGGTTGTGACTTTTAGGAATTCCTCAAGAGTATCATCCATTGATAAGTGTCTCCTTGAAACTTGTAAATCAGAAAGACAAATAGGTGGCATTCAATCACGCTTCTTCCAGTCACAACATAATCTTTTTGAGTAAAACTACATGTAAGTTAAAAGTATGAAATATTTTAGAAAAGGATTTAAACAACTGAGTAACATTTATGACTACAGAATCAACTTTCAAAATTATTGAAGGGCAGCTTACTGGAAATTCTGTTTTAAAAAGCCACCACTGGGCTGTGGAATTGAGGCCTTGAAATGGAGGTCCCATTTCATTTCTTTATTGATTTTTTCTTCTATGTTTGATGAATTGAGATCAAATCATATTTTGCAACCAGAGAAAATCTTAACGTGAGAATCCCATGAAAAACTGAATTAAACTATATTACACAACCTAGAAAGAATTATGGTAAGTAGTTTACTTTAGATTACTCACTAACCCAGCTCATTGATACAAGAAAAGAAATATAAATTTTAGAAGAATAGACAAATTAACAAACACAATGAAAATTGTTAGTAATAAGTCATTGAGACAATAACAGTAGAAGGAAGTATAATGACAGTGGAGATTCCAGTTATAGAAAGTGGAAAATGATATATTTAATCTAAAGTCACTATAAACTTAGTGGCAAACCCTTTGTCACATCTCCCAACACCTACACAATGAAATAACGAGAACAGTTATAATATCCTAGTTATTAAAAGGTGATAAATGCCCTTGACTTATATCCGATATCACCGTATTTCCTGAGTTTGACAAATATGCAGGGTGCCTCTGAAGATGATCTCTTGACCTATTCATAATTTTCATCACTGAACTTGTACTGTATGCACAAACAAAGCGCTAAAAGCCGACCGAAACGTAAGTCAATATATGGATAGGTTTGCTTGGTCTGGTTTGGTGCAAACCGCAACAGCGGTACGTAACGCTGGATGATTGAAGTTACGCAATCATGACCAACAACTGGCGACTAAATTAGATATATATGTCAAGTAAGACCTAAGACCAAAACCCAGGGGACTAAATTGGGCATAATGGTTATAATGCGCTGGGCATTTATGCCCCTTATCCCTCCTAGTAATTATTAATTCAAACTTCATGAAATAGGGCTGTGTACTTCAGCCTCACTCATTGTTTGGTTTCTCCATACAAAGGGGATTGAGTAATCCATGAAAAGCAAGGTCAAAATTGCAGTTGGAAACAGTTCTGTATATTAAAGCTTTTCTCCTACTTTACCAAGAATTACTGGTTGAGTTAGCTCACTGAAGGCATCGTGATATTGAACCAAAACATGTATTCAGAAGCTGATAAGATGGAAAATCCAAAAGCTTCACTTATTTATTGCACAAGTGAATTAGCGAAAATCCCATTGTGGAAAACGCAGAAAAATGAAAAGATAAAGGAAGAATTCTAAAGCTTCACGACAGGCAAATAGAACAAGAGAATTTCTTTAGTTCTGCAATGATTCAAACGCAAAGTTAATTATAAACAGATTCAATGATCAAAATAACAGTTTCAAATGGATTTATACCAAATATGATGAATCCTAACTACTAAATTCATCGGATCACCAAAAACAAATTGACTGTATCATCTTTCAACCATGTTACATAGTTGGCTGGCCATCCGGTTCCAGTTCTGACATCCTTCATGGAGACGCAATTATCACTTTTATCATAATTCCCTATATGAACGATTTTCCTTGTTGCATTCACTGCTGCATCGGATATTGTTGCAAAAATAGAAATCTCAATACTGCGTTAGAAGCCCCTTTCTCTTTGTTCACGGAATATAATCTTAATGGTTATAAATATAGTCATACCTATGGTGCAAGAATACTTGATGTCTCCCACTGGAAACTCTGCGAGTGCATAAACATATGGAGGTTGCTGGTGTTGCAGGGAGCATCTGAATGTGTTGCGACTACTGAATCTGCAGTTCACAAACCGTACTACTCGGTTTCCAACTCATTAGGCCAATCATATGGATCTTCTCATAACTGAAGTTTGATCTGGTCAAGTAGTAGAGAGGGCTGAAAAACAGTCCCCGTCCACAGGCCGTGGTAAGATCCACTATTTTAATGCTGGGGTTCGTAGCTGACCTTCAAAACATATTCTTCCGCCACAGACACCAAAATTGTTTGGTTATTTTTTACATCTTAGTTCATAGCTTTGATCGCCGCAGGCTCGACGGGCTCTTTAATCGAAAAGGGTTGCAGATATTTGGAACAACCCACAAGATGAAGATCTGCATGTATGGTCTCTTCAATGGCAGATGCTGAGATGGAGCAGACATGGAGGAGAAGTGCTATTAGCCAAACTGCCATAAGTTTTTCTTCCCTTGACATCATAGACTTTGAAGCTGAAGAGATATGAAACTGTTATGATAACTGGATTTCAGGAGAGGAGATACAAAGCCATACCAAAACCAATAAAAGAATGGATTCTTCTATGCTGAAATAGTGAAGTGAAGGCTTATGGAGATAAACAAGCAACATATTGACAGTTCATATCCTTCTGTTCAGGTCCCATACATTTTAACTTTATAAAAAGCCCAAATATTTGGCTTTTTTGTTTTTTCTTAATAAAAAAAAATACTAAAATGTCAGAAAATAATTTTATTATCTTATTGACACTCTTATAATCGATTTCATGTTAATTAAATAAAATTATATATATTTTTAATTTTTATTTAAAAATGTATTATATCTAAATTTAGATAAAAAATAAAAAAGTTGATTTTTTTTTATAAAAAAAAATTAAATACTTAATCCTATTTACCACTATTAAAAATAAAAGTTCTATTTACCCCTTAGTGAAAAAACACAGAGGCCACCTCTCCCTTTTGCCAGTCTTACTGAAAAAATTTTAAAAAGAAAAACCAAACCAGCTGTATACACATCAGGAATCCAGAGAACTGAAAACCCTTCAAGCCAGCTGTATGAACATTTAAGTATATTAATACAAAAACACAAAAGTCAAGCTGAGTTTGTTGAAAAAAAAAAGCATTGATGAATTAGTAATGATCAGTGCTTAGACTAAGGTGTCATTTGTTTTTTTTCCGTTGAATAAAATTTTTTTTAGCTTAATATTAAATAGTATCTAATAATATTAAGTATTAAGTTGTTTATTTTTAATTGGATAGTGGTAGGGATGATAGGACGGATTATTTGATTTTGTTCCACCTCACTCTTAATGGGACAAGTTTGGTTTAACTGTAATCTGGTTTTTAGCGGGTTTGAGTTTATTTTCTTAAATCCTAGACGAGTTTGAGACGGGTTCAGGTATTGTTACTTCCGCCTTGCCTCGATTATATTTTAAAAATATTTCATTATTATTTTATTTTATACTTTAATATAAATAATAATATTAATTTAAAATATTTTTTTAATAAATAATTTATAAAAATTCATAATATTTTATTTTTAAGAAATATATTAATTTTAATATAGCAGCTAAAAATAAAAGGTAAATATAAAAAATTAAAAATAAGAAGTAAAAACAAAAATCAATGTGCGGGACGGGTTTGAAATTTTCTATCCCCTCAGGCCCCATTTAATTTTTAAATGAGATAAGTTTGAGAGTGAAAAAAAATAAATGGAGTAAGTTAGGGATGAGACACGTCTGATCTCAAATCCTTAGTTTAATAAATCACTAGTAGTGAGTGTTGTTAGCCCTTATCATTGTTAGACAATAATAAAGCTTTTTTTATTTTGGTAAAAAATGACTTTTTTTGAATTGAAAAAACCAAATATTTTCATTTTCTATTCGCAGCACCAAAAAATTTGTGTCGTCGTAGAAAATTTTAAAACAAACGGCAATGCACAAAGCTATTCAGTTTTCAGCATTAAATAAAAAAAAAACAACCTCTCAACCAATAATCATTCTGAATTTGTTAGACACTTTTTTGGAGGGATCCCCAATCATTGCCTAATTCTATTATTTAAACACAAAATAATTTTGTAATTCAGAAAACATGTTTTGCAAACTTTTGATTGGAAAACAGTTTCTTAAGAATTACTCTCAAAATATACCTTTTAACCAATATTTTAAAATCTTTCCCTGCAAGTACATGGTACCATGATCAAGGATTAGTTGAAATTTTTTCTTCTTGTGTTTCTAAACAGAATTTTGTTTTCAAAAACAGTTAAAAAACCAAAATTGATTTTAAAGAACAGTTTTCCAAAGCATTCCCACACAAACCCAACTGCTGATTTCTTTTCTACTACCTCAAGAGAAATCAAACTGTTGAAAATGTTGTAGCTGTTTCCTACCTATGCATAACAGAGCACAACACTAAAACCTGTACAAAGAATGACAAATTCCAAATTTTGGACCCTTCTCTAATCTAGTAGCTCATGTATGGCTACAAAATCATAAATTGTTAGCATTTGAATACATATATAAATTGTTGTGATTCATGCAATAAAGGTGATAAAGATTAGAGCAAGAAAATAATAAAAAGACACAGATTTTACGTGGTTCGGCAATATGTCTATATCCACGGGAACGGTGACTCAAACTTTTCACTATCTTTGAAATGAGGTTATATAGGAGAATATTTATAATAACCTTGAATATGACGAATTTACAAAAATACTCCTATACATAACCATATTGTAAGATTAGAGCAAGAAAATAATAAGACACATATTTTACATAGTTCGGAAATGTGCCTAAATCCACGGGAATGGTGACTCAAACTTTTCACTATCATTGAAATAAGATTACATGGAAGGGTATTTATAATTACTATGGATATGACCATTTGCCAAGGCCACTGTGACAATACCCATGCCTACCAATTGGGACCAGTGCACTCCCTCTAGCATTTGCCCAACCCTTTTAACCTTAGTATGAACCACATGCCACAACATAAATCTTGTAGAGAGGAAGCCTGAAAAATGATTACATCCAAGCTAAGAAAATTTTGTAGGACTAGAGAAACAGATTATGCAAGTAGAGACTCTGTTTCTACCTTCCTTTTAAGCTAATTGTCATTGTGCCATTGCTTGAAGAAAATGGTGTCCTTATTGGATTGTCCATACGATCCTCGATTGATGAATCCTCAAAATTTAGTGTAGGCTTGGAGGGCATCTGCAAGATTTCTACCTTGCCTTCCAGCATTTCCAATGCTTTGCTCATCGAAGGACGATTTATAGGTTTCATTTGTACACACCATAGTGCAACTATAATGATTTTCCTTATATACGTCTTTTCTTCCTCACTAGCATCTCCCATTTCCATGTCTTCTCCTCGATCAATCCGGTCATAAATCCATGATGGAAAGTATATTTGACTTTGGTCTCTGCGAGCATTCATGTACTTCCTTTTTCCGATCATTTCCATCAACAACATTCCAAAACTATAAACATCGGCCTTATATGAGACATCTCCAATGTTTTATAGAGCAGTTTCGGGAAGCGATGTATCCAAGTGTTCCCTCTTTACAGCGGTGAGTAGCCCGACATTTTGACTGATGAATATAGTTTGCGAGGTAAATCTGAAATTTTGGGGTGAAGTTTTCATCCAAAAGAATATTGTGTGGCTTGATATCAAAATGTAGAATTTGCATATCACAACCACGATGTAAATATTCAAGCCCACGAGCCACTCCAAGTGCAATGTTATGCAATCTCTCCCAACTCAAAGGAATGGAATTTTCTCGTTCGAGAAAAACATACTTATCAAGAGATCCATTTGGCATGAAGTCATAAACAAGAGCCCATTTTGATTTTTCAGTGTAAAACCCAACAAGTCGCACCACATTAACATGATGGATCCTTAGGTGCAGCTTCATTGATGAAATCTTGTCCATTAGATTTTGACACGACCAACATTTTTACTGCTACCATTTGGCCACTTCGAAGCTTTCCTTTGTAGACCGAGCCAAAGCCTCCTTGACCTAACTTATTTTGAAAATGATCGGTCATCCTCTTTATTTCTGAATATGAGTACCTGATTGGCTGGAGATTGTTGTGACTTTGTAAAATTCCTCAAAGTATCATCCATTGATAAGTGTCTCCTTTGAAACTTGTAAATCAGAAAGACAAATGAGCTGGCATTCAATCACAGCTCTTCCAGTCATATATAACTGAACAAAAACCATATGTTAAAGTATGAAATATTTTAGAAAAGTTAAACAACTTAGGCAACATTTATGATCATATGAATCAACTTTTCAAAATTATTGAAGGCAGTTTACTGGAAATTCTTCTGTGTTTTGGAAAAAGTCAATAACACTGTGGACTTGAGGCCTTTGAAATGGAGATCCTATTTCCATTTCTATTGATTTTTCCTTCATATACTGATGAATTTTGAGACCAAATTCATATTTTGCAACCAGTATATACAATCTTGAATGTGAGAATCCATGAAAACTGAATTAAAACTATATTACATTAACCTTAGAAAGAATTAATAAGTGGGAAAAGGAAGCCTTACGGATCACTCAAATAATCCAGCCTGTCAGCCCAAGAAGAGCATAAATCCAAGAATAAAAGAATAGACAAAAATTAACAAACACTATGAAATTGTTAGTAATGTTTCATTGAGACAATAAATAGTAGAAGGAAGTATAATGACAGTGGAAAATCCAAGTTATAAGAAAGGAAAGATGATATAATAAATCCCTAAAGCCTTACCAAGTAAAGTTAGTGGCAAGACTTTGAGCACATCTCTAATACCTACACAATGAAAGCAATTATAATGTAAGTTATAATATCCTAGTTATTGGAAAAGGTGCATAAATGCCCCTGACTTATAGCCGTATATCAAATTTAGCTTATGAGTTTTTTTATTGTCCATAGGTGCCCCCGACATTTAGTGCTGCACCTCATTCATACCCTTGCCATCACGTACTTGTACAGATGGACAAACAGGCGTTTAAACGCCGCTGAAATGAAGCATCATATGGATAGCTCTTATTTGTCCATCTGTGTAAACTTGTAATGGAAAGGGTATGGATGAGTTACGACACTAAAGTTGGGGGCACGTATGGATCAAAAAACTCATGGGCTAAATTGGACATATACTATACGTCAAGGGCACCTAAGGACCAAAAAAACTAAGGGGACTAAATTGGGCATACGGTTATACGTCAGGGGCATTTATGCCCCTTATCCCTCCTAGTTAATTAACCAAACTTCATGGAAATAGGGCTGTGGTGGCCTTAGCTCCATTTCATTGTTTGGTTTCTCCATATACAAAGGGGATTTGAGCAATCCATGAAAAAGCAAGCAGTCATAAAATTGCAGTTGGAAACAACTCTATATTAAAACTTTTCTACTGTATTTTCTACCAGAATTACTGGTTGGAGTTAGAAGCCTTACTGAAGGTATCAGAGGGCTGAACCGAAAATATGGTAACTGTAGTTGGATAAGATGGGAAAATCCAAAAGTCAATTATCATTTCAGAAGAGAATTAGATGAAAATCACATTGTGGGAAATGGGAAAAATGAAAGATAAAAGAAGAATTCCCAAAGCCTTACTGATTAAAGGAAATAGGAAATCATGGAGGAATTTCCTTAGCCCTGCATGATTCAAACAAGGAAAGGTTAGAATATAAACAGATTCAATCACTAAACAGTTTCAAATGGTTCATATCAAATATGATGAATGAATCTAACTACTAAATTCTATTTGGATCACCCAAAACAAATTGACTGTATCATCTTCCCAACTGTTATTTACTTACAAGTTGGGCTTTAAGCATCCGACCCAGTTCTGACATCCTTCGCAGGAGCCTGTAATTGATTAATTGTAGTTTTATCATAATTCTTAAAAGCCCAGAAATGATTTTCCTTGTGCATTCACTAACATCGATATTGCAAAAATGAAATCTCAACACCAGCAAGTTCTTCTTGCAGCTCCGACATGGAAGACACTTCCTTAAATGGTTGAGTAAATATAGTCATACCTATGGTGCAAGAATACTTGATGTCTCCCACCTCGGAAACTCCTGCGAGTGCATAAACGTATGAAGTGTTGCTGGTGTTGCAGGGAGTAATTCGAATGTAGTTATGATCGCTGATTGAATCTGTACAGTTCATTAAAACCGTGCTACTCAATTTCCAATCATAAGGCCAACGATATGGATCTTTATAACTGAAGTTTGATCTTGTCAAGTAGTAGAGAGGGCTGGAAAAACAGTCCCCCTTGTCCAGGCCAGGATCCACTATTCTAATGCTGTAGTTCTTGTAGTTGATCTCTGTAACATAAATTTCCCGCCATAGATGACCAAAGAATTGTTTGGTTATTTTTCACATACAGTTCATAGTTTGGATCTTGCAGCCTGACGGGTCTCCTTTTAATCGAAAAGGGTTGCTGATATTTGGAACAACTCCACAAGATGAAGATCTGCATGTCTGGTCTTCAATGGCAGCAGAGGTTGAGATGGAGCAGACATGGAGGAGAAGTGCTATTAGCCAAACTGCCATAAGTTTTTCTTCCCTTGACATCATAGACTTTGAAGCTGAAGAGAGATGCAGAGCTGTTATGATAATTTAGTTCAGGGGAAGGATATACAAGCCATACCAAAACCAATAAAATAATGGATTTTTCTAAGCTGAAATAGTGAAGAACTTGTCAGATAAACAAGACATATTTGACCAGTTCATATCCTTCTGTTCAGGTCCCATACAAAATTGATTATTTAGCTTTATGTTTTTTAACTCTAGAAAAAGCCAAAATATTTACCTTTTTTTGTTTTACTTAATGTTTTTTTTGAATGCTTTTTTGTTTTATTAAAAAATTAAATGTTTAATATGAGAAAATATTATAGTCAATTAGACTTTCATGATTTATTTACGTTAATTAAATAAAATTAGATGTATTTTTAATTTTTAATTTAAAAATTTATTGAATCAATTAAAATAAAAATAAAACAATTGATTTTTTAGAAAAAGTACAATTAAATACTTAATCCTATTTAATACTATTAAGATTAAAATTATATTTAACACTTAAGTAGAAAAAAACAAGGGCCACCTCTCCCTTTTGCCGGCCTTCCTGAAAAAATTAAAAAAAGAAAAAACTAACTAGCTGTATACACATCAGGAATCCAGAGAACTGAAAACCCTTCAAGCCAGCTGTATGAACTGTTATTTCCGTAATACTTATATTAATTTAAAGCAATTAAAAATAATAAAGCTTTAACAAATAAATTAAATATCATAAACAAATGCAATAAATAAACGAGCCAACGAATTCACTGTTGCATGAGGAGATTTTATTCCCCTCTGGTAACCAAGTTAATAGAATAATTAAACAAGGGATAGAAACGGTTTAGAGCCTTCTGGAATGTGTGTGCTTCAGCCGCCCGGTAAATTTCGAAACGCAAAGAGCGGAGTGGATCGCTTGACTCGAAGAATTTGAGAGGAAAAGTGCAAAGTCGATTTTCAAATGCACGAAAAATGTTAGTTATTGTAAATGGGGGGGATGTGTGCCCAGTTTATATAGGAAACCAAGCAGGGGTGCAACATGAAAATTGCAATGGTTCCTAAAGGTTTGCAGCGAAAAATTCCAATGGTTCCTAAGGGTGCAACTTGAAAGTTGCAATGGTTCTCAATTTCCATTACTTAATATAATATATATATATAATTCCCAGCAATCCCCACATGAATGGAGAATGCCAAGGATTTGAAAACTATGCATATTTGTGTGATTCACAGTTAAAATTCGCGACATCTGAATAAGTAAGGTTTCCCTTTGAACTTTCCGTAGTGAACATATATAGACCATACTCAATCCCAATCGGTAGATCACGATATCTTTGAGCAAATCGACTTTTGGTGTATACTAAGACAATATAAGTCACACAACTAACTCTTATCCGCTTTTGGTTCTCATTGTTGTGTTCGTTTTTAGCCGTGAACCTTGCTTTGGTCTCATGAGTGTTTAAGGCGGCCTTCTTTAATTCTCATGAGACGGCTCACACTTCACACTCCGCCAGGTGATTCCTAAACGTGTATTCGTAAATACACCATTTGATCGATCTTATGTCAAACTTGAAATCATTAAAACCTTTCATTTAGGTTTATCATATTCCCGAACATTGTCTCATCGCGGAATGGATTTAATAAATTTGACAATCTTTGGACCATCAAACACAACTTTGTTTTTCTCTTTGAACCTAGATCTTGGGATTTCAGTCTACTAGGTAGAGTTACCGCCATGATGATTTGTCCTGGACCCGCAGTCCGTTCCCTCGATGATTTTCAACTAACTCTCTAGATAGGCCTTTTGTTAATGGATCCAGACACGTTATCTTTTGATCTTACGTAATCAATTGAGATAACTCCACTAGAGATTAATTGTCTAACAGTGTTATGTCTTCGTCGTATGTGACGAGATTTTCCATTACATAACACTTCCGGTAGCCCGATAGGTAGCGACTATCACAATGTATGCCTGCTCGGAGTTAGCAGTTTGGGCGAGCGGAATATCTTCTAAGATTCGAAGCCATTCGAAGCTTCTTCAGGCTTTATCAAAGCTATGAATTCGACTTCATTGTAGAAGCGAGGCGTGCAAGTTTGCTTAGAAGATTTCAAGACACTGCTCCCCACCAACCGTAAACACATATCCACTGGTAGTTTGCTTTCGGTTGAGCAGAGTGATCAATTTGCATCACTATAACCTTCAATCAACTATTTGGATAATTTTGTAATGCAAAGCAAAATTTTGGAGTATGTTTTAAATATCCCAAAACCGTCTCATTGCCATCAATGCGTTTATTTTGGATTACTCGTGTGTCGACTAAGTTTACATATTGCACAAGCGATATCTGGTCGGTACGATTCATGATGTACATTAGACATCCTAAAACTTTAAGCGTAATCCACTTGAGACTCACTTTCACGCTGTTCTTTGCAAGAGCAAGGTTTAAGTCTATTAAACGTTTTCACTTCTTTGGAAATTCAAATACTTGAATTTGTCAGTACTTTGTCAATATAATTGAGATTTGTGATAGCGCCTAGACCTTCGAGGAGTTCTGTAGATTTTATACCTAGAATAAAATGCGCAGCTCCTAAGTCTTTCATATCAAATGATTTGGATAGCATTCGTTTTGTGGCATTTATGTCAATAATATTTTTGCTTATTATTAACATGTCATCCACATATAGACAAACAATGACCTCATGATTAGGAGTATTTTTTATATATACACATTTATCGCACTCATTAATCTTGAATCCATTTGACAACATTACTTTGTCAAATTTTGCATGCCATTGTTTAGGTGCTTGTTTAAGTCCATACAAAGACTTAACAAGTCGACAGACTTTATTTTCTTGTCAGGGACAATAAACCCTTAAAGAGTTGTTCCATATAAATTTCTTCCTCAATTCTCCATTTAAAGAATTTGTTTTTCATCCATTTGATGGATTTGAAGATCATACACAGCAGCCAAAGCAATTAACAATCGAATAGATGTAATTCTTGTGACCGGTGAGTATGTATCAAAGTAGTCAAGACCTTCTTTTTGTCTAAACCCTTTGACAACTAGTCTTGCCTTATACTTGTCAATAGTACCATCATCTTTCAATTTTCTTTTAAAAATCCATTTATATCTGGAGAAAGATCAGCAATTCCATATTATGGTTATTCAATATGGATTCAACTTCACTTTATTGGCCCTTCTTTCAATATTGAGCTTGGAAGACTTCATTGCTTCATTAAAAGTCACAGAGGCTCATTTCTAACGAGAAATGCTAGAAATGCGGACCAAAAGATTTAGGAAGGGTGCCCTTTGGCGTTTACTCGTCGTGGTTCCTCAATATTGAGGCACATTTTCCTCGATGAATTTCGAGGTCGCTTGGAACTTTCACCAAGTGTTTTGCCTTCATTCTTATATGGGAAAATGTCTTCAAAGAATTCAGCATTGTCTGATTCTATTATTTGTATTAAGTGAATATCGGAATTCCCGGTTATAAACAGAGAAAAGCGATATGCTTTACTATTGTTAGCATATCAATAAGAAATACAATCTATTGTTTTCGGTCTATTTTAACACAATTTCGGTTTAGGAACTTGTACTTTTGATAAGACACCCCACACTTTGAAGTAATTCAAGTTTGGTTTCCTACCTTTCCATTTTTCATATGGAATGATTTGTGTCTTGCGCTAGGGTACTCTATTGAGTATCTGTGTAGGTACATAGACAGCTTCCACAAGTTAAAGGAGTAAACGGAACTTAGTAGCAAAGCATTCATCATTTCTTTCAATGTTCGATTCTTCCTTTGTGGCCCCATTACATTTGTGGTGTATACGGGCTGTCATTTGATGAATAATTCTATTTTCTAGACATATTTCTTGAAATGGAAATTCATATTCACCACCTCTATCGCCGATCATTTTAATCTTTTTATTAAGTTGATTTTCAACTTCAATTTTATATTGTTTGAATGCATCAATTGCCTCATCTTTGCTATTAAGTAATATACATAACAATATATAGTGCAATCGTCAATAAAAGTTATGAAATACTTTTTCCCACATGAGAGACTTCATATCGCAAATGTCGTATGAATCAAGTCCAAAGGTTGAATTCCCTTTCAAGCGAATTATAGGGATGTTTTGCAAATTTTGATTCAACACATGCCCGACATTTGGATTTATTACATTCAAACTTTGTAATATTTCCATGTTTATCATTTTACGTAAGATTTGCGATCTAACATGTCACAAGCGTGCATGCCATAAATTATACGACTCAAGTAAATAAGCGGAAGAATCATTAATCTTATTATTATTGATTGTCATTACATTGAGCTTGAAAAGGCCATCGCTAAGATAACCCTTTCCAACATACATATCATTTTTACTTATTACAACTTTATCAGAAACAAATACAACCTTAAATCCGTTCTTGACCAGAAGTGATGTCGAGACCAAATTCTTACAGATTTCAGGCACATGGAGGACATTCTTTAGTGTCGATTTTTGCCGATGTCATTTTAGGAAGTATTTCAGTTCCTTATATCTTGGAAGTTGAAGAATTTCCATATGCAGCTCTTCCTCGGGTTACGCAAGCATAGGAAGAAAACATCCCTTTGATAGCACAAACATGGCGGGTATGACGAGAGTCAATCCACACTATTCCTTTGGGTTTCCTACGAGTTTTCGGAAAGAAAAGCTATGATCTTCAATATCCATATCATTGGATTCGGCAATATTGGCTTGACCTTTATTCTTATTTTATTTTAGGTGCACGGCATTAGAGGACCTATGTCTGGTTACCACAATTAGAAACTTCCTTTGAATTTTTATTGCTATTATTGTAGTTCTTTGGACCATAGTTCTTCTTTCTTTTCTTTGCATTAGGATCGATTCAACTATATTTGCTTTCTTGTATGGATGATTGCCTAAGGCTTCTTTTTCGGCATACTGTTGTCTTCTTAATTTTAATGGACAATCGAGGTCTTCAAGCATCTCCTTACGCTTGTATTTGAAGTAATTTTAAAGTCCTTCCAGCATCTTGGAGGTAACTTTTCTCGTCAGCCATGGCAGCTTCATGTAAATCATTCATACGTTAAGAAGATCGTGAATTATTAGCAGGATTCTTGGATTTGCGTCTATGACCTTGGTATCAGCAATATTATAATCAAGAATTTGGTATACAAATTTTTAAACCGGCGTCTTGACCTTATGCTTTTCTCAAGTGCTTCCCATAATTCTTTGGAAGTATTAATGTCTTTATGGAGCATTATATAGGAATATCATCTAACCCGCTCAAGAATATAATTCACACCAAGGAAATTCGAATATTTCAGGGCTTTAATCACAGAGATTTATCTTTTCGGGCACTTGTTCATTCGGGTTTGGAACCTCTTCTTTGATGAACTTTTGCAGACTTAGAGTCGTTAGAAGAACATCTTTTGTTGCCATCTTTTGAAGTCTACACCGGAAAACTTGCCAGGTTTCTCCGCCGGTGCAGGGGCGTATGCAACTTGGTTTGGAACAACAGTGTTCATTTCAGATCCCATTTTTGAAAATTAAACCAATACTTTATTAGTAAAAATTACTAAATATCAACTTGGGTAGAAAATCATAAGATTTTAAAATCTCATACGAGTCTACTGAGTAAAACCACAAGGTTTTAATCTCAATAGAAGTAGAAAGTCGAAGATTTTAGTCTCCTAAATTTTGAGTAGAAACCACGAAGGTTTTTAATCTCGGTAGGAGTAGAAAATCACAAAGATTTTTAGTCTCTAAATTTTGAGTAGAAACCACAAAGGTTTTAATCTCGGTAGGAGTAGAAAATCTCAAGATTTTAGTCTCCAACAAGAATAATAATAATAATAGAACGAATTAAATAGTAGATAAATAAATCCAAGTAGAAACCACAAAGGTTTTAGTCTTGAAGCGATTTAAAATAAAGAAACAAATAATAATTCCAAGTAGAAAACCACAAGGTTTTTAGTCTTGGAAAGAATTAAAAATAAGTAGACGGAAAATAATAATAAATAAATGAAATAAAATTCCTTAGAATGTTATTTCAAGTAATACTATATTAATTTAAAGCAATTAAAAATAATAAAGCTTTAACTAATAAATTAAATATCATAAGCAAATGCAATAAATAAACCGAGCCAACAGAATTCATTGTTTAGCCTTAAGGAATTTTATTCCCCTCTCGTTAGCAAAGGTTAATAGAATAATTCCTCCCGAGGATGAGCGGTTTAGAACCTTACCGGTGTAAGCGGTACTTGGCTTGCCAGTAAATTTCGAGCATGGTGAGTAAATCGCGCGACTCGAAGAATTTGAGAGGAGAAGAATGCTAAGTCGATTTTCAAATGCACGAAAAATGTTAGTTATTGTAAATGCAGGGGGGGGCTCTGAATTTATAGGAAACCAAAGGGTGTAACGAAAAATTGCAATGGATTCTGCAGGGGTGCAACAGAAAGTTGCAATGGTTCTCATTTCCATTCACACCAATATATTATATATATATAATTCCCAACATGAACATTTAAGTATTAATACAAAAACACAAAAGTCAAGCTGAGTTTTGGACAAAAAAAAGCATTGATGAATTTGTAATGATCAGTGCTTAGACTAAAGACAATAGTTCTGAATTGGTCTAAAACTCGGGATCCTCACCAATAAGCTTTGACTCTTCTACACTCATCGAGATGTTCTTATCCTTTTTGAATTGACTGGGTCAGCTCCCATATACTGAATAATTCTTTCATTATCATGGTGATTGAAGAAAAACCTTTTCCTCTGAATAAATTAGTAAGGGGGAGGAGTAAAAGACTCTAGAGATGAACAGTCCCTCAGAAATGGTATTATTCCCTTTGTTTTTCTTCTTGTCACTGGCAATCTTTGCAGGGATTGGATCCAGCCAAGATGATCAGTGCATGGCATCAAAGTACCATTGACCGGGTCCGGCCATCCAGTTCCCTTTCCGGCTAAAGACCAGCCAGAGAAGCCACTGCGGATGCAGGGTTTAGGTTATACTGTTCAGAGAAGAAACAGACCATTATAGAGCTGCCATACTCAGTCAAGCTTTTGGTAAAGAATATCAGTTATGACTCCCATGAAATTATGCTCCAATATCCCTATAATTGCCTTGTAGGACATCTTCAGAACCTCAATTTAGCGGCTTCCCCTTTCGAGTTCAAAAGGGAATACTGGGAAAAGTCTACACAACTACCTTCTTCAATTGTTCATCAAACAAAAGTGGCTCATATTATTTTCTCACCCATCCCTGCCTCTCTGTTCCTGGTTCCCCTGTTTATGCTATTTTAACATCTGCTGATCTTGATCAAGTTAACCTCTCCTCGTGCCGTAGGATGTATAATCTCACACTCATGAATAGTATGATCGATGGAAATGTCAGTTTCTCTATGAAGTGGTCAGAATTCATATGCAGGAACTGTGAAGCACAGGGCAAGAAATGCAGGCTGAAGAGAACCATTAAGGAACTTGAAACTGAATGCATCAGTAATCCTTCAAAAGGTAATTTATTCATTCTGTTATCTTGCTTTATTTCACATTCCAAAAAAGAAAAAAAAAAATGAAAAGATCATTTTGTAGAGGGTATGGATTCGTAAGAGTCCACTTTTCATTTCCTGATTGGAATACTTGTTTGAGGGTTTCCAAGGCTATGTTTGGAACCCGGAAAATGACAGGAAATTTTTCCCTTGTTTGGTTATGCGGGGAATCGCTAGCGGAGCCGAGAATCGCAGTTAAATACAATGTATGATAGATCTATTTTCATCATCCATTACTAACTTTGTAGTAGTCTGAGAAAATCTCTTCTAGAATCCACGGGACCTTGAAGCTATTATGTAGCGGATCTGCGTGTGGGCACACCTGATCACAAAAGAAAATAGAAGGTTAATCCCGAAAAACTACTACGAAACCTTACGATTTGTTTCTGCTCTCTCAAGGTGTTTTTTTTTTTATTGAGATTACCGATACTGCAAAATATACGTAAGCTTGAAATACGGTAGTAAGCGGTGTATTTATAGTACGCTATGCAATCCTCCTAGGGTTTCTTATAACACCTTAGACCCGATAAATGGGCTCCTTCTTGTATCTTAATAATCGATTAAATGGGCTCTGTCATCCTAATGAGCTAAGCTTGAGATCCACTATGGCCCGAATTATTAATTAAGGCTTTTGATCGAGCGGTCCTAGATTGCCACAGGCATAAATCCAACAATCTCCCACTTGCGGCCCAATAATCTTATCAGGGACTACTCCACTAAAAGCCGGATGTGAATTCCAAAATTAATAATGTTTTTATACCAAATGTATTTTCCTCTTTGTAAAATATCAATAATTAATTGATAATTTTCTATAAATCAACTAATTATTTATTCTCTTGACTTATCGAGTTTCTCCTAACGGATCCCATGCAGCGGCCGGTGACTTTCAATGTTGAGTCTGAAACATTTCAGAGGATATTTCATACAAATTCCATTTTGTATATTTCATAAATACTTGATAATCAAAATATCATAATCCCCATTATCAAGATATTGATGCCGTTTTAAAATAGGCCTCCTTATTGATAACTCAAGAATCATAGTAACTTAATTATCTATTTATAATATACAAGGATTAAGAAAAATAACATATCTAATATGCTTTGAAGTTTAATTCCTTTCACAGAAATTTATCCTTGATTAAATCTCTTCCGATCCTCTCAGAATGACCATAATTCATTCCAATACTTTATAATAGCAAGGCTGATCATTTCATAAAATATTGCAGTCAAATAAAGTCTTAACTTTGTTCTTTCGCTGCAGAACAATTCATTAATTAGAGAACTGTGATATCTTCTGAGCGTATCCAAATGATCATATACTACATAATTAATCCGGTTCTTATCACGTAAAATATAATGTGCAAGAAACTTCATATTGTTATATCGAGAAAAAGAAATTACAACTTGTCTTGCTCTAGAGCACAAATGTAACCAACTCCCTCAACTCCCAAAGTAAGCACAGGACCCTCTTAAGACCCATACAATTTACATGTTTCTCAAACATCGTTCGGGAAGAGAATTGAAGTAAAAGCCACGCTGGTTTCTCCTCAGTGCTATTTTATTAACTCTTGTATCTCCTCTATCAATGAAATCACGGATCAGTGGTACTTTCTTAATATGTGTTGCTTTTGTGAGACCCGGTTGCTGGTGTGCTGCGGCCCCACTTGTTATCACATTAAGGGTAATGAGCGTCTTGCACTTGGTATCCCACATGTGAAGATCAAAGGAATTTCTTAAGTCATCGGCTTCCTTTGCGACCGGATGCGCCACATATTCGACGGTCGTGGAGTCGGCAACACAAGTCTGATTCGCTTCCTCCAACAAATGGCTCCCCCATTTAGGGTAAACACATATCCTGATGTTGATTTACTCGAGTCAATATCCCCTTGAAAATCTGAGTCCGTATAACCAAGTGTTTTAAGACTCCCACTGGAATACACCAACATATAATCCCTCGTTCTCTTTAAATACTTGAGTATATGTTTCACTGTATCCGATGTTCTCAGGATCCCGATTGATGCAGGCTTACTACTCAACTTTGCATATGAGATATCGGCACAATTACATAGCATAGCATACATGGGGCCTGTCATCGAAGCATAAGGTTTCACCTCATGAGTTCTTTCTCTTCGGGGAGTTTTGGTGATTGCTCCTTAGAAGATGAATTCCATGTCTGAAGGGTAGAAGTCCTTTGGAATTTTCCATGCAACCTAGTCACTATTTTATCAATGTAGGAGGCTTGGGATAAAGCTAACACCTTATTCTTAAGTCTCGTAAAGTTTGATTCCTAGAATATGAGTTAGCTTCACCCGAGTCCTTCATATCAAAAATGCACTTTTCAGGTAACCCTTCGTCTGACAACACTTTCATAGCATTTCCAATTAACGAATATCATCTCACGTAAGAGCGCAATTACCACTATTCCTTGAATTTTCTTATACACACATGGTTCATAGGACTTTTCTCAAATCCATATGATTTGATAACTTGATCAAACACGATGTTCCATGACCTGGATGCTGTAAGCCCATAAAATAGACCTATGCAACTTGCAAACCGTATGTTCTTGACCTAAGAGCTACCTTTAGGTTGCTGCATATATAGATATCCTCTTCTAGCTCTCCATTTAGAAAAATTGTTTTGACATCCATTTTGCCAAATCTAAGCGTAAGGAAATTTCTTGCTGCTACAGCTAAGAGAATCCGGACAGATTTAAGCATGGCTATTGGTGAAAAAGTTTCATCATAATCTATGCCCTCTTTTTGGGTGTAACCTTTTGCCACCAATCTAGCTTTGAAGGTTTCAACCTTCCCATCAGTCTCTCTTTCTCTTGTAGATCCCTTACACCCAATTGGTTTACCTTTAGGTGCTTCAATAAGAGACAAGGCGAGTTAGAACCCATAGATTCCATCTCACGGTGTTGCCTTTTCCTCTTGCACATCAACATCCTCCAATGCCTCTTTGTATGTGGCGGGTCGTCATCGGGATTATCAAAGCGACTTGATAAGTCTCTCTAACAAGGCATACCTTGGGGTTTACGTGTCGTCTCCACTCTGAGTTTCTTTGCATTGGATTTTATTTGTACATGTCTGAGAAGGATCTAAGTTTTTCTGCGGTTTAGGTGGATTACCAATCACTTCATTATGTTCTTGTTCATGGTTTCTTGTTGGTCTGTACATTTCATGTGTTTATTCACCTTCGGGTACATTTTGTACATTTTCCTCTTTGAACATCAACGAGGGGAAGCAGGAGTGCAAGAAAAAATAGGAGTTTGTGTTGGATCTCGAATTGAGTCAAGCTCTTCAAGAACCACTTTATGTAGGTTTTAAAATTGTTAAGTATGATCCTCTTCTAAGAAAGTGGCATGAGTGCTGATATCACCTTCTTGTCCTTTGGATTATAGAATATTCCTCTCTGTTCCCTTAGGGTAGCCAATAACATCACACATTAATTGAGATTCAACTTTTTATTTGTTTTTGTACCAAGGCGATGTCTTTGAGGCACCCCAAATCCTAATATGGTTCATAAGTGGGCTTGCGCCCTTTCCATAATTCGTAGATTGTCTTTGGAAAGCGGTTGGAGGCGAACTAAATTTAGTATGTACCACAATTGTTTTCTAAGGCATATCCCGACGATTCGAATGATGAATAAGCGACATCGACTCACCATATCTAAAAGGGTTCTATTTCTCCTTTCAGAGACTCCATTTTGCTGAGGCGTTCCACGAGATGATAATTGAGATATTATCCCCTCTTGAGCAAAGTAAGACTTAAACTCTCCAGATAAGTATTCACCTTCGGTCGGGACCAAGTTTTGCTTGATATGGACCGCAATTGCTTTACGCCCTCGATATATATAAATTTATCAAAAGCGGACATGGTGCGTGTTAAACATAACCATGTCTTGAGTAGTCATCGATAAATGTGATCAAATACTCATACTAAGCCTCGGGCTTGAGCAGCTCATTGATCCATACAGTGATGTGTGCAGGTCCAAGCTGTATAATTAGCCGCGATTCCTTTGGCCTTGAGAGAAAGGCCTCTTTGTCATTTTACCTTCTAAACATGATTCACATACTGGTATAGGTTCAAAGATCAAGGAATTTAAAATTTCACTTTTAACCAAACCATGAATTCTACTAGAATTAATATGATCCAATCGTAAATGCCACATATAGGTTTCATTTGAAACCTTCCTTTTCTTAGATAAAGGAAATTGCTGCGTCATCGGTATATTCAATACTTCATTAATACTATATAGGACATAGGAGTTAAAAAATATACCATTTATCAATGTCGGAACAAATAAAGCGTTATTCTCTTTATTGAAGCGAGGAATTAAAGCGCCTTTGCTAAACCATGTTAAACTAACTAACGAAACCAAATTCCTCTTGAAATCGGAACAATCATGATCGATAAACATAAAGTCTTATTATTAAAACATAGCTCCACTAGTCCCTACGCCATTACGGAGACATATTCCCGTTTCCCGACTTGAAGCTTCTTTGTCCTTTCTTGGGTAGAATTTACTTTGTTTGAACCCTTGCCAAAAGGTAACAAACATGGTTAGTGACTTCTGAATCAATGATCCATTTATCATTGTAATTCTCCACTAAACAAGCCTCAACAACATTTATACTACCCATACCTGGTTTTGGGCAATCCTTCTTCCAGTGACCTTTTTATCGCGCGAAACGCACTTGCATTTCGGCTTCTTCATTGCAGTTGGTTTGAAAGCTGGACCTATTTCCTTCTTCTTTTTGTTCTTCTTTCCACCCTTAGGTTTCCCTTTTTGGGTTTTGAAGAACTTTTAGCATGATAAACACTTCCACCTTCGAGACCTTCGGCCACTCCTCAAGCTCGTGCATAAGTTCAATAATAGAGAGTAAGCAGTTTGTTCATAATATAATTCATTGAAGTGACAAAGCTATTGGGTAGAGATTCTAGGATCATGTCAAATCTTGCGTCTCTTGATCCGACTTAGCCCCATCCACCTCTACTTGATCTTGATGTGCCCCATCATTTTTAGACAATGGTCCCTTTTATTTCCTCTATACGAGTGTTCATTAATTGCCCACATGGTGCCTTGTCTTCTTGATCGCGCTACTTTTAACCAAACATCCATCTAGAAGTGCGGAATTATTTATCGCTCTCAGGATCATTAATTTGCTTTCATGAGATGTTACGCAACAACGGCAAAATACTCACTTGGTGTCAATTTGCCCATTGCCAATCTACAAATTGCTTCTTAGTTTCCTTTGAAGCATTAAATTGGAAGCTCTTGGGGTTTGAGTTGTTATATTAGATTTTATTCTCTCAAAATCCAAGGACAATGTAAAGATTGGTTTCCATGGGTCGTAGTTATTTCCATCGATGCTTTTGACTCAAGAGTGTGGTGAGAGTTAAAGGATGCCATTTTGAAATTTAAAAAAAAGCACATATATTAACCGTAATCCACACAACAAACGCTACAAATATATAGATCTGTTAGCTTCATATTATTAATGTTTATTGCAACAATAATTTAGTTTCCATTACAAATACTTCGTTGGGCAAGACATTTGTAATAAACTAGACTTTGAACATAATTTGTATCCTAATTGTCCTACTAAGTTAGCTCCCGGGGAAGGTGGGGTGGTCTCGGACTCTTGCAAACCTATCTCAGCAAGGCGGGCCTTGCCAGATAAGCAGCTGCAATAATTGAAATTGATTTTAAAAAAAAAACAACCATTGTTTTGATATTCTTTTGGGCCTTTAATAACATTGTGAGCCTCGTTAGGAGGGTTGTGTATTATTAAACTTGAATGTAATAACAATTAATTTAATTTCAAAATTATCTTTAATATCTAAGCATTGTCGACGTTGGGCCGTACAACCTTATTAAAATTTTGAAATTATTATTTTAGATCAATCCAATAAAATCAGAGCCATGCTTATCAGATTTAAGGGTATCACATAACCATTTATTATTGGACCATAATGGAGCCAGTTGAATTAATTAAATTAATTTTAACCTTCACCCATTCAATATTTTATTATCAATTAATTAGGGTTTCCATAATAATATTATCTAGATAAAAACAAATATTATTATGCATGTATATATCAAATGATGCAATTATATGGCACCACCTATTCTAAATGGCATGTTAAGCACATATCACATGTTGTATCACCATATAATTTAAACAATTATAAATATAGAATAATTAATAGACCCTAATCCATGGTTCCTAGAAAAGAAAATTACAAGCCCGATAGGGCGAAGCACAACTTGATATGCGGCCCGTGCTAACTTCTTTTCTTCAGGTCTTATAAGTCCATGGGGTGTAGGCCCAGAGATTAGAATTGGCTTTTAAGTTTTTGGCCCAAAAACACAAAACCTAACATGTCCCTATTGAACTGAGAGCACCCAGCAGTAGCCGAGCATACCTGAAACTTGGATTGTCAGAAATTTTCACAGGTAGAGCAACTATGCGAGGAACATACCCTACAAAAATCAGCCCATTCTGATAACACAGCGCCCATTTTACATTTTTTTTTTAATAAATCCAAATTTACATATATAAAAAAAAAACAAATAAAATTGCAGGAAAAATAAATAAATAAATAAATCAAGGAGGAAACCTAATCTTATGATTAGCCTCCTTATTACATCCCAAAAAAAAAAAATATACAAGCAAAAACTACCATGGATTAAGGCCAAAACCAAATCATTCATTCATAATACAAAAATTATAAATAACATAAATAATAGAATCCTAGGTGCCATATATCTAATATACATCACATATACATGAGAAATAAAATTATGGATTCAATCTATCACACACTGATTCAACCAAGCTCTGATACCAATTGCAGGAATCATACAGCGGAAGTCAGGAATCGCACAGTTAAATACAATGTATGATAGATCTATTTTAAGTCACTAAGTACTAACTTTGTAATAGTGCGAGAAAATCTCTTAGAATCATGGGAATGGCAAAGCTATTATACTTGTGAGATCTGCGTGTGGACGCACCTGATCACAAAAGAAACTAGAAGGTTGTCCCGAAAAACACTGAAACCTTAGGTTGTTTTTCTCTCACAAAGTGTTTTTTCTCTTGAGATTCTCAATCTCTAAAATAATACGTAAAACTTAAAACCCAGGAGGCTAATTAGCGGTGTGTTATAGGCGCTAACCTAATCCTCTGGGGTTTTATAACACCTTAGACCCCGATAAATGGACTCCCTTCTTGTATCTCCAATAATCAGTTAAAGAAATTTATGTCATACAATGAGTAGCAGGATCCTATGACCCATTAATTAAGGTATTGATCAGCGGTCTAAATTTAGCCACGGAGCATAAATCCAACAGGTTATCCATGGAAAATTATAGGGAAAAAGAGAGCATTTTCCTCCAATTTTTTTTTTTTAGTATTTTCCATGACGCCCAAACTTAGGAAAATAATTTTCCATTGTATTATTTTTCCTTTCTTTAGCATTTTCCAGGTTCCAATCTCGCATGAACATGATAGTTATAAAAGAACATGAAATTTCTTTTCACAGAATCATATTACCAACACTTCAATGCTCTGTTCCTTTACAAGAAAAGGATAAAAGGGACAAAAGGAATTTGAGATGAAGTTTTTCATTTCTTATTCTATTTTATTTTATTTTCTAGAATCAGAAACAACAATTTCATCACAAATACAGAGAAGGGTGAGAAATCTATCTGCACAGATCAGGACAATGAGGGCAACATTAGCTATATAATAATTAACAAATCCTCTACAAAATAAAAATAATTGTTCTTTCTTACATTCTTTCATCATTGTTTTTGATTCCCTTAATTCTTTTTGAGAACCGTGGGCTTCATTTTTCCTTTTGATTTCTGTTATTCAAGACAATACATTTTTCTCTTTTTCTTTTTGTTTAGCCATTTTTAATCACAAAATAGATACATAGTCAATGTTCCAAACCATTTTATACCTCCTTAAGGTTCCATTTGGAACCCGGAAAGTACTAAGGAAAGAAAATAGAGACGAAAATAGTGAGGACAAATAGAAGAAAAGAAAATTTGGAGAAAAATAAAAAATAGGTTTAAACTTAATAAATTAATTCTATATGTTTATTCAAACTTATTTTATTTGTTTCTTTCTGTTATATATTGACTATGAAATTGAGCCTTTACTTTCCCTAATACTTTCCGGGTTTCAAACGGAGCCTCAGTATGCTTGTTGATGGTCTAAATTAGACAACAAAATCGGGTTTTGTGAGGAAGAGAAAGAACGTGTCTTTTTAGCTGTGCTTTGATTCTATAATGTCATGGGTAGATCAAGCTAATGTCTTGAAAATCCTTAATTTATAGATAATGTGGTGGCAAAGTTGGTGATTGCAGGTGAATTTTTTTTATTTCCCATACTTCATTTATTATAAAATACTAAACACAAGTTCTTAATCTTGATCTTTTGATTATGCAGGGTCAATCACTGGTTTACTTCTTCTTGTGTTGTCTGTTGGTACACTCTACTATGTTCATCGCTCGCGAAAACGAGGGGAAAAGCATAAAATAAAGATCGAAAAGCTTTTGAAAGATTATAGAGCTCTAAAGCCTTCAAGGTATTCATATGCTGATATTAGGAAGATTACAGATAAGTTTAAGTATGTACTAGGCCAAGGAGGTTATTAAAATTGTTTATAAAGGAAACTTTCTAATGAAGTACTTATTGCGGTGATGAGATCCTTAACAATTTAGGAAATGGGAAGAGTTTGTGTAGGATGACAACAATGGGTAGGATTCACTTGGTTGTATTTTGTACTGATGGAGCAAAACGAGCTCTCATCTATGAGTTCTTACCAAATGATTAAACAAACAGAGTTCATATTTTCGGCTAAACGATCCTTGGTTGGGAAACTTCATGGTATTGCTATAGGCATATTAGGAATCGAGTATCTTCACCAAGGGTGTGAACAAAGGAATTCTTCATTTTGACGTCGACCACATAATATTTTCTAGATCGAACTTTAATGAAGATGTGATTTGGTCTGCAGCCAAATTATGCTCCAAGGACCAAAGTGTTGTTTCCATGACTATTGCTAGGGTGACTATGGGCTATATTGCACCGGAAGTTTTATCTAGGAATTTTGGGAATGTGTCATATAAGTCAGATGTTTATAGTTTTGGGATGTTGTTGCTTGAAATGGTTTCGGGGAGGAAAAACGTCGATACCACAGCTGAGAACCCTAGCGAAGTTTACTTCCCGGAATGGATTTATAACCGTTTGAATCAAGGCGAAGAGCCGCACATCAGAATTAAGGAAAACAAAGATGCTACAATAGCGAAGAAACTCGCAATTGTAGGACTTTGGTGCATTCAATGGTATCTGATTGATCGTCCATCCATGAAAATTATGGTTCAAATGTTAGAAGGAGACGACAATTTAACGATGCCTCCAAATCCTTTTGCATCTACAGGTACAACAAGTACTAATACAACCTGGTCAAGAACACCTCTTCAGAAAGAGCTAGCTGTCATCTTAGAACGAGAGTGGAAGCAAATTTTAATACTCTCAATAACTATAAAATGTATTGGTATAACCTCACTTTGTCAATGTAATCACTTCATCAATTTGCTTTGGCACAACCATAACTCTGTATTGTTGTCTAGTCTTGTTTTTTTTTTTTTTTTTTTTTGAATTTTTGTTTCATTTTAAATGTGTAGAAGAAGTGTGGAACCAGCTTAACTATAACAACCCACTTCCTCTCCAATAAATATTATAAGATTTGAGTCTTAGGATTCTCACGATTTTAATAAAAAACTTTAAGAAAAGTCCATCATATATAATAATATGAACTTTTTTTCTCTAATTGATGTGGGATATAGTATTAGCAGATAGAATGATCATGATTCCTGGTACAATTTTTAGAGTATAAAATATGCATAATAGCCCTGTCTTCAAAGCAAAGGGCATAAGGAGGCGATTGAGTTCGAGTTTCAAGGACAAAGAACAAAAGAATATATATATATATATATATATATAAAATTCTGACATACTTGCCTTTCTCCATTTTCTCATTTCTATACATAAATGCTGATGATGAAATGAAGCACTTTACTGCTAGTTGTGTTTCCCCAACACAAATGAATTAAAAAAAAAAAAAAATTTGGCAAATGAAAAAAAAAAGCAAATATATATATTGAGATTTTGTGAGAAATTGACTATCCTAAAGTAAGGGAAGAAAATTAAGAAATGGTGTCTAGCTAAAACATTTTCCTTCAAAGAAAATGACAATGGTTCAATAAGGATATGAAAAGAGATGCCTACTGTTGTCTCTTGGATTCTCAGAATTTCCGAATCGTCGGGGCATTAATCTAGCAGCAAGGACCTGCAAAACAAATAAGGAACCGACGGTGGTGTGACGATCGCCTCTCTGATGTTTAAGTCAAACAGAGAAATAGGGGGAAGTAAATAAATCCGATCTTTTGAAATGCACGTAAAGTGTAGAATGAAGAACAACGACAAAGACACAGCGAATGCATTGGAGAGCCAACAACAGGTACTTTCCCCTTTTTTTTTTTTTTTAATTTGAATTTATTTTTTTTAATTTTTAAAGTTGAGGTTGAGTTTGGAAAAATTAAAGGATCATTTGATTAAAAGACCTTTCGAAAACCCAAATTTCAAAATTTGACCCTCCATTGATTTTTGGCTTGTTTTTGACATAAATGATGCCCTTATTGTTTTATTGCAAAAATAAACTCCTGTTTTTCAGAGACAATGTAGATAAATGAAATGAAGGAGAGTATTTTTGTCTAAAATAGATTGTTTTTCAAGAAAAAACATGAGAAATGTTAGATTCACAATTTTAACCAAATGTTTCTAAATTAAATTATACTGATGTTGATAGGGTTATGTACTTTATATTGTTAAAAAGTATCTTTTGATTTTACTAATTTCCTAATTGGAATAAATTAGGCTAAGATTGTGTTTTTTTGTTCTCTTTCAAGTTTCAGGTGCAGCTAGGAAACTAGGAATTGCAGGTCCAATTTTCAGTTTCTTTCTTCTTCTGGTGGCCCTCTCTGTATTCTGAGCTGCAGATCTGGACTATAGGATATGGAGATTTGATGAATTCAGCTGACATTGGATGGTGGATTAGATGATTTGATCACATCTTTTAATTCAACAAGATTTGGAAGTGATTTCAAATTGGGAATGAAAAACAGTTTAACGGATTAATTGTTTGTGTGTGAATGTGTAAATTAGGAAACACCCATGTTATGTAATTGTTCATCAATGCAATTATTGTTTTCAGAAAATAGAAAATGTAGGAAATCAGTAATGGAGGTCTTAAGATTCTAACACTTTGAATTTTAGTTTATTTGTTATTCATTTTCTTTTCTAAGCAACAAAAACATGCTCTGTATAGCTCTGATCAATCATGAAAACTTTCCCATCCGCTTTTCCTTTTCTTATGAATCATTGACGGCTAGAAACACCATCTTGGTACCATTTTCTCATATCCCAATTATTGCCTAATTCTATTATTTAAACACAAAATAATTTTGTAATTCAGAAAACATGTTTTGCAAACTATTGATTCTGGAAAGCTTATTTGCTTAAAAGTACTCTCTAAAATGTTTAACAATACTTTGAAATGGCTTCCTACAAGTACACTTAGCAAGAATTAATTGAAAATTTTTTCTTCAAGTATGTTACTAAGCAGAATTTTGTTTTCAAAACAGTTAAAAACCAAAAATGATTTTAAAGAACAATTTTCAAAGCATTTAAACAAACCCAATGCTGATGATTTCTTTTTACTATCACGAGAAAATCCAAACCAGTGAAAATGTTGTAGCTGGTTCCAACATATGCATAACAGAGCACAATACTAAAACCTGTACAAAGAACGAAAAATTCAAAATTTTGAATATTTTAATCTGTATATGTGTATGGATTTACAAATCATAAATGATTTAGTAGTTGAATACATATATAAATCGTTGTGATTTGTGCAATAATGGTGAAAAAGATTAGAGCGAGAAAATAATAAGAAGACACAAATTTTACGTGGTTCGACAGTATGCCTACATCCATAGGAGCAGTGCTCGACTTTTATATCTTTGAAATAAGTTATAGAATATTTATGTAACATTGAATCATGGTATTAATTAAAAAATAGCACACATGACCCTTAAGGTTAGAGCAAGAAAATAATAAGACACATATTTTACGTAGTTCGGAAATATGCCTACATCAACGAGAACAATGACTTAAACTTTTCACTATCACTGAAATAGAGTTACATAGAAGAATATTTATAATAACCCTAGATATGACCAATTCTGAAAATAGCCTATGCATCCATACCATGCCTATCAATTAGGATGCTCTGCTCCACTTTGGTATTGCAACCTTGCAACATATGAGCCACATGCCACAACATAAATCTTGTGACTGAAAATGATTAAATCCAATAAGAAAAATTTTGGGATAGAAGTGGAAGTATGCAAGTAGAACTCTGTTTCTACCTTCTTCCTTTAATTGTCATTGTGCCATTGCTTGAAAATGGTGTCCCAATTGGATTGTCCATACGTCTCATTGATGAATCCTCGAAATTTAGTGTAGGCAGAGAGCATCGCAAGATTTTCCTGCCTTCCAACATCTCCAATGCTTTGCTCATCGAAGGGCCAGTTTATTAGGGTTTCATTTGTACACACCATAGTGCAACTATAATAATTTTCCTTATATACTTCTTTTCTATATAGCATCTCCCATTTCCATATCTTCTCCTCGATCAATCAGGTCATGGAAATCCCATGATGGAAAGTATATTTGACTTTGGTCTCTGTGACAATTCCCTTAATACTTTTTCAGTCATTTCCATCAACAACATTCCAAAACTATAAACATCAGCCTTATGGAGACATCTCCAATGTTTTTATTGAACATTTGAGCAATGTATCAGTGTTCCTCTTCTGCGGTGAGAGTGTGACATTTGACTGATGAGTATAGTTTTGCGAGGCCAAAATCTGAAATTTTTGGGGTGAAGTTTTCATCCAAAAGAATATTGTGTGGCTTGATATCAAAATGTAGAATTTGCATATCACAACCACGATGTAAATATTCAAGCCCACGAGCCACTCCAAGTGCAATGTTATGCAATCTCTCCCAACTCAAAGGAATGGAATTTTCTCGTTCGAGAAAAACATACTTATCAAGAGATCCATTTGGCATGAAGTCATAAACAAGAGCCCATTTTGATTTTTCAGTGCAAAACCCAACAAGTCGCACCACATTAACATGATGGATCCTTTCGATTGTAGCAACTTCATTGATGAAATCTTGTCCATTGGATTTTGACACGATCAACATTTTTACTACTACCATTTGGCCACTTCGAAGCTTCCCTTTGTAGAGCCAGAACCAAAGCCTCATATTCTTATTTTGAAAATGATCGGTCATCCTCTTTATTTCCGAATATGAGTAGCTGATTGGCTGGAGATTGTTGTGACTTTGTAGGAATTCCTCAAGAGTGTCATCCATTGATAAGTGTCTCCTTTGAAACTTGTAAATCAGAAAGACAAATAGGCATAGCATTCCAATCACAGCTCTTCCAGTCACAAATATAACTGAACAAAAACCATTTCCATTTCAGTCACAAATATAACTGAACAAATATATGAATCAACTTTTCAAAATTATTGAAGGCAGTTTACTGGAAATTCTTCTGTATTTTGGAAAAAGTCAATTCCTCTGTGGAATTGAGGCCTTTTAAATGGAGATCCCATTTTCATTTCTATCGATTTTTCCTTCATATAATGATGAATTTTGAGACCAAATTCAAATTTTGCAACCAGTATATACAATCTTGAATGTGAGAATCCATGAAAACTGAATTAAAACTATATTACATTAACCTTAGAAAGAATTAATAAGTGGGAAAAGGAAGCCTTACGGATCACTCGAATAATCCAGCCTGTCAATAAGAGAAGAACATAAATCAGAATAAAGAATAGACAAAAATTAACAAACACTATGAATTTGTTAGTAATTTTTCAATGAGACAATAAATAGTAGAAGGAAGTATAATGACAGTGGAAATTCCAAGTTATAAGAAAGGAAAGATGATATAATAAATCCCTAAAGCCTTACCAAGTAAACTAATTAGTGGCAAGTCTTTGAGCACATCTCTAACACCTACACAATGAAAGCAATTATAATGTAAGTTATAATATCCTAGTTATTGGAAAAGGTGCATAAATGCTGACTTATAGCAGAGTATATCAATTTGTATAAGTTTTTATTGTCCGCCGTTTTAACATTTGAGTGCATACCTCATTCATACCTTTGCCATCACGAACTTGTACAGATGGACAAACGGGCATTTAAACGCCGCTGAAATGAAGCGCCATATGGATAGCTCTTGTTTGTTCATCTCTGCAAACTTGTGACGGAAAGGGCATGGATGAGTTATGACACTAAAGTTGGGAGCACCTATGGACCAAAAAAACTAAGGGGACTAAATTAGTCCTCTGATTATCGTCGGGGGCATTTGCTCTATATCCTCAGTTAATTAACCAAACTTCATGGAAATAGGGCTGTGGTGGCCTTAGCTCCATTTCCATTGTTTGGTTTCTCCATATACAAAGGGGATTTGAGCAATCGATGAAAAAACAAGCATTCTATATTAAAACTTTTCTACTGTATTTTCTACCAAGAATTACTGGTTGGAGTTAGAAGCCTTATTGAAGGTATAAAGGCTGGGCGAAAATATGGCCTCTGTAGTTGAATAAGATGGAAAAATCAAAAGTCAATTATCATTGCACAAGTGAATTAGATGAAAATCCCATTGTAGGAAATGGAAAATGAAAGATAAAGGGAAGAATTTAAAGCCTTACTGATTAAAGGAAATAGGAAATCAAAGAGGAATTTCCTTAGCCCTGCATGATTCAAACAAGTAAAGGTTAGAATATAAACAGATTTAATCACTTAAACAGTTTCAAATGGATTTCATACCAAATATGATGAATCCTAACTACTAAATTCTATTTGGATCACCCAAAACAAATTGACTGTATCATCTTCTAACTGTTGTTACTTACGAGTTGGCTTTAAGCATCCGACCCAGTTCTGACATCCTTCATGGGAGAAGCAATTAATTGTACTTTTATCATAATTCTTAAAGCAGGAATGATTTTTCTTGTTGCATTCACTGCTGCATCGATATTGCAATGAAATCTCAACACCAGCAAAGCTCTTCTTGCAGCTCAAATAAGGAAGACACTTCCTTAAATGGTTGAGTAAATATAGTCATACCTATGGTGCAAGAATACTTGATGTCTCTCACCTCGGAAACTCCTGCGAGTGCATAAACGTATGAAGTGTTGCTGGTGTTGCGGGGAAATATAATTCGAATGTAGATTATGATCCCTTCCAATTGAATCTGTACAGTTCATTAAACCATTCTTCCTCAATTTCAATCATAAGGCCAACGATATGGATCTTTATAACTGAAGTTTGATCTTGTCAAGTAGTAGAGAGGGCTGGAAAAACAGTCCCCCTTGTCCAGGCCAGGATCCACTATTCTAATGCTGTAGTTCTTGTAGTTGATCTCTGTAACATAGAATTTCCCGCCATAGATGTTCAAAATTGTTTGGTTATTTTCACATACCAGTTCATAGTTTGGATCGCCGCAGCCTGACGGGTCTCCTTTTTAATCGGGTTGCTGATATTTGGGTTTCAACTCCACAAGATGATGATCTGCATGTCTGGTCTTCAATGGCAGCAGAGGTTGAGATGGAGCAGACATGGAGGAGAAGTGTAATGCCAAACTGCCATAAGTTTTTCTTCCCTTGACATCATAGACTTTGAAGCTGAAGAGATCTGAGGCTATTGAATAATTGGATTTCAGGGAAGGATATACAAAGCCATACCAAAACCAATAAATGAATGGATTTTTCTAAGCTGAAATAGTGAAGAACTTGTCAGATAAACAAGACATATTTGACCAGCTCATATCCTTCTGTTTAGGTCCCATACAAAATTGATTATTTAGCTTTCTGTTTTAACTCTAGAAAAAGCCAAAATATTTAGCTTTTTTTTTTTTTTACTTAATGTTTTTTTGAATGCTTTTTTGTTTTTCAATAAATCCTTATATTTTATGACCTAATTGAACTTTCTTGATCTATTTCATGTTTATTAAATAAAATTATATATATTTAAATTTTTATTTAAAATTTATTGAATCCAAATTTAAATAAAAAAAATAAAACAATTGATTTTTTTAGAAAAAAAAAAGTAATTAAATCCTTAATCCTATTTAATACTATTAAGAACAAAAAGTTATATTTAACACTTTGTGAAAAAAACAAAGGCCACCTCCCTTTTGCCGGCCTTACTGAAAAATTTAAAAGAAATAGTTCTGAATTGTCTTAAATTAGATCCTCACCAATAAGCTTTTGACTTCTTCACATCATCTGATGCTGTTTTACTTTGAATTGACTGGGTCAGCTCCCATACTGAATAGAATTTTCAATATCATATGATCAAGAAAACGTTTTCCTATGAATAAATAGTAAGGGAGTATAAAGACTCTAGAGATGAACAGTTCCTCAGAAATGGTATTATTCCCCTTTTTGTTTTATTATTAGTAATCTTTGCAGGGATTGGATCCAGCCAAGATGACTTCTAGTAGTATCAAAGCGCAGACAGTCCGCTTAACTGGTTCTCCGCTAAAAGACCAGCTGCTTTCTACCGGTGGATACCTGGGTTTGAGTTATACTGTTCAGAGAAGAAACAGACCATTCTAGAGCTGCCATACTCAGTCAAGCTTTTGGTAAAGAATATCAGTTATATCTGCACAATGATGGTTTCAATATCCCTATAATTGCCTCAGGACATCTTCTAGAACTCAATTTAGCGGCTTCCTTGAGTTCCCAACGGTGAAAAGATTGGGAAAGAACTCTACCCGACTCAATTTTTCTTCAATTGTTCACTTCAAATAAAGTTGGTATTCAGTATATTTCACTCTATCCTTCGTCGGTTCAAGAGTCTCTCAAGTTTATGCTATTTTAACATCTGCTGATCTCATCAGCACCTTCCTCGTGTGCTGTAGGATGTATAATTCACACTCATGAATAGTATGATCGATGGAAATGTCAGTTTCTCTATGAAGTGGTCAGAATTCATATGCAGGAACTGTGAAGCACAGGGCAAGAAATGCAGGCTGAAGAGAACCATTAAGGAACTTGAAACTGAATGCATCAGTAATCCTTCAAAAGGTAATATATTCATTCTGTTATCTTGCTTTATTTCACATTCCAAAAAAGAAAAAAAAAATGAAAAAATCATTATGTAGAGGGTATGGATTCGTATGAGTCCACTTTTCATTTCCTGATTGAATATTTGCTTGCGGGTTTCAAGGCCATGTTTTGAACCCGAAAATGATATGGTAAGAATTTATAACGCCTTCCATTGTTTGGTTATCTATGAGTACCCTGAGGAAAAAGATAGCATTTCCATTTTTTTTTTAGTATTTTCCATGACGCCTGAAACTGAGGGAAAATAAATTTTCATTGTGGCTATTTTTCCTTCTCAAGATTTTTGCCTCCGAATTCAAAATGAAGGATGATAGTTATAAAGAACATGAAATTCTCTTTTTTTTCACAGAATCACATTATCTACACTTCAATGCTCTGTCTTTCAGCAAGCAGTTACAAAGGGGACAAAGGAATTTGAGGATGGTTTTTCATTTCTTATTCTTATTTTTATTTTATTTTCTAGAATCAGAAACGGATGAATTTTAATAAATAAAATTATAGAGAGGTGTGAGAAATTCTATTCAGCAGCCATTTCTAGAAGAACAGAGGGGCACATTAGCTATATAATACCATCAAATCCTACAAAAATAAAATAATTGTTCTTCTACATTCTTTCATCATTGTTTTTGATTCCTTATTCTTTTGAGAACCATGGGCTTCATTTTTCCTTTACTTTCTGTTATTCAAGACAATACATTTTCTCTTTTTCTTTTGTTTAGCCATTCTTAATCACAAAATAGTGATATACAATCAATGTTCCAACTGTTTGATAGTTCAAGGCCCATTTAAATCAAGATTTAAGAAATAAAAATGTGAGGAAAATAGCAGAACAAATGGAAGGAAACAAAATTTGGAAAATAAAAATAGGTTTAAACTTAATAAATTAATTATATGTTTATTCAAACTTATTTGTTTTGTTTATCTTTATTATGATATTATCATAATTTGTAAGAATATTATGTAAAATTTTAAATACTGATTATATTTGATTTTATATTTTATGTGGTAGTCTTCAAGATTATAAAACATTTTTATTTGATTTCCTTTTTCCACAACTTTCCGTTCCTGGAAGCTGCCTTGACGCTGATGAATTTTTTGCCTCAACATAACGAACTGCGTTTTTGTGAGAAAGGGAAAGAATGTGTCTTTTTAGTTGTGCTTTGATTCTATAATGTCATGAGCAGATCAAGCTAATATCTTGATTATCCTTAATTTTAGCAGATACATGTAAAGGCAAAGCCGTGATTGTGTGAATTTTTATTTCCTATATCATTTATTATAAAATCCTAAACATAAGAGTTCTTAATCTTGGATCTTTGATTATGCAGTGGTCAATCACCGGTTTGTTTCTTAAGGTTCTGATGGTAAGACTTGATATGGTTTCATCGCCGCTAAAACAAGGAAAAGCATAAATAAAGATCGAAAAGTTTTTGGAAGATTATAGAGCTCAGTGTTTTCAAGGTATTCATATGTCAGATATTAGGAAGATTACGCATAAGTTTGGCAGCAGACGTAGGCCAAGGAGGTTATGGAATTGTTTATAAAGGAAACTTTCTAATGAAGTACTTGTTGGGTGTGTTGAAGATCCTTAACAATTTCCCTGTGAAATGAAGAGCTGACAATGAGATGACAACAATGGCAGATCACTGCTGTTAATGTAGTTCGCTTGCTGATTTTGTAGCCGACGGAGCAAAACGAGCTCTCATCTATGAGTTCTTACCAAATGATTCACGACGGTTCAGTGGTTTTCGCTAAACATTCACTTGGTTAGGAGAAATCATGGTGGTTGCCATGGTGGCATAGCCAAAGGAATCGAGTATCTTCACCAAGGGTGTGGAACAAAGAATCCTTCATTTTGACATCAAACCATAATATTTTGCTAGATCGTAACTTTAATCCCAAGATTCGATTTCTTATTTTAGCCAATGAGGCTTCGCATGACCAAAGTGTTGTTTCCATGAATTATTGCTAGGGGACTTTAGGCTATATTGGTTCTCGAAGTTTATCTAGAATTTGGGAATGTGTCATATGGGGCCGATGTTTATAGTTTTGGGATGTTGTTGCTTTAAATGGTTTCTGAGAAAAACGTTGATACTACAAATACCAGAACTTTAGCAGCATTCTTAATGGATTTATAATCGTTTGAACTTATGTTAGTTATTTTAGACATCAGAATTAAGGAAAATGAGGATGCTACAATAGCTAAGAAACTCACAATTGTAGGGACGTATTCCTAATGGGTATCCGCTGATCGCCCATCCATGAAAATTTTGGTGGTTCGGGATGTTGGGAAGGAGACGACAATTTCACAATGCCTCCAAATCCTTTTGCATCTACAGGTACAATGTGGGGTACTAATACAATCTGTCAAGAAACAAACACTTTCTTCAGAAAGATTTAGCGTCATCTTAGGAATGAGATAAAGTAAATTTAATACTCAATACTTCATCAATGTATAGATGTAACCTTACTTTGTTAATGTTATCACTTCATCAATTTAGATGGCACAACCATTACTTTGTGTTGTATAGTCCTGGTTTTTTTTTTTTGAAATTTTGTTTCATTTTAAATGTGTAGAAGTGTGGAATCAGCTTAACTAACAACCCACTTCCTGTTCACACAAATATTTTAAGATTTGGAGTCTAGGATTCTCAATGATTTTAATTAGTAACTTTTTTAAGAAAAGTCCACTTTATAGAAGTAAGAGAACTTTTTTCTCTAATTGATATGGGATATAGTATTAGCAGATAGAATGATCATGATTCCTGGTACAATTTTTAGAGTATAAAATATGCATACTAGCCCTATCTTCGAAGCAAAGGGCATAAGGAGGCGATTGAGTTTGAGTTTCAAGGACAAAGAACAAAAGAATATATATAGATTACAAAAATTCTTGACATACTGTTTTCTCCATTTGCTCATTTCCTATACATAAATGCTGATGATGAAATGAAGTACTTATTGCTAGTTTTGTTTCTCAACACAAATGAATTTAAAAAAAGAATTATGAATGAAAAAAAGCAAAAATATATTGAGATTTTGTAAGAAATGGACTATCCTAAAGTAAGGGAAGAAATGGTGTCTAGCTAAAACATTTTCCTTCAAAGAAAATGACAATGGTTCAATAAGGATATGAAAAAAGATGCCTACTATATAATTTTTTTAACTTTTAATTTTATAATATGTAAGTAATGAAGGGATATTAATATTACAATTTAATCACACTTAAGTTATAAGTCATACTACTATCTCATGATTTGATAGTTGTCAAAAAAAAATAAAAAATCATAATTTGATCATTTCTGTGAGTTCTAATGACAAGTTGGGTTGGGCCAGGTCAAGTTTAGGCTTCCTTAGTTTGATCCAAGCTTGGGCAATCCTTAGCTAGGTCCAATAGGCTATTTGGAAAATTTTTGTCGATCCACAAATTTTAATCTTGCCCAAATCTTGAATTTAAGTACCAACTAAATTTAACAAATATAATAATATTTATTAATAAAGAAGAACATAATGATCACTTGGCTTTAAGGGGTTTTACATTATCCTTCTTAGTGGATTTCAAATCTCTACAAAGCATATGTTTCTATTAATGTTTTTGGCTTAGTTTTTCCAATCCAATTAAGTTGGTAGTGTCTACTAATTTCATCACTTTAGTTTAATTTTTAGAGGAATTAGGTGATTAAGGAGGTACGCGCTTTAGACCAAAGGTATGGCTATTTTGCTGTAAAATAACTCTCGAATAGGTAGGATTATTAAGCCTAGAAACGCGTCTCGAAGAGTTGGACGAACCTATGTGTATTATTTTATAAGCCTCGTTTGGAACTTGGTAAACCTGATAAGCACATCAGGTAGTTATCTAACATCATTTGATTCGTTGTAGACAATGAGATGTCTATTTCCGACTATCCGAAAGAGTGGAGTTAGGAACCTAGGGTTGGAGGTGCATGACAATATTAATTACCGTACATAAGAGGGTTTAACTTAAAAAATTTTGGGCAATGTCATACCTACTTGAGGCTTAAGTGCCAAAATTATATCCCTAGGTAACTTAGCTATTAAAACACCCCACCGATATTTAACAAATACCTTCTCTTCTTTTGGGGGGAAAACAATAATCATACTTTACCAACAACCATCAAAACTCCTAAAATATCATATAATTGCCTAACGATCCAATACAAGCAATAACATTTGCTTATTTCCTTAACGACTATTGATAAGATCAATGAAAAGTAATGAATTCAATTGGCTTGAGCTCAATGGATGAAATCTGAACACTATAACATATACCAATAATCCCCATAAGCAATACCTAACAAAGTAATAGAGACAATTTCTGATTATCGCCAAGATATCGCCGATATTTATTGAAATTAAAAAAAAAAAATCAATATTTGAGGTAGGTGTCTCGTGAAGGAGCAAAGAAATGGGAGTAGATGAAAAGATGTGAGAGAGAAAATGAAAAATCTTTTCTTAATAATTAATATCATTAATGGTATGTCTTCCTTAATTATTTGTAGTAAAGAGGAGAAGATGAAGAGATGATTGAAATTATTATGTCTTCCTTACTATCATTAATTATTTGTAGAAAATATGAGAAGATCAAGAGACAATTGGAATTATTATGCATTCCTTAATAATTATTATCATTGATTATCACAAAAAATTGGATAAGACCAGAGGAGTGAAAATAAAGGTCTTTCTTATATATCAAGTGACATTATGAATTTTTAATAATTAATATTAAATTTTAGATTAAAAAAATTTAAATTAAAAAAACGATTGCAAACTAATTTTGATATATAAATTGAATATATCTTTAAATTTTGAATAATTTATAAATACTGATATATCTTCGATATATCCGTAAAATTTAAGTACCGATATATCCATCAAAACCGATATTTTCATCTTTGCCTCATAGGTGTTATTACCTTGATCGTCTGTTCTCTCGGGTATAAGCGATGCAACGTAAACCTGCAAAAAAATTTGGCTCTTTCACCCTGAGGGGGATCTACCCCATCTTGCTACACCTAAACACACGTGATTTATATTTATTATTGTTTTATACAACCATGAGTCTCGATTTTGGACGTGGTCCCATTTCCGAGCTCACCACACATTCATCAAGAATGGTGGAATATCAGCATTCATGCACCCACACTCGACTACGCGATGCCACCGCGCATAGCGAAATGCAATCATGCCATTTCACGTGTGATATCATGTTATACTTAATAATAAGAAACTACATGAAACATTTATAAATATCGGATAATTATATTTTCTACATATAATTTCCATTTATCACAATTTCCGTGTTCATACATCACTTAAGCACATATTAACTTGATTTTTACACACAACACCATGTTATTTAATATTTTATAACAATAACACACAAAATGACCCATTCTCATACCCATATAAAACATGACACCTCTTGGTCCCTTCACGATTTGTCACCGAATTACTCATGGATACCAAACACATCATAAACTGGGCATCGCCTCCGGATCAAAACCAAACCTCAACCCATTCCGACCGCTGGAAAATAGCGTTTCAAAATCCCGTCCACGACCGTCGAAAACAACATCTCCAAAATTCCCTGTACTCTTACACTCGCCTCAAAAATTTGGAACTTAAATTTATGGTCTCTAATGACCTCTAAGAAAACCTCAAGCCATTAAATAACCTTTAGGCTAGAAATAACACAAATATGAAATTCCCTACCTCGTGGGGTTTGACGAAACTCCAAGATTTTGGTACCCAACTTTTCCTTTTGCTCCGACGAAAACCTAAGGTCCGATTTCCGTGGATCTTAAAAAGAAACGAAGAAAAGAAAAAATAAAAATCTCTCTCTTTACGCTCTCTCTCTCCCAAAAAATGTCTTTCCCTTTTTTTTGACTTTCTTTCTTTTTATTATTATTATTTAATTTTATTATTATTATTATTATTATTTCCCATATTTATTTATTTATTCTCTTGTTTTATCTTTCCCATTATTTCCTCTATTTGACACTTGATTCAATATGAGTCATTCACACAAGTACACCACATGTCATGCCATGTGTCACCCGACACCCGATGACTCAAAAAACGTGAAATTTTGACTCCAAGTGCAATGTTATGCAATCTCTCCCTAGCTCAGTGAATGAATTCTCTCGTTCTCGGAAAAACATACTTCTATCAAGAGATCCATTTGGCATGAAGTCATAAACAAGAGCCCATTTTGATTTTTCAGTGCAAAACCCAACAAGTCGCACCACATTAACATGATGGATCCTTCCGATTGTAGCAACTTCATTGATGAAATCTTGCCCATTAGATTTTGACACGACCAACATTTTTACTGCTACCATTTGGCCACTTCGAAGCTTTCCTTTGTAGATAGAGCCAAAGCCTCCTTGACCTAACTTATTTTGAAAATGATCAGTCATCCTCTTTATTTCCGAATATGAGTACCTGATTGGCTGGAGATTGTTGTGACTTTGTAGGAATTCCTCAAGAGTATCATCCATTGATAAGTGTCTCCTTTGAAACTTGTAAATCAGAAAGACAAATAGGCATAGCATTCCAATCACAGCTCTTCCAGTCACAAATATAACTGAACAAAAACCATATGTTAAAAGTATGAAATATTTTAGAAAAAGGATTAAACAACATATGCAACATTTATGATCATATGAATCAACTTTTCAAAATTATTGAAGGCAGTTTACTGGAAATTCTTCTGTATTTTGGAAAAAGTCAATTCCTCTGTGGAATTGAGGCCTTTGAAATGGAGATCCCATTTCCATTTCTATCGATTTTTCCTTCATATACTGATGAATTTTGAGACCAAATTCATATTTTGCAACCAGTATATACAATCTTGAATGTGAGAATCCCATGAAAACTGAATTAAAACTATATTACATTAACCTTAGAAAGAATTAATAAGTGGGAAAAGGAAGCCTTACGGATCACTCGAATAATCCAGCCTGTCAATAAGAGAAGAACATAAATCAGAATAAAGAATAGACAAAAATTAACAAACACAATGAATTTGTTAGTAATGTTTCATTGAGACAATAAATAGTAGAAGGAAGTATAATGACAGTGGAAAATCCAAGTTATAAGAAAGAAAAGATGATATAATAAATCCCTAAAGCCTTACCAAGTAAACTTAGTGGCAAGTCTTTGAGCACATCTCTAACACCTACACAATGAAAGCAATTATAATGTAAGTTATAATATCTCTAAGTTATTGAAACCACAAGATAAATACCCCCTCGACTTATACCAGAGACAATTTAGCCTCCGAGCTTCTTTATCATCTATAAGCGCCCCGACATTTAGTGCCGCACCTCATTCATACCCTTGTCATCACGAACTTGTAAACGCCGCTGAAATGAAGCATCATATGGATAGCTCTTGTTTGTCTATTTGTGCAAACTTGTGACGGAAAGGGCATGGATGAGTTACGACACTAAAGTTTGGGGCACCTATGGACCAAAAAAACTTATGGACTAAATTATACATACGACTATAAGTCAAGGGCACCTAAGGACCAAAAAAACTAAGGGGACTAAATTAGGCATACGGTTATACGTCAGGGGCATTTATGCCCCTTATCCCTCCTAGTTAATTAACCAAACTTCATGGAAATAGGGCTGTGGTGGCCTTAGCTCCATTTCCATTGTTTGGTTTCTCCATATACAAAGGGGATTTGAGCAATCCATGAAAAAGCAAGCAGTCATAAAATTGCAGTTGGAAACAGCCCTATATTAAAACTTTTCTACTGTATTTTCTACCAAGAATTACTGGTTGGAGTTAGAAGCCTTACTGAAGGTATCAGAGGGCTGAACCGAAAACATGGCATCTGTAGTTGGATAAGATGGGAAAATCCAAAAGTCAATTATCATTGCACAAGTGAATTAGATGAAAATCCCATTGTGGGAAATGGAGAAAATGAAAGATAAAAGGAAGAATTCCCAAAGCCTTACTGATTAAAGGAAATAGGAAATCAAAGAGGAATTTCCTTAGCCCTGCATGCTTCAAACAAGTAAAGGTTAGAATATAAACAGATTCAATCACTAAAACGGTTTCAAATGGATTTCATTCCAAATATGATGAATCCTAACTACTAAATTCTATTTGGATCACCCAAAACAAATTGACTGTATCATCTTCTAACTGTTGTTACTTACAAGTTGGCTTTAAGCATCTGACCCAGTTCTGACATCCTTCATGGGAGACGCAATTGATTGTACTTTTATCATAATTTTATAAAGAACAGATTTTCCTTGTTGCATTCACTGCTGCATCGATATTGCAAAATGAAATCTCAACACCAGCAAGAAGCTCTTCTTGAAGTCTGACATGGAAGCGCCATACTTCCTTAAATGGTTGAGTAAATATAAATAAGGCTCTACGGTGCAAGAATACTGATTTCTCCCACTTCGGAAACTCCTGCGAGTGCATAAACATATGAAGTGTTGCTGGTGATGCAGGGAGTAATTCGAATGTAGTTATGATCGCTGATTGAATCTGTACAGTTCATTAAAACCGTACTACTCGGTTTCCAATCATTAGGCCAATCATATGGATCTTCATAACTGAAGTTTGATCTTGTCAAGTAGTAGGGAGGGCTGGAAAAACAGTCCCCCTTGTCCAGGCCAGGATCCACTATTATAATGCTGTAGTTCTTGTAGTTGATCTCTGTAACATAGAATTTCCCGCCATAGATGTTCAAAATGGTTTGGTTATTTTCACATACCAGTTCATGTTTGATCGCCGCAGCCTGACGGGTCTCCCTTTTTTAATCGAAAAGGGTTGCCATATTTGGAACAACTCCACAAGATGAAGATCTGCATGTAAGGTCTTCAATGGCAGCAGAGGTTGAGATGGAGCAGACATGGAGGAGAAGTGCTATTAGCCAAACTGCCATAAGTTTTTCTTCCCTTGACATCATAGACTTTGAAGCCGAAGAGATCTGGAAACTGTTATGATAATCGGGATTTCAGAGAGGAGATACAAAGCCATACCAAAACCAATAAAAATGGATTTTCTAGAAGTTTAAATAGTGAAGTGAAGAACTTGTCAGATAAACAAGCAGCCATATTTGACCAGTTCATAACCTTCTGTTCAGGTCCCATACATTTTAACTTTAGAAAAAGCCCAAATATTTGGCTTTTTTGTTTTTTTCTTAATATTTTCGAACATATTTTTAATTAATAAAGAAGTAAATATTAAAATGTCAGAAAATCTTATATTTTATGATCTGAAATTCTTATAATCAATTTCATGTTAATTAAATAAAATTATATATATTTTTAATTTTTTATTTAAAAATGTATTATATCTAAATTTAGATAAAAAATAAAAAAGTTAATTTTTTTTATAAAAAAATAAATTAAATACTTAATCCTATTTACCACTATTAAAAATAAAAATTCTTATTTACCACGTGAAAACACAAAGGCCACCTCTCCCTTTGCTAGTATGAGGTCCTGTTTCATAAATTCATGAAAATTAATTAAATCATTGAAAAATGAAAATTCTTCAATGGTTTTAATTTTCAATATATGTTTGATAACAAAATTTTAGGAAGCTTAATTGAAAATTTTAAATAAAAAAACTGTTGAAAATTATAAGTAGGTAAAGACACCTACTTAACGGAATGTAGAATACAGCCTAATAAATAAATTTTTAAATGAAATAAATTAGACCAAAAAAATCCTTATAAATAATATAATATTTGCAAATATCTTGAATAGTCTAAAAAGCTTAGATTCAGTTATTTTTTAAACATATTTATGTCTTTTTTTTGGAGTTATGATTTATTTATGGATATGTTTGTAGTGATATTATTTTTTTACAATAATTAATAATTGTAGTGAAAAAATAAAATATTATTATAAACTCAATTTATTTTGGATAATATGTAATTTAATGATATCATGGGTAAATATGTAAAATACATAATTTTCAAGATTCAATTGTTATTAACTTATCAAACAGCTTTTACAATACGTATTCAATACTATAAAAATTCAAGACTTAATTTATGTAAATTTAATTTTTCTATTTGATCAAACAGATCTTACTCGAAAAAAAAATTTAAAACAGAAAACCAAACCAGTTTGTATACACATCGAATCCAAAGAACTCAAAACCTTCGTCGTGAGTTTTTGGAAAAAAGCATTGATGAATTTGTAATGATCAGTGCTTAGACTAAGGTGTCATTTGTTTTTTTTCTTTAATGTTGAATAAATTTTTTTTTTAGCTTAATATTAAATAGTATCTAATAACATTAAATATTAAGTTGTTAATTTTTTAACATTGGATAGTGAGTAGGATGATAATCTAGGATTATTATTTCCTGAGCCTCACTCAAATTCCTCACTCTTAATACAAGTTTCTTGGTTTAACTCAGAATCGGGTTTTAGCGGGTTTGGAGCTTTATTTTCTTAAATCAGCACTTAGCTGTGTTTTTGCCTGTATTTGCTACTCCTCGCCTCGCCTTGATTATATTTAAAAAATATTTTATTATTATTTTATTTTATACTTTAATATAAATAATAAGAACAATAATTAGAATGTTTTTTATTAAATAATTTATAAAATTCATAATATTTTTATTTTTTAAGAAACATATTAAATTTTAATATAATAAAATAAAAAGGTAAATATAAAAAATAAAATAAAAAATAAACAAAATCAACAAATAAACAACCCTCAGTCAATAGGTTGTTCTGAATTTGTTAGACACTTTTTGGAGGGATCCCAATCATTGTCTAATTCTATTATTTAAACACAAAAATACTTTGTAATTCAGAAAACATGTTTTGCAACTTTTATTTGGAAACAGTTTATTAATAATTACTCTCAAAATATACCTTAAACCAATATTTCAAATCTTTCCTGCAAGTACATGGTACCATGATCAAGATTAGCTGAAAATTTTTTCTTCTTGTGTTTCTAAACAGAATTTTGTTTTCAAAAACAGTTAAAAAACCAAAATTGATTTTAAAGAACAGTTTTCCAAAGCATTCCCACACAAACCCAACTGCTGATTTCTTTTCTACTATCTAAAGAGTAGTCAAACTGTTGAAAATGTTGTAGCTGTTTCCTACCTATGCATAACAGAGCACAATACTAAAACCTGTACAAAGAATGACAAATTCCAAATTTTGGACTCTTCTCTAATCTAGTAGCTCATGTATGGCTGCAAAATCATAAATGGTTAGCATTTGAATACATATATAAATTGTTGTGATTCGTACAATAAATGTGATAAAGATTAGAGCAAGAAAATAATAAAAAGACATTTTGGCTGAGTTCAAAACGTGCTTATATCCACAACGATGAATCAAATCCTTTCTACTATTATTTTGAAATAAGGTTATATAGGAGAATATTTATAATAACCTTGAATATGATCAATTTACAAAAATACCCCTATACATGACCATACTGTAAGATTAGAGAAAGAAAATAATAAGACACATATTTTACATAGTTCGGAAATGTGCCTACATCCACGAATTCGCGACTCAAACTCTTTCACTATCACTGAAATAAGATTACATAGGAGGGCATTTATAATTACTATGGATACGACCAATTTAGCAAAAAATACAACTATACCCTCGATCATGCCATGTCACCACCTAATGTTCCGCCTACTTGGCATTTGCCCAACCCTTTTAACCTTAGTATGAGCCACATGCCACAACATAAATCTTGTAGAGGAAGCCGAAAAATGATTAAATCCAAGCTAAGAAAATTTTGCAGGACTAGAGAATCAGAGTATGCAAGTAGAGACTCTGTTTCTACCTTCCTTCTAAGCTAATTGTCATTGTGCCATTGCTTGAAGAAAATGGTGTTTCAATTGGATTGTCCATACGATCCTCCATTGACGAATCCTCGAAATTTAGTGTAGGCTTGGAGGGCATCTGCAAGATTTCCACCTTGCCTTCCAACATCTCCAATGCTTTGCTCATCGAAGGACGGTTTGTAGGTTTCCATTTGTGCCACCACCATAGTAACTACATACCTTTCCTTATATACTCTTTCTCCCTCACTAGCATCCCTCTCATTTCCATGTCTTCCCTCGCTCAACCGTCATAAATCCATGATGGAAAGAGGCCTGACTTTGGTCTCTGCGAGCATTCATGTACTTCCTTTTTCCGATCATTTCCATCAACAACATTCCAAAACTATAAACATCAGCCTTATATGAGACATCTCCAATGTTTTTATAGAACATTTCGGGAGCAATGTATCCAAGTGTTCCTCTTACCGCGGTGAGAGTGACAACATTTTGACCTGATGAGTATAGTTTTGCGAGGCCAAAATCTGAAATTTTTGGGGTGAAGTTTTCATCCAAAAGAATATTGTGTGGCTTGATATCAAAATGTAGAATTTGCATATCACAACCGCGATGTAAAATATCTGCTTCACGAGCCACCTAAGTGCAATGTTATGCAATCTCTCCCACCAAAGGAATGGAATTTTCTGCTTCAAGAAAACATACTTATCAAGAGATCCATCGGGCATGAAGTTCATAAAACAAGAGCCCATTTTGATTTTTTCAGTGCAAAACCTAACAAGTCGCACCACACATACACATGATCCTTCCCATTGTGGTAACTCAACGATAAATTCCAGCCCATTATTCTGATTACCAATCAACAGATTTTTATCTTACCATTTGGTCACTTCAGGAGGTTTCTTGTGGTGATCGAGAGCTAAAGGCTCCTTTGACCTAACTTTTGAAAATGATCAACTATCCTCTTCTTTATTTCGAATATGAGTACCTGATTGGCTGAGATTGTTGTGACTTTGTAGGAATTCCTCAAGAGTATCATCCACTGATAAGCGTCTCCCTTGAAACTTGCAAAACTGTGAAAGACAAAAATAGGCATAGCATTCCAATCACAGCTCTTCCAGTTACAAATATAACTGAACAAAAACCATATGTTAAAAGTATGAAATATTTTAGAAAAAGGATTAAACAACTTAGGCAACATTTATGATCATATGAATCAACTTTTCAAAATTATTGAAGGCAGTTTACTGGAAATTCTTCTGTTTTGGAAAAAGTCAATTCCACTGTGGAATTGAGGCCTTTGAAATGGAGATCCCATTTACTTACCGATTTTTCCTTCATAGCTGATGAATTCTTCTTGAGACCAAATCTATATTTTGCAACCAGTATATACAATCTTGAATGAGAATCCTGCTGAAAACTGAATTAAAACTATATTACATTAACCTTAGAAAGAATAAGTGGAAAAGGAGGCCTTACGATCACTCAGTTTAATCCAGCCTGTCAAGAGAAGAAACATAAATCAGAATAAAGAATAAACAAAAATTAAATAAACATTATGAAATCGTTAGTAATGTTTCATTGAGACAATAAAGTAGAAGGAAGTATAATGACAGTGGAAAATCCAAGTTGGTAAGAAAGGAAGATGAGATATATCAAATCCCTCAAAGCCTTACCAAGTAAAGAAAAGACTTGAGCACATCTCAATACCTACACAATGAAAGCAATTATAATGTAAGTTATAATATTCTTAGTTATTGAAAGGTGCATAAATGCCCTTTTGACTTATACCGTATATCAAATTTATTGCATGAGTTTTTATCATTCATAGATGCCCCCCACATTTAGTGTCGCACTATCCATACCTCATCACGTGCTTGTACGGTGGACAAACGGGCTTTTGAACCAATAAAACGAAGCATCATATGAGGTTTTATTTGTCCATTTGTGTAAACTTAAGTGATCGAAAAAGAAAGATGATGAGTTACGACACTAAAGTTGGGGGGGCACGTATGGACCAAAAATCATGGGCTAAATTGGACATATACTATACGTCAAGGGAAACCTAAGGACCAAAACTAAGGACTAAATCGGGCATACGGTGCCATATCATCGTGGGCATTTGCCTCTTATCCCTCCGAATACCAATTGAACTTCATGGAAATAGGGCTGTGGTGGCCTTAGCTCCATTTCCATTGTTTGGTTTCTCCATATACAAAGGGGATTTGAGCAATCCATGAAAAAGCAAGCAGTCATAAAATTGCAGTTGGAAACAACTCTATATTAAAACTTTTCTACTGTATTTTCTACCAGAATTACTGGTTGGAAAGAAGCCTTACTGAAGGTCAGAGGGCGAACCGAAAATATGGTAACTGTAGCTGGATAAGGTGGGAAATCCAAAAGTCAATTATCATTGCAGAAGAGAATTAGATGAAACCCACGGGAAATGGGAAAATGAAAGTATAAAAAGAAGAATTCCCAAAGCCTTACTGATTAAAGAAATAGGAAATCATGGAGGAATTTCATCTCGGCATGATTCAAACAAGGAAAGCGTTAAATATAAACAGATTCAATCACTAAAACAGTTTTAATGGATTTCATACCAAATATGATGAATCCTAACTACTAAATTCTATTTGGATCACCCAAAACAAATTGACTGTATCATCTTCTAACTGTTGTTACTTACAAGTTGGCTTTAAGCATCCGATCCAGTTCTGACATCCTTCATGGGAGACGCAATTAATTGTACTTTTATCATAATTCTTAAAGCAGGAATCATTTTCCTTGTTGCATTCACTGCTGCATCGATATTGCAAAAATGAAATCTCAACACCAGCAAGAAGCTCTTCTTGCAGCTCCGACATGGAAGATACTAAAATGGTTGAGTAAATATAGTCATACCTATGGTGCAAGAATACTTGATGTCTCCCACCTCGGAAACTCCTGCGAGTGCATAAACGTATGAAGTGTTGCTGGTGTTGCAGGGAGTAATTCGAATGTAGTTATGATCGCTGATTGAATCTGTACAGTTCATTAAAACCGTGCTACTCAATTTCCAATCATAAGGCCAACGATATGGATCTTTATAACTGAAGTTTGATCTACCAAGTAGTAGAGAGGGCTGAAAACAGTCCTCTTGTCCAGGCCAGGATCCACTATTCTAATGCTGTAGTTCTTGTAGTTGATCTCTGTAACATAGAATCATTATGGATGTCAATATTATATTTTACATATTTAGGTTCTATATTTATCATAGTTTGATTATCTCCTTCTTTTAATCGAAAAGGGTTGCTGATATTTGGAAATAAGTCCAATAAGATGAAGATCTGCATGTCTGGTCTTCAATGGCAGCAGATGTTGAGATGGAGCAGACATGGAGGAGAAGTGCTATTAGCCAAACTGCCATAAGTTTTTCTTCCCTTGACATCATAGACTTTGAAGCTGAAGTGATCTGAAACTGTTATGATAATTGGATTTCAGGGAAGGATATACAAAGCCATACCAAAACCAATAAAATAATGGATTTTTCTAAGCTGAAATAGTGAAGAACTTGTCAGATAAACAAGACATATTTGACCAGTTCATATCCTTCTGTTCAGGTCCCATACAAAATTGATTATTTAGCTTTATGTTTTTTAACTCTAGAAAAAGCCAAAATATTTACCTTTTTTTTGTTTTTACTTAATGTTTTTTTTGAATGCTTTTTTGTTTTTATTAAAAATAAATTAAATATTATAATATGAGAAAATATTATGATCCAATTGAACTTTCATGATTTATTTTACGTTAATTAAATAAAATTAGATGTATTTTTAATTTTTAATTTAAAAATTTATTGAATCCAAATTAAAATAAAAAATAAAACAATTGATTTTTTTTTAAAAAAGTTCAATTAAATACTTAATCCTATTTAATACTATTAAGAACAAAATTATATTTAACACTTAGTGAAAAAAACAAAGGCCACCTCTCCCTTTTGCCGGCCTTCCTGAAAAAATTAAAAAAAGAAAAAACTAACCAGCTGTATACACATCAGGAATCCAGAGAACTGAAAACCCTTCAAGCCAGCTGTATGAACATTTAAGTATTAATACAAAAACACAAAAGTCGTTTGAGCTTTTGACAAAAAGTATTTGATGAATTTGTAATGATCAGTGCTTAGATCAAGACAATAGTTCTGAATTGGCTTCCAAAAACCCAGGATCCTCACCAATAAGCTTTGACTCCTTCTACACTATCGAGATGTTCCTTTATCTTTTGAATTGACTGGGTCAGCTCCTATATACTGAATAATTCTTTCATTATCATGGTGATTGAAGAAAAACCTTTTCCCCCTGAACAAATTAGTAAGGGGGAGGAGTAAAGACTCGGGAGATGAACAGTCCCTCAGAAATGGTAGAGCTATTCTTTGTTTTTCTTCTCTTGTCACTGGCAATCTTTTTGCAGGGATTGGATCCAGCCAAGATGAACAGTGCATGGTGCATCAAAGTGCAGTGATCAGGGGTCCGTCACTGGTTCACCCTCTCCGGCTAAAAGACCAGCCAAGCCACTGCGGATACCCGGGGTTTGAGTTATGCTGTTCAGAGAAATAGTAAACAGACCATCTAGAGCTCTACCTAGCCTGCTTCTTGGTAAAGAACACAGGACTCCCATGAAATTATGCTCCAATATCCTATAATTGCTCAGGGACATCTTCAGAACCTCAATTCTAGGCTTCCCTTTCGAGAGTTCAAACGGGAATACTGGGAAAGAACCTCACCCACTTCACCTTTCTCAATTGTTCATCAAACAAAAGTGGCTCATATATATTTCACCCCATCCCTGCCTCTCTGTTCCTGGTTCCCCCATATGCTATTTTAAACATCTGCTGATCTTGACTGGTTAACCTCTCCTCCGTGCCGTAGGATGGTTAACTTCACACCTGGCGAATAGTATTATCGATGGAAATGTCAGTTTCTCATGAAGCGGTCGAATTCATGTAGGAACTGTGAAGCACAGGGCAAGAAATGCAGGCTGAAGAGAACCATTAAGGAACTTGAAACTGAATGCATCAGTAATCCTTCAAAAGGTAATATATTCATTCTGTTATCTTGCTTTATTTCACATTCCAAAAAAGAAAAAAAAAATGAAAAAATCATTTGTAGAGGTATGATTCGTAAGAGTCCACTTTTCATTTCCTGATTGGAATACTTGTTTAGGTTTCCAAGGCCATGCTTAAACCCGAAATGATGTGAAAATTTTTCTTCCCTGTTTGGCTACGCAGAATCTACAACTAAGTCATTAATCGCAGACAGTAAATACAACGTATGATAGAGTATATTTCACCACCCATTACTAACTCGAGTAGTGCGTAAAACTTCTTCTAGAACTAAGGCACTTCCAACAGCGCCTCTACGCATTGATCCGCGCGCCGCTCACCCGATCGCCAAAAGGAACTAGAAGGTGATCAGAAAGGAGCCCCAGAGGGTTAATCACGAAAAACACTGCGAAACTACGGTTTAATTTCTCTCTCAAGGTGTTTTTTTACTTGAGATTCTCAATCTCTAAAATAATACGTAAAACTTAAAACCCAGGGTAAGTAAGCAGTTATGTTATAGGCGCTAACCACCCAATCTCACAGGGTTTTACTTATAACGCTATGAGCCCGATAAATGAGCTCTTCTTGGCATGTAATAATCGAGTTAAATGGGAACACGTAAATGCAATGAGCTAGCTTGGGGATCATATGGCCCATTATTAATTAAGGCTCTTGATCGATGAAAGTACGGGTGCTTACGGAGCATAAATCAATAAATCTCCCACTTGCTTAGAAATGATGCGGGGCCACATGTTAATCTTATCGAATTTACTCGCAAAAAGCCGAATGAATTCCAAAATTAATAATGTTTTATGCAAATGTATTTTCCTCTTTGCCAAAATATCAATAATTAATTGATAATTTTTCTATAAATCAACTAATTATTTATTCTCTTGACTTGTCCCTACGGTTTCTCTAACGGATCCGAAATGCGGTGAAGTAGATTGACTTTCGATATTTGATGCGAAACACATTTCAAGAGGATATTTCATGCAAATTATTTGTATATTTCGTAAATCTTGATGTCAAAAATATCATAATCCCAATTATCAAGATATTGGTCGTTTAAATAAGAGTATCGCTTATTATTAACTCAAAGAACCATAGTAACTTAATTATCTATTTATAATACTCGAGGATTAAGAAAAATAACATATCTAATATGCTGAGATTTAATTCCCTTTCCATAAATTTATCCTTGATTAAAATCTCTTAGATCCTCACCCGAATGACCATAATTCATTCCAATACTTTATAATAACCAAGGCCCGATCATTTCATAAAATATTGCGAGTCTAAATAAAGTGCCCTGACTTTATTTAACAAGCTGCGAGACAATTCATTAATTATGAGAACTTTGTGATCATGTCTTCTATGGAGCGTATCAAATGATCATATACTACATAGTCATCGGACCTTATGCGTAAATATAGTAATGTAAAAAACTTCATATTATTATATGAAAAAGAAATTACAGCTTTGTCTTGCTCTGGAGCACAAATGTAACCAACTCCCACTCACTCTAAAAATGCTTTGGGACCCTCTTAGGGACATACAATTTGTGTTTCTCGAGCATCGTTCGGGGAAGAGAATTAGTAAAAGTGCAACTGGGATTGCTACCGGATGCTATTTTTGGCTCCGCATTTGTATCTCTGCATCTCAATGAAATCACGGATCAAGTGATGCTTTCTTAATATGTGTTTTACGCTTTTTGTGAACCTTGGGTTCTTTGGGCGTGCTATGGCTAACTTGTTGTACAGTAAGGAGCGTGGCCGTCACGCGCGGTATCACATGTGAAGATCGAAAAGATTTCTTAATATCTGACTACCTTTGCGGCTTCAAATGCGACCCATGTCGACGATCGTGGAGTCGGCAACCTGAGTCTGATTTAACACTCATGACAAATGGCTCCCCGTTTTCGAGGGTAAACACATATCGATGTTGATTTGCACAAGTCGATATCCGCCAATCGATCAGTATAACGAGTGTTTTAAGACTCCCAGCTGAATACGACATATATAATCCCTAGTTCTCTTTAAATACTTGAGTATATGTTTCCCTTTGTTTGTCAGTGTTCTGCTCAGGGATGTTGTCGATTAGTGCGAAACCACTACTCCTTTGCATAAGCGGATGTAGCTGGTACATAGCATAGCATACATGAGACTACCATGATCGAAGCATAAGGTTTCTTACTCTGAGTTCTTTCTCTTTGGGGAGTTTTTGGTGATTGCTCATAGAAAGATGAATTCCATGTACGAGAAGGGGTAGAAGTCCCCTTTTGGTACCATGCTATTTTATCAATGTAGGGGCAGGATAAAGCTAACACCTTATTCTTCTGGTCACCGTAAAGTTTGATTCCTAGAATATAGTTAGCTTCACTGATCCTTACGTATCAAGCGCTTTTCGGGTAACCCTTCACGTCACAGCCAACCTTCCACCTTTGTTCCAGTGTGAGAATATCATCGTAAAAGTACCAAAAGATTACCACTATTCCAGCAGATTTTCTTGCTTACATGGTTCATCGGGACTCTCAAATCCATATAATTTGATAACTTGATCAAACACGATGTTCCATGACTAGATGCTTGCTTAAGCCCATAAATAGACATGCAACTTGCAAACCATGTGTTCTTGACTGCAGGCTACCTTTGATTTCTTTGCATATAGATATCCTCTTCTAGCTACCATTTTAGAAAAATTTGTTTTTGACATCCATTTGCCAAAATCTAGTAATGTCAGGCTGCTGCTTGCAGGTAAGAATGGACTGATTTAAGCATGGCTATTGGTGAAAAAGTTTCATCATAATCTATACCCTCTTTTTGGGTGTAACCTTTTTCCACCAATCTAGCTTTGAAGGTTTTCCGGCTTCTTCCATACCAGTCTCTACTGCTCTTGTAGATCCACTTACTTGAGTGAAGTTTTACCTTTGAGTCAACCCTACGAGGAGCAGGCTGAGTTAGAATTCATAGATTCCATCTCACGGTCCATTGCCTTTTTGCACTCTTTGCACATCAACATCCTCAGTACACTCTTTGTATGTAATGAGGGTGTCATCGGGATTATCAAAAGCGACTTGATAAGTCTCCCAACAAGGCATACCCTTGCGGGTTCACGTGTCGATCTCAGCTACGAGGTTGCTACATTGGTTGTTGTACACGTAATACCGAGAAGGATCGAGTTTTTTGCGGTTCGAGGTGGATTGCAATCTCTTCATTATGTTCTTGTTCTTGAGTTTCTTGAATTTGGTCCTGGTACATTTCATGTGTTGTTCACCTTGGTACATTTTGTACATTTTCCCTGTTGAACATCAGAACGGGGGTGAAAAATAGGGATTTGTGGTGGATCTCGAATTGAGTCAAGCTCTTGAGAACCACTTTACTCTTAGGTTTAAAATTGTTCATATGATCCTCTTCTTCAGAAAGTGGCATGAGTACTCCTATCACCTTCTTTTCCTTTGGATTATAGAATATTCCCTCTCGTTCCCTTAGGGTGCTTGATAAACATACATTTACGTTCGAGATTCCAACTTTTGTTGTTTTACGTACCAGGCAGTGTGGCTGGAGCACCTAAATCTAATATGGTTCAAAAGGTAGGCTTGCGCCTTTCAGTACTGTGGGTGTCTTTGAAGCAGTTTAGACGAACTAAATTTAGTATGTATGCATTTGTTTCCACAAAGGCATATCCCAAACGATTCGAATAATGATGAATAAGCGAGCATCGACCTCACCATATCTAAAAGGGTTCCTATTTCTCCCTTTGAGACTCATTTTTCTGAGGCGTTCACGAGATGATGGTGAGATATTATCCCCTCTTGAGCAAAGTAAGACTTAAACTCTCGGATAAGTATTCAGCCTCGGTCGGGGCCAAGAGGCGCTTGATATGGGCCTTGATTGATTTTACGCCTCGACCTTATACTCTGAAATTTATCCAAAAGCTTCGACTTATGGGCGCGTGGAGTAAACATAACCATATCTTGAGTAGTCATCGATCAAATGTGATAAAATACTCATGTAGCCTCGGGGGCGACAGCTCATTGGCTGCATTACGTGGTGTGTACGATTCGATTGTATAATTGTGGCACGATTTCCTTTGGCCTTGAAAGGCCTCTTTGTCATTGCAGCTAAACATGATTCATATCTTGGTATAGGTTCAAAGATCAAGGAATTTAAAATTCCACTTTTAACCAAACCATGAATTCTCTTAGAATTAATATATTGTCGTGAAATGCCACATAGGTTTCATTTGAAACCTTCCTTTTCTTAGATAAAAATTGCTCATCATCAGTATTTTCAATAGCATTAATACTATAGGACATAGGAGTTAAAAAATATATACCATTTATCAATAATCCGGAACAAATAAAGCGTTATTGCTCTTTATTGAAGCGAGAATTAAGCGCCTTTGCTAAACCATGTTCAAAATAAACAATTAGCGAAGCAAATTCCTCTTGAAATCGAACAAATATCATGATCCCGATAAACATAAAGTCTTATTATTAAAAACACAACTCCACTAGTCCCTCTTGCCATTACGGAGACATATTCCGTTTCCCGACTTGAAGCTTCTTTGTCACGCTACTTGAGTGGGCCTTTGTTTGAACCAACGCAAAGTATGAGCATGGTTAGTGACTCCCGAATCAATGATCCGTTTATCATTGTAATTCTCGCTAAACAAGCCTCAACAACATTTATACTACCCCATACCTGGTTTGGGCAATCCTTAACTCGAGTGACCTTTATGTCGCGCGAAGCACCTAGCCTTCGGCAACCAACGCTTTCATTACCAGGTTAGTTTGATAATTTAGACATTTCCATACGCTTTTTGTACTTCTTTCCGCCCTTAGGTTTCCCTTTAGGTTTTGAAGAACTTTCAGCACTCTCAAGCTCGTGCATAAGTTCAATAGGAGTAAGCTTCAGTTTGTTCATATTATAATTCATTTTGAACTGACCAAAGCTATTGGGGTAGAGATTCTGGGGATCACATGTCGATCTTCCATCTCTCATGATCCGACTTAGCCCCAATCGCCTCATGATCTTGATGTGCCCGTCATTTTGAGCCGATGGTCGCATTTCATGGTCATCTGGTGTTCATTAGTGCCACATGGTACGCTTGTCTAGCGATCTTTGCTACTTTTAACAAACATCCGTCTAGGTACGGGTATTTCTAATACACTCAGGATCTGCGTGGTTGCTTTCGCGGTGTTACGCGGCGCTGCTGAGAATATAGCAGGTACATTGTATTTGCCAATTGCCCGATCTACAAATTGCTTCTTGGATTTCCTTTGAAGCATTAGCGGTGGGCTCTTGGGGTTTTGAGTTGTTGTAATGTGAATTTTATTACTGCCGAATCGGGACGATGTAAAGATTGGTTTTCCATATGTAAGTGAAAGTTATTTCCATCGATGGCTTTTTGACTCAAAATTGTAGCTAGAGGATTAAAGGATGCCATTTTGAAATTTAAAAAAGCACATATATTAACACGTAATCCACACGACAAACATACAGTATGTAGATCTCTTAAACTACTTATTATTAATGTTTATTGCAATAATAATTTAGTTTCCATTTACAAATACTTACGTAGGCGAGAGACATTTGTAATAAACTAAAGCACTACGAACATATGGTATGTCTAGTGTCCCTACTAAGTTAGCTCCTAGGAAGGTGAGGTGGGTCTGAGACTCCTTAAAATCTATCTCCTTAAGAGCGAGGAGCTTTCTAGATAACACTAACACACACCATTCAAAATTGATTTTAAAAAAAAAAAAAACAACCCGCTGTTCCAATATTCTTTTGGGCCTTTAATAACATTATTGAGAGCCTGGTTAGGAGGGTTATTAATATTATTAAAATTGAATGTGTAACCATTAATTTAATTTCAAGAGTGTCTTTAATATCTAAGCATTGTCGGCGTTGGGGCGTGAAGCCTTGTTAAAATTTTGAAATTATTTTAGATCGATCGATAAAATCCGGCCATGCTTATCAGTTTGGGGTATCATAACCATTTATTATTGGACCCTTAATGGGCATGATTTGATTAATTAAATTAATTTTTAACCTTCACCCATTCAATATTTGTATTATCAATTAATTAGGGTTTTCCATAATAATATTATCTAGATAAAACAAATATTATTATGCACATGTATATATCAAATGATGCAATTATATGGCACCACATATTCTAAATGGCATGTTAAGCACATATCACATGTAACACCCCGAAATATACCCTAGCAGTTTTCGGACTTGTTTAGGGTATATTAAAAGCTAAATGGAAATTTTCGAAAATAAAACGAGAGACCCGGAATTAATAATAGAGCCAAGGGTAAATATGTAATTTACCACTTGAGGATATGAGAGGCATAAATCAATAAGATTAAAAGATGGGATGCCAAAATAGAAATTTAATAAGTTATGGGATTAAAGGCAAATATAGAAAAGATGGAATAGAAATAGAAGATAAATGGGGGACAGTAGCGAAAATGAAAAGGGTTTAAATACAATGAGCGAACATGGCCTTAACAAAAATATGAGATAAGAGCAAATTGGTCTCTCATTTTGAGAGACAAGCCAGTAGAAGAGAGAGAGAGAAGAGGAAAGAGAGAGAAGAAGAAGAAGAGGAAGAGAGGAAGAGAAGAAGAAGAGAAGGAGAGAAGCGAGGTCGAGCTAAGGTATGGGCCACGCTAGATTCTAAAGTTTTGTATGAATTTCCATGCTTTGATGATTATTAGTTTGTTAAAAACCTAAGTTTTGTTAGGATTTCTTACAACCACTAGAATTCTTAAAAGTAAAGCTTGGTAAAACCTTGAATAGAATGAAAGCACATGAAATTCTTTGAGGATGGATCCATGCTTTCGAGGGCAAATAAATGAGTTAGGGTTTAGAACAAACCTAACTAAACTTTATGTTAGGGGTTATGTATGGATCATAGCAACCATATTAGAATGGGTTTGAGAGTAATTCCTTGAAGGATTTTTGAAATAAGAGAAGTATTGAAAGAAGAATTAAGTAAAATTGATGTTATAAGATGAATTTGGAATGGCTTTGAGGTGTTTATGGAGTATAAGGTTGATGTGGGTATCAAAATATGTAAAAAAAAGGGAGAAAATATACGTTTTGGGCATTTTAAGTTTGAAGTGTCACCGATACACCTTGAGCTTGTACCGGTACACATTGTGTTCTGATCATTTTTGGCCCCGAGGGTGTGCGGTACACTTTAGGGGGTGTATCTTGGTACACTGTTTGCTGCATTCCCAATTCGTAGTTTTTCGTATTTTGACGTAACTTGCTCATTTCTTATCCGATTTGAGTGATTCAAGTAGCCAATTAAAATAGACTTCAAGGAAAACCAAACTGAGAAATAGACATTGTCAAATTATGACTCTAAAGTGGCCGAAAAGATTCACTCAAAGTGGGGCAAGTATGCAAAAGCAATTCTGCATCGAGGTTGATCATAAGAGTAGTTCGATTGTTTCGAGACGTAAGCTTCGAGGTCCGGTGCTCGGGTGGGTGATTCAGGTTGGAATAGAACGCCCGCACCTTGGCTTTAAATGGTAGGACTTGGTAATAAAAAATGAGATTACGGAAAAATGAGTAATAGTCCCGAGTGTAAAAATCGGTAAAATGACTAGTTGGCGTAAGAAATCTTATAGCTTTTAGTTGGATGATCAGATTGGATTGTTTCAAATTCCTAAGGAAAGTAGATTCATAGAAGGAATAAGAATATATGAATGATGTGTGATCTCACTTAGACATCATACTTTATAAGTATATGAGTGCTATATGTAATAACCGTGAAAGCAAAGGGAAAATAAAAGAAAATCACGATATGTATAGATGTGGCCAGAAAACATGAATATGATGAGCATAATTCATAAAGAGATATGATAAGACAGGATAGAACATGTCATAGGACGAGTAGTCTAAAGTACCTGAATGATAGGCACATATGAATATGGCTTATATGATGTAAACATATGATTGTCATACATAAGCGAATGGAGTGGAACATGATAGAAATATAGAAAGTATATGAATAGATAAAGAGACGCATGATAGAATAAATATTAAATGATAGGAATATATGATAGACTATCTGAGAAAGGAATAAGATGGAACATGCTAGGAACACGTAGTAGAAGGCATAAATGATAAAACGATAGAGATAAGTAGATAATGGCGTAGGAATGAGTACACGTATAAGAATGATAGGCATATATGAATGTATGGGAAACTGGATATGAGAACTAATGCAGTAAAGTAATGATAGTATATATGCATAAGCAATTATGATATGATAGTTATTCGTACTTATGAGGATAATGTCTGAGAAAATGTAATAAAGTGATTGTGCCTTGGAGCACAGTAGAGGGATGAATGGGGCATGCCTATAGGGAAGATACGATTCTTTGTGACATATTCATGAACGGATATCGAGGCCAGTTTGGGTGATGCGGCGTAGATCCGTTTGGATCGAGGTGGCCCATAGTCACCACAATAGATAGAAATCTGCACCTGCAAATGCCCGGTGATAGTACCTTCGGTTACAAATAGCATATGACATGGGGTCGCTGCCGATACGGTGATGATGCCTTCCGGGTATTAACGGAGAGATCCTTTGTCTCGTGCGGTGATAGTACCTCTCTGGTACACCTAGTTATTTCTTTGAGATAAAACCACATAAGGTATTTGCGAGACATGAAACCAAAAGGAAATGTATATGAAAAGTATATATTATGATATGATATGAGAAGCATAGCCTTGCTGTACGATGAAGTATAGACGGTCACGAGAATAAAGTACAATATAACTTGATATGAAAATAAGCATATAAACCCTGAGAAAGTACGAGAAAGTATGCAAAGCACAAAGTATAGGATAGATGGGAATAGAGCGTGCAAATGTATGAGTATAGGAATAGTACGGGATAGCAACGAGGAAAGTATCTGATAATTACAAGTATGAAAGTGAAGAATGCAATAAATCCATAGAGCCGAAAGATGAAAAGACATGGAAATTTAGAGAGACATGCTATGTAACCTGTGAAAAGAATAGAACGTGAAAAGACATATAACAAGTGAAAGATGAACACACTTGACAAGTATAGGAATATGTAAAGTACTCGAGAAATAGAATCTGAGAAAAAGGAGTATAAATAAAGGAGATGCCCAGACATAGAACATGTAACGAGAAAAAGATTGACATCTGTGATAGGAAAATAAGATGATAAGGAATTAAAGTTATAGAAATATGTTTAGATTTATATAATGCATATGTATAAGCTTGTGACCGATCGCCATTGGTGGTGTCCATAGCACATCGTTCGTAGCGTAAAGGCAGCGCGAGTGTTGTCAGGTGGCAGGTACGGGAGAAGAAGAGGAGGCAGGAGTGCGAGGTCGATCCACATCATCCCGGCCGGTGAGGTCGCCAGCGTCGATAGGGGGTCCGTTGGAAGATTTTTGTATAATGTATAAGTCTTTTTGTTTCTTTACAAACAATGTAAAATGTTGAACATTATTAAATATGTACATGTATAAGTAATTGGCCATAAAATAATGGGACTCGTATATGTGTATAGATCGTGATGGACACCACTCGGTGGTAATGCTTTTGTATATGTGCAAATGATTTTTGTTATTCTGGTGTTTGTACACGATAGAGTGCCGGTACAGCTACGACGAGGAGACAGTCGATGAGGTCACGATATATAGTATGACCAGTATCGCGTAGGACTTGGTTGGTCAGCCGTCGGTCGGGCCGGGATCGGGGGCGTGACATCACATGTTATATCCATATAATTTAAACAATTATAAATATAGAATAATTAATAGACCCTAATCCATGGTTTCCTAGAAAAGAAAATTACAAGCCTAATAGGGCCAAGAAGAACAACTTGATGTACGGCAGTGCTTCTTCTTTTCTTCGAGGTCTTGTAAGTCCATGGGGTGTGGGCGAGTTAAATTGGCTTTTAGGGTTTTTGACCCAAAAAAACACAAAACCTAACATGTCCCACAGTGAACAGTACCCGAAATGGCCGCGGCGCCACACAAAACTTGGATTGTCACGAAATTTTATAGGGAGGTAAGAGTAGCGTCGAGAAACAGCCTCTGGCCCGACCCATTACGATAACGCAGCACCGCACATTTTTTTAATAAATCGAATTTACATATATAAAAAAACAAATAAAATTGCGGAGGACAAATAAATAAATAAAATAAATCAAGGAAACCTAATCTTGTGATTAGCCTCCGCATTACATCGAAAAATACAAGCAAAAACTAATATGGATTAAGGCGAAACCAAATCATTAATTCATAATACAAAAATTATAAATAACATAAATAATAGAATCCTAGGTGCCATATATCTAATATACATCACATATACATGAGAAATAAAATTATGGAATCGATCTATCACGCACGGAATTAAAATGCAATTACGGTATCATACAGTGGAAGCCAATCACATGCGGTCATCCTGATGTATGATAGATCTATTTTCATCATCCATTACTAACTGTAGTAGTCTGAGAGAAAATCTCTTCTAGAATCCATAGGACCTTCCAAGCTATTCTCTACTTGACAGATCTGCGTGTGGGCGCACCTGATCACAAAAGAAACTAGAAGGTTAATATGAAAAACACTATGAAACCTTACAGTTTATGTTTCTCTCTCAAGGTGTTTTTTTTTCTACTGAGATTCTCAATCTCTAAAATAATACGTAAAATTTAAAACCAGGAGGCTAGTAGCGATGTATTTATAGTGCTAACCTTTAATCTCACAGGGTTTTATATCATATGAGCCCGATAAATGGACTCCCTTACTTGTATCTTAATAATCGATTAAATGAGCTCACGTGTCTGACCCAGAGCTAGCTTGGGGATCTGCGATGCATTATTAATTAAGGCTCTTGATCAACGGTCTAGATTGGCAAGACATAAATCCAGCAGTTATCCATGGAAAATTCTAGGGAAAAAGATAGCATTTTCCTCAATTTTACTTTTAGTATTTTCCATGGCGTGAACTTAGGAAAATAATTTTCCATTGTATTATTTTTCCTTTCCTTAGCATTTTCCAGGTTCCAATCTTGCATGAACATGATAGTTATAAAGGAACATGAAATTTTTTTTCACATAATCATATTACCAACACTTCAATGCTCTGTTCCTTTACAAGAAAAGGATAAAAGGGACAAAAGGAATTTGAGATGAAGTTTTTCATTTCTTATTCTATTTTATTTTATTTTCTAGAATCAGAAACAACAATTTCATCACAAATACAGAGGAAATTGAGAAATCTATCTGCACAGATCAGAATGATAGAGGGCAACATTAAGCTATATAATAATTAACAAATCCTCTACAAAATAAAAATAATTGTTCTTTCTTACATTCTTTCATCATTGTTTTTGATTCCCTTATTCTTTTTGAGAACCATGGGCTTCATTTTTCCTTTTGATTTCTGTTATTCAAGACAATACATTTTTCTCTTTTTCTTTTTGTTTAGCCATTTTTAATCACAAAATAGATACATAGTCAAATGTTCCAAACCATTTATATCTCCTTGGGTTCATTTGGAACCCGGAAAGTACTAAGGAAGAATGAGAGACTGAAAATAGTGAGGACAAATAGAAAGAAAAAAATTTGGAGAAAAATAAAAAAATAGAGTTAAACTTGTAATTAATTCTATATGTTTATTCAAACTTATTTTACTTTGTTTCTTTACGTATATATTGACTATGAAATTGAGCCTTTTCTTTCCTGTACTTCCCACTAGGGTTCAAGCGGGCCTCGATATGCTTGTTGATGAGTACAGAATTAGACAACAAAATGGGTTTTGTGAGGAAGAGAAAGGCATTGTCTTTTTGGCTGCGCTTTTGATTCTATAATGTCATGGAGTAGATCAATTTGTGCCCAGAAAATCCTTATTTTATAGATAATGTGGTGGCAAAGTTGGTGATTGCAGGTGAATTTTTATTTCCCATACTTCATTGTTATAAAATACTAAACACGAGTTCTTAATCTTGATCTTTTGATTACCATGGGAGTAAATCTTGGTTTACTTCTTCTTGTGTAAAATGCATTGGTACACTCTCTTATGTTCATCGCTCGCAGCTTGAGGGGAAAAGCATAAAATAAAGATCGAAAAGTTTTGAAAGATTATAGAGCTCCTAAAGGCCTTCAAGGTATTCATATGCTGATATTGGAGAAGATTAGAGATAAGTTTAAGTATGTACTAGGCCAGGAGGTTATGGAATTGTTTATAGGAAACTTTCTTCAATGAAGTACTTATTGCGATGAAGATCCTTAACAATTTCAGGGGAAATGGGAGAGGGTTTATTAATGAAAGGATGACAACGATGGGTGGGGATTCACTTAGTTTGGATTTTGTGCGTGGAAAACGAGGCTCATCTGAGTTCTTACCAAAATGATTTATAAAGCAGAGTTCATATTTTCGGCTAAACATTCACTTGGTTGGGAGAAACTTCATGGTATTGCTATAAACGCCTTGAAGGAATCGAGTATCCTTCACAGTGTGAACAAAGAATCCTTCATTTTGACATCCAAACCACATAATATTTTTGCAAGATCAGAACTTTAATATGAAAGATAGGTGATTTTGGTCTGATGAGATATGCTCCAAGGACCAAAGTGTTGTTTCCATGACTATTGCTAGGGGGACTATGGGCTCTATTGCTCCGGAAGTTTTATCTAGGAATTTTGGGAATGTGTCATATAAGTTAGGTGTTTATAGTTTTGGGATGTTGTTGCTTGAAATGGTTTCGGGGAGGAAAAACGTCGATACCACAGCTGAGAACCCTAGCGAAGTTTACTTCCCGGAATGGATTTATAACCGTTTGAATCAGGTGAAGGAACCGCACATCAAGGTCAGAAACAAAGATGCTACAATAGCGAAGAAACTCGCAATTGTAGGACTTTGGTGCATTCAATGGTATCCGATTGATCGTCCATCCATGAAAATTGTGGTTCAGATGTTAGAAGGAGACGACAATTTAACGATGCCTCCAAATCCTTTTGCATCTACAGGTACAACAAGTACTAATACAACCCGGTCAAGAACACCTCTTCAGAAAGAGCTAGCTGTCATCTTAGAATGAGAGTGGAAGCAAATTTTAATACTCTCAATACTTCATCAATGTATTGATGTAACCTCACTTTGTCAATGTAATCACTTCATCAATTTAGCTGCTAATAAACTACAACTCTGTGTGTTGTCTAGTCTTGCTTTTTTTTTTTGAATTTTGTTTCATTTTAAATGTAGAAGAAGTGTGGAACCAGCTTAACTATAATGTAACTCCACTTCCTCTCCAATAAATATTATAAGATTTGAGTCTTAGGATTCTCACGATTTTAATAAAAAACTTTAAGAAAAGTTCATCATATATAACAATATGAACTTTTTTTCTCTAATTGATGTGGGATATAGTATTAGCAGATAGAATGATCATGATTCCTGGTACATAAGGAGGCGATTGATTTCGAGTTTCAAGGACAAAGAACAAAAGAATATATATATATATATATATATCATAAAAAATTTCTGACATACTTGCCTTTCTCCATTTTCTCATTTCTATACATAAATGCTGATGATGAAATGAAGCAATTTACTGCTAGTTGTGTTTCCCCAACACAAATGAATTAGCAAAAATATATTGAGATTTTGTAAGAAATGGACTATCCTAAAGTAAGGGAAGAAAATTAAGAAATGGTGTCTAGCTAAAACATTTTCCTTCAAAGAAAATGACAATGGTTCAATAAGGATATGAAAAGAGATGCCTACTATATAATCACACTTAAGTTATAAGTCATACTACTATCTCATGATTTGATAGTTGTAAAAAAAAAATAAAAAATCATAATTTGATCATTTCTGTGAGTTCTAATGACAAGTTTGGTTGTAGAAACATTGGTTGTTACCTTCTTGATGTCTGTTAGTTATTCATGGGCCTCACTCTAAGATAAAATGGGTTGGGCCAGGTCAAGTTTAGGCTTTCTTAGTTTGAGTTTGATCCAAGTTTGGGCTATCCTTAGCTATGTCCAATAGGCTATTGGAGAAATTTTTGTTGATCCACAAATTTTAATCTTGCCCTCCCACCTTGGAATTTAAGTGCTAAATTAAATTTAACAAATATAATAATATTTATTAATAAAGAAGAACATAATGATCACTTGGCTTTTAGGGGTTTTACATTATCCTTCTACCTTAGTGGATTTCAAATCTTTACAAAGCATATATTTCTATTGATGTTTTTGGCTTAGGTTTTCCAATCCAATTAAGTTGGTAGTGTCTACTAATTTCATCACTCAAGTTTGAACTTAGAGGAATTAGGTGATCAAGGAGGTATGCGCTTTAGACCGAAGGTATGACTATCTTGCTATAAAATAACTCTCGAATAGGTAGGATTATTAAGCCTAGAAACATCACCAAGAAATGACGAACCCATGCGGTATTCTTTTATGGGCCTCGTTTGGAATTTGGTAAACCTGATAAGCACATTAGGTAGTTAACTAACATCCTTTCATCTGGTGTAGACAATGAGATGTCTCTTTCCGGTTGTCCGAAAAAGTGGAGTTAGGAACCTAGGGTTGGAGGTGCATGACAATATTAATTACCGTACATAAGAGGATTTAACTTAAAATTTTGGGCAATGTCATGCCTACTTGAGGCTTAAGTGCCAATATTATATCCCTAGGTAACTTAGCTATTAAAACACCCCACCGATATTTAACAATAATAATACTTTACCAACAACCATTAAAACTCCTAAAATATCATACAATTGCCTAACGATCCAATACAAGCAATAACATTTGCTTATTTCCTTAACGACTGTTGATAGGATCATTGAAAAGTAATGAATTCAATTGGCTTGAGCTTAATGGATGAAATCTGAACAATATAACATATGCCAATAATGCCCATAAGCAATACCTAACAAAGTAATAGAGATAATTTTCCATTATTGCTAATATATCCCTGATATTTATTGAAATTTAAAAAAAAAATCAATATTTGAGATAGGTGTCTCGTGAAGGTTAAAGAAATGAGAGCAAGGCGAAAAGATGAGAGAGAAAATGAAAAGTCTTTCCACACTCAATGTCATTAATGGTATGTCTTCCTTAATAATTATTATCATTAATTATTTGTTATGTCTTCCTTACTAATTAGTAATTACTATCATTAATTATTTATAGAAAATATGAGAAGTTCAAGAGACAATTGGAATTATTATACCTTCCTTAATAATTATTATCATTAATTATTGTAAAAAATTGGATAAGACCAAGACTGTATAGGAGGAGTGAAAATTAAGGTATTTCTTATCAAGTAATATTATGAATTTTTAATAATTAATATTAAATTTTAGATTAAAAAAATTTAAATTAAAAAAAATGGTTGCAAACTAATTTTGATATATAAATTAAATATATCTTAAATTTTGAATAATTTATAAATACCGTATATATCTCTAATATATCCAGAAGACTCAAGTACCGATATATATCCGCTGAAACCCGGAGTATTTTTCATCCTTGCCTCATAGGTGTTGTTACCTTTATCGTCTGTTCTCTTGGGAAGGTTTACGCAACGTAAACTCCAAAAATGGGGTCCTGCGACAAGTAGTCATTGTCCGATGGTTAAGTCAAGAAAATATGGGAGAGGAAGAAGAATGGTTCTTACGCTTAGAATCTGCACACATTTTCCTGAGTCTTTTGTTTTATACTGAGTCTCCTTGAATTTCTAGAAAATAACTAAGATTGGTGATAAAAATATCTCTTCTTATCATGATTTATGTTTTTGAGACGCATTTAGATTTGGATATTGAAGATTTGTGGATAAATATCTCCGCGCATAATTTTCTCCCTAATATATTTCATCTATAAATGAACTTCCATACGTAATTCGATCGACAGTGTGGGACTTGAAATCCTGCATAAACTGGGCTCAAGTGCCTTGGAAATTCTGCCCTGCCCTCCCAAGCTACCTTTCGGGACCCTCCTCCTTGGCCCAAAGTATTCGCTTGGTTTAGAGAGATCAAGCGGATTGACCATTTCACAATTCGGGCCAAGTGGGTTTAGGCCAGCCAATGGCCCTAGGCCCATCGAGTAATGGGTCCTAGAGACTATGAGACACTTAGAATAGGTAGAGACGATCTCAAAGAAAAAAACAAATATGTTGCTCTGCCAGTGGAGGCAAAACAATCCAAAGTGAAGGTAGATCCCTTCCCCTATAAACATTACAAACACCTTTCAAAATATATTGTTAGAAAAAAAATAATGGTGGATGAAACAACAACGAAAGAGATAGAACACCAAGATTTACACGGAAATCCAAATAGGGAAAAAACCACTGGTAGAGGAGCTATAAATCTACTATATCAAAGATAGTACAAGGAGAAGAGTAAGTGGAAGTGTGCTACAAGAGAGTGCCATGCGTTCTCAGCCTCTCTTAATCTCACACTCACAATGAAACCCTGAAAAATCTAACATATTGTTGGACTTTTCCTCATGTGGAAGGCCTACCTTAAGAGCCCAAAGTTTAAGGCCTCTTAGGCCTTTATATAAAAGGGCAGAAGAAGCCCTTTTTTTTAAAGAGAGTGCAGCCACCAAGAGAGTGAAAGAAGGGGAGAGAGCCACCGAATTTTGAGAGAGAAAGAGAAGAAGAGAGAAAATATGTGTTTTTCTCTTCATTGCCTAGGTTTCATCAAAGGTCTGATCCCGCCTATCCGTGGGTCCGGGACGGCTGAAATTTGGAGGAGAGATTCGTGACTCATTGGTATTCAATATGAACTATGGAGATTGGATTTGGAGTTTCGGATACTATCATTCACTTCCAAGAATAAGGTTTGGTGTTTTGGTGAGTTTTTCCACTGAGTTGGCATCATCAACTCCGATCGAGGTCATTCCATGGTCTGATTGAGTTGTTTTTGGGTGAGCATGTTCTTAACTCATTGATCTTCATTCTGAATGGTGGAGATTGGGGTTGAAGTTCGAAACAGTAGCATTTTTGTATTCGGGAACAGTGAATATATTTGTTTTATAAAAGTTTGTTGCATTTGCCAAGATTAATTGTCTTGAGATGGTTGATGTATGCCTCTAGTTTTATCTATATAATCACAGAACTCATTAAATACATTAGCTTTGAGGTGTTAGCGCCTAGCGGCCCCATTTTTCGCTTTACTTCTCGCCATCGGTATGCCTTTTCACGCTAAACTGCTTCGTGTCTGGCATACTTGTTGATTCGGTAAAACGTTGTTGCCCATTTGATTGGTTTCTATTAGGTTTTCAAAAAAAGAGATAAAATTCTGATTATGCATTGTTTGTGTTTATATATATATGTTTATAAAAGGAAAGTTAGTGAAGAAGCAGCAAAACACGTTCGCTGTCAAGTGTCAATAAAGGGCAGCAAAGCCTAAACATGCCGATAAGTCCCCCGTTGATCATTCTTCCTTCGTCTCTTCGACTCAAGAATTAAGGTCACAAACACTAACATATATAATATATAATAATCATTGCATAGGCTTCTTATGGTAACTACAAGCTCATGTTTTGTACAGTCAGAATTCCACAGATATCATAAAGATCAGTTTTTTATTTTTTCTGCATCCTCATGACCTAATTAATCGGAAAAATATTGGCTATCATTCAAACATGTGGATGGACCAGAATCACAGGGTAAACGCATGGAGACCAACTTTCAAGACTTGTGAAGATAACTCTTTACTTCAATAATTTAGCTTTGAAAAGCTTGTGCTTCTACTTGCAGTCTTGTATAGACATTTGAAAAGCTGTTTTATTGCGGTTTGAATCTTCTAAGTGGCTGTTTTCTTGCTTGAAATAACTGCAAACGATGACTCTCGAAAATACACTAATGCTTTGTTTGACTTATATAATAAGAAAATAACATAGTAGCACCCATCATTGTAGCATAATAACAAATAGGTGAGAAAAAATTAGAATATTTGTTATTTTGTGGCCGGAATTTGGTTTTAGGCTTATGTTTGACTTGAAGGTTCATGGTGTAACTTTTTTGAAAAGAAAAAAAATAAGGATTTGTTGTGGTAGCAAAGGGGCTAGGTCGTTAGCCCTGGCCCGATCAGTCTTGAGGGCTTGCTCACGGTTTTCTGCTTAGTACAGTATATAAACATATTAGGGTTTATTCTCTATAAGCCGTACTTTGTAATTCATCTCAGATTTATAGTGAAACTTTCTTTTTTGCCCGTGTTTTTTTCCTGCAAGAGTTTTCATATAAATCTGATGTTTTTCTTTATTTTCGTATTTCTTTATTCTGTCATTGATCTTAAGAATATCATTAACAACATCCACAAGTTGATCATTATGAGAGTCATTTGAAAAGTATGTTTTGATGCTATTTTAAAGAAAATTTTCAATCTAAAATACATTTTTGAACTGAAATCCGGTGTTTTGTAATATTAGGAAATATATAAAATTTTCAAATTACTTTGTGATGTTGATAAATCACTTGCAATATTTAGTAGAAGTTAATAGACATATAATTCTCCAAAAATATTTTTATAGAAAATAATTCATTAAACACTTTACATAAAAAAATATTTTTTTTTATTATCTGAACATATTCAAATATATTATTATTTTCAATTTCCTTAACCTATATATGCCTAAAAATTAGAAATTATTGTTGTAGATGGCATAATGTTAAAAAAAAAAAATACATGGTTACTATTTCTCTGCAGTCTAAATTTGTAAGAGAAATAGAATTGCTAGATAAAGACGTCTAAGAAGAATAATTTTTTCGGAAGACTTAAGTATTATTTCTTTCGATCACGATCAACCATTTGCTCTCATTTGTTCTTGTAAGATGAACGGTCTTGTGCAGTAAAAAACAGTATTGATCTAATAAGTCATTAGAAGACCCAATAACAAACTAAACTAAAAAATGAACATGTATTTTTAAAAGAAATGATGCTATTTTAAAACAATAATTAGTGAATATGTTAGATTTGAGTGTTACAAATTATGTCTTATCGGATCCAACACGATCCTAAAAGGTTACATTGTGAATTTTTTTTCTTATATTTAAATACGGGATTTGATTGCGAATATAAAGTTGTTTTTTAGTAGTGTATACTTTATCTTGTTCATATATATATATATATATATATATATATATAAATCAAGGAACTAATACAATACCAATTTTATTGATGATATAAATCAAGGAAAATTAGAAAGAAAAATCTATTAAGAAAAAGAAGATCAAAAGCTATTAACATGGTTTCTACATCATTAACTCACATTAAAGAGACTGAAAAGATATCAAAAGACATACATTGTTGACTTCTATTATGATATAACAACCCATGACCAAGTAGCAGTCATGATTAGGATATAACAGGAAATAAAAGAGTAGCAAGGTTGAACACACTTGAGTATAGATCTTTGCCCATGCCATTGAAGTATGTACTGCTCCCTGAAACATATTTAGAACAAGGTTAAACAGCTATTATTATCTATATGCTTGACATTCTTAGAGACAAGCCCATGATGAATATTTAGGAGAGAGAAAAATACTTTGATCCCATCATAAAAATATATATAATTCTTCTCAATGATCTTTCACCTATCCACTCTCATCTATGCACACAATATATCCTTTTCCATATGTTGCTGAAAGATACTTGCAAGTTATAGATCATTTAGTAAAAGCTTTGGAAGACAACTATATAGGTTAAGAGCTAAGAAGACACTCCACCTGGACATGTTTTTCTTAAGATTCGCCACCACCTCTTTCCTCCCTTCCTTCCTGGTTGCAGCCCCTTAGACATCCCAAACCTGTCAAAATCCAATCCCACGTTATTCCTGAATTTAGGTCATAGTTGGTTAATGTTTGTATTTGAAAGCAAAGTAGTATGCCCAAGCATTTGAATAGATGAATGAGATGCAAACATAGAGCTTCATATCTTTAACTTACTGATCATGTGGTATCTTCTGAAATGGTAGCAGACCCAACTCCATTTTAGTGCCGTCACCACGTAAACCCGATCTTTGATGTTGTTAAGGAACTTGAAGTAAGCACGCCTCCATGCTCTCTTGCATAGAAGCGCACCGCAGACTCCCCAAAAGCCCACTATGAATCCAGTTGCTGCACCAATTTAAAACCATGATCTTTCTGAGCCTTCCACATTTTCATCACCTTGAGGACCTTCATTCTCTGTGCAGTTTTCAAGAGGAGCTCAAAAGTTCTGGGTTGCCAATGAAATCAAGAGGATTGAAGCTCTGAAGCTGTGTGCTTGAAGGAATTCTTCCTGAGAGATTGTTGTATGACAAGTCCAAGTAACTAAGAAATGTCAAGTTGGTGATGCTTTGAGGAATTTCACCTGAAAGATGGTTGTTGGAGAGATCTAATGACTCAAATATTTCATACTGATATTCTCTAGTATCCTTCCCATTAAATGATTTCGAGACAAGTTCAAAGACTGCAATCCGAAGAGACTCGAGATTTCAATAGGGATTCCTCCAGACAAATTGTTACATGAAAGGTCCACTATCCTCACCAATGGAAGGATATTGGTGTATGTTGATTTTCTCCCTTTAACGACCAATATAAGATCCTCCCTGTATCCCAAGGAAGACCTTTGGAATCCAAAGTAAATACTAAATTTTAAAGTGCTAAATTTATCATCAATTGCGCTGGGAATTGTAGCCATTGCACTGATATTATTCAAGCACCTTGGTATGGATCCTGATAACCTGTTATTAGCAAGATCCAATATAATAAGAGAAGAAAGTCGGCATATCTGTTGAGGAATATCCCCAAAGAATTCATTGGATCTTAACCGGATAACCATCAAATGTGTTCTCTCCCCTATCCAACTTGGTATGTTTCAGTCAGTTGTTGCTAATAAAATCTATAAGGCCCAAAACTGTGCAGTTATTGAGTGACAATGGTATACCTCCTGAGAAGCTATTATTGCGCAAGTGAAATGCCTTGAGAGAGAATAAAGAGCCAATGGATTCCGGAATTTCACCGGAAAGATTGTTGCTTCCCAAATTTAAATGAGTCAAAGATTGCCAACGCATCAAACAATGACCAAGTTCGCCAGACAAAGCATTATTTGATAGATCAAGTATCCTTAGTTTACTTCTTTCATTCAGCTTTTGACACAAGAAGGAGGAAATCTGTCCTGATAATGAATTATTGGCGATACTAAGAGAACAACATTCGGTGACAAATGTGGTAACTGACCCACTAAACGATTAGAATCTGCATCGAAGTTAGTACTATTTATCAAGACTTGGGACAAATTCCCAGATATCTGGTTATAACCAAGGTAGATGGTTTGAATATTTGAAGCCCACATCCAGAACCACTTTGGAACTGTCCCCACAATTCCTACATCGTGCAACGTTAACGTCTGAAGAAATCTTTGTGTTTGTAGCCATGCAGGAAACTTGGGACCTAACTTACAACCCATTAAAAATATCTGTTGAAGTTGAAAAGGAGGAATCCAGTTGTGGCTGACATTGAATATAACAGATGTAAGATAAATGCCCAAGGACTTCAACTTGGAGAGTTTGGCAAAATTTACTTCGGATATCGTTCCTTCGATTGAGTTGTTCCCGATGCGCAATGCCACCAAATTTGAAAGAAGTCCCAGATTCCTTGGAAGAGTGCCATTTAACTCATTACTCTGAAGATATAAGTAAGACAAGGATGATAGGTTTCCCAACTGGGAAGGAATTGGACCATTTAACTTATTCCTACGAAGATCTAAGTAAGACAAGAATGATAGGTTTCCCAACTGATAAGGAATAATAGGGCCACATAAAAAATTAGAAAAATTGAAAGAATTCCCAAATGTTTGAGTTGTCCTAAAGACTCTGGAATTAAGCCTATCCAACATATTTACTGATAAATTCAGATAGTTTAAGAAGTTATGAAGGTTTTGATATGGTGCTAGGAATCTGACCCACCAGGAATTGTCACTCAGGTCCAGAACCAAAAGACTACTAAGATTGAACAACCAATTTGGCATGTTGTTACTGAAGTTGTTAGAAGGAAGAGAAAGGACAGTTAGAGAAAGTGTAAAATTCACAAATCCTTGTGACGAAATCATGTTATTTAGTTGACAATCGGGCAAGTATAATTCCGAAAGAGAAGAAAGCTGACTTACATAATCAAGCCAATGAATATCTCTGTGAAGGTCAATCAACCCAAGTCTAAGATTCCAAGGAAGAAGAAGAGAAATCAACTAAAATTGTCAACATAGAGCCCAGAATTTCCTCCTAGGTAAAGTTGGCGAAGGCTTGAGAGATTCCGAAGCTGATGAGGTACTAGGCCACCAAATGAAGCATCCCAGAGGTTAAGATATGTTAGGCTACTCATAGAACCAAGGAAACTGGGAATAGGAGTACCTCTGAAATCATTTAAGCTCAAATTCAAGAACTTCAGATGCTCCAACTCTAGCAAAGCAGGACTAAGTTTACCAACCAAAGTCGACTTGCCGGAGTCGTCTGGATTACCGAGATGGAGCTAAAATACACGACCAGACACATTGTCACAGCGGACACCTGCCCATCACAACAGCCTTCAGTGAGAGACCAAGAAGAGAGACGGTTTGTAGGATCAGTGAGATACTGTTTGAATCGGAGAAGGGCATGTTTCTCCCTTTCGTTGCAGCCTAAGGAATTTGTTTTGCATAAGCTTAAGACAGCTAACAAGAGAACCACCATGATCAACTCGGAGTTTCTCATGATCATTGCAGAAGGATAGCTCGAACAAGGAAAATCAATGGGAACTATCTCTCATGTAGGACTGTTTAAAGGGCGTTTGACTTCATGTTGATTCTGTCCCATAATTTGCATGATGTTGTACTAAAATTAAACTATGCCACCACTTAAAATATGAAAGTATCATAAATGTTTTTAAAAATAAAAAGCAAACGTAATTTGAGCAATAAATTGTTTTTTTTTGAGACAAATGAGCAATAAATTGACCAAACAAAGATTTAAGTGGGAAAATAAAACACAAAGAAAAGAGAAGAAAAATTAAATTTACATATATTTTCAAAGTCAATAATTCTTTTTATATATTATCTCGTAAAAAATTATAATCATTTCACTTTTTTTTCTTTTACATGTAAAAATTAAATAATTCAGAAAACATAAATTTCTAACCAATTTTAATTATATTTTTTTAGTTTCTTATTCATAATAATGAAATAGAAAATTATTTCTTTAATATTTTTATTTTTTTCTTATTATTTAAATCTTATAATAAACTTATCCTTTTATAAATTATAGTTTTCTATGAAAATGAGCAACAATTTTTATATTAAAAAAAAAAAAATTCCTATACAGAAAGTGTGAACTTTTCTTGTCCCTAAACAATCCACCTGACCCAAAGTCTTCGCTATTACCAAATACAAGACTTATAATCCCACAGTAACTGCATGGAAACCAACCACCAAGACCTCCACATACTGGCTTGAAGATGAATGCTAAAATAAAAGAAAGCACACTTTCTGTTTGATAAAATGCTGAAGAAGTGCAAGAAAAAATGTCTCAGCAAAAACAGAGCAAACAGAATTTAACTGAATAAACTAATTTCTATTTTACATGAATCAGAACCTTCTTCTTCAATATGACTTCCAGAACCTTATTCTTTAATACATTTTGAATATGACTTATACCAAAGGGAGAAATTGTGATCCAAAAAGTCAAGAAGAATATTTTAATGCCATGTATTCTATCATTTTAAAACCGGTGAGGACCATTGTGTTCACATAATCTATTATGAAAAGCTGTGGATTTGCTAATGCAAATTTACAGGTATAAAATATTATTTCCCCCTCTATGAATGGTTAATTTAATTTATTTTGCAGAAATGATACAGAACCATGGGAAGACGAAGACCCCTTTCTTCTTGATAGCTCTCTTTTTAGACACAAGGGGAACAATATGCTGATGGTTGACTGTTTTTTATTTTAATATGGGTGGTTATATAGGTTAAAACTTTGAGATGGCATGTTTCTTATTTACTTCAGCTAGGTTTTTACACGACTCGAATGCATTTTTTTGCACTGCCCTCCACAACTACGACTTTTCCCTTACCTTTCTTAGAGATATTTTGTTGCGATATTGGATTAATAGTCAAGGATTCTCTATTATAATTCTTTCCTATTACTATTATATTATTTCCTAGTTTAGAGATATTTCTCTGTTAGGCAAATAACTTAATTATAGGAATAGCAGTTATTAGGATCTACTATCTCTATAAATATGTACATGTAAAGATCTGAAATGATTATGAATAAAAAGTATTCTTCTTTGTTTTACAAGTTGGTATTAGAGCCACGAGCCCTAAATCATTCTTCTTGAATCAGCAAACCATGAGCAAGTCGATTAAATATGCGTCACCAAATCTACCTGCATCATTATTCAACACGAAGGTTCATCATTGGTCGGGAATTGTATTGAATGGGGCGGAAGACTATGATCTGTGGTCTCAAATGTTAGAGATGCAAATTGAGAAGGAGAAACTCTCTTTCATTAGGTAACATCGCCGCCACCCTAAGGAGAAGATAGAAGGCTATGAAAAGTGGTATTGATTGATCGGAAGGTCGAATGGTTGCGATGTGCATTGCCTGGAGATTGTGAAGCGGTACATTCGGCTTACCTACGCACGAGATATTTGGAAAGCTACATCACAAAAGCCTTTTATGATGGAGCGGATGAATTACAGGTTTTTACCTTGAACCAGAGGGCTTTCTCTACCAAACAAAATGGCAGACCACTCTCTATATATTATGGAGAACTGATTGAAATCTTCAGTGAGTTAGGTCATCGTGATAAGGTGGTCATGGTGGATGGAGACGAATGTGCGTCTTGTCGGGGGTAGCCGACAAAGGGTGCATATCTTTCATTTGGATTAGAGGGTGATTTCGAGCAAGTGCTTGCGCGAAATCTTGAAGGAAGAGGATCTGTCACTGAATTAGAAGAGTGTTATGCCCTAGTTCGCCGTGAAGATGTTCAACACGGGGTGATGAACGGACAACTGGAAAATTATGAAGCTTCAGCCATGGTGACTCGGAACCGGTCTAATCAAAACTAGTCTCCTCAACACCAGCAAGACCAAAAAAGGCCCATCCGTCCCTAAGGCGCTAATGGTAGCGACAAATCATCATGCAAATGCACTCACTTGTGATCCAAGCTGGTCATACGAAAAGTCGATGCTGAACTTGTGGGATATCAGAGATAATTGGGATCATAGCCTTGATTCGGAAGAAAAGAATTTAAGAAGGCCTCTCTTCTCTTTGCAATTGTTGAAACAAAGACAACGGATGATAGCGGTGAAAAGTCCTCGGCATTGGCAGCAGCAGCAGGTAATGGTGGTAAGGTTTTAAATATTTCTACACCTGTTTCTAATAGTGCATGGATAATTGATTCGGTCACTACGGATCATGCGACATTTGATTCTAGACAAGTTTCACCTCTTAAATCTTCCTCACAAAATTCTGTTCCCGACCAATGGTATCTCAATTCCGTGTGGGAAGGATCATGTCCCTCACTAACACCTTGAATTTGGATTACATTTTAGTTGTTCCCTCTTTGAATTATAATCTTTTGTCGGTTTCTCGAAATAACCATTACCTTATTTTGTGTTGTCATTTTTGGCTTGAATTTTGTATATTTAAGGACATCCAGGACAAAATGAGCGATTGGTTGTGGTGGCGAGGAAGGCGTATTACTTGGACTTGGTGTCTAAAAGTTAAGATGAGGATTGCGTCCCGGCTTTAAAGATTAAGAGTTACGAAAAAAAAAAGCAAAAGAAATCGAGATATGGTTATAGCATCGGCATGCAGGGGCATGCTTCTTTTGGTTACATGAAAGAAATTATTTCCTAATTTATTTGCAAACTTTAATGTCTACAGTTTCAAATGTGATGTTTGTGAACTTTTACAAGAAAAGCCATCGTGCTTAGATTTCCGCTAACCTTAGAATAAGAATCCGATTCCTTTTATGATCATACATTCGATGTTTGGGGCCATCTAAATTTGCTACTTTTGATGGATTAGTTGGTTTTTACTTTTATTGATGATTGTACCAGGATGACTTGGGTATGTTTGATGAAGTCGAAGTGAAGTAAACTTGTTACTTGAAAATTTTCATAAAATGGTTTGTAGTCGATCTGATGCATAGGTCGGGTTCTCGCGGTGGCGATGGAATTGAATATTTGAGTTTTGAATTGAAGCGGTATTTGGAAGCTATAAGAACCATTCATCAAGCGCGTTCAGATACACCCAGCGGGAATGGGGTGGCGAGGCGGAAAAATCGTCACTTGTTGGAGGTTGTCCGTCTTAGTTGATAAACACATATGCCTTTATCCTATTGGGGAAACACACTTACCTCTGCGGCATATTTGATCAAGTACACTTCCCAACACTATTGATTTACGGACATCATCCAGGCTCTCATTGGAAACGGTGTTGCTCGGTCGGTCCAAACTACCTCCTCGTGTCTTTGGTTGTGTAGCATTGTACATCTTCATAAGGCGTCGGTATGATAAGTTGACCCCTCGAGCATTTGCGATGTGTCTTTTTAGGGTATCTTGCCTTATCAAAAGGGGTCACGAATCATCACCCTCGAGAAAACAAATGTTTGTTACAATGGATGTAGTTTTTCATGAGGAGCTCGATGTATTTTTTCCTTTGAGCTGAACTTGAGGAGCACACGGAAGAAGTTCAAGCTACAAGCTATGATTTTTGATCTCACATAGAAAGGGAACTCTCGAGTTTGGTAACAATGCGAGATAGAATGAAAGACTCCACTGAACTTGTGAATCTTTGAGTGAATTGGATTTGAGTGGTATAAATTTGGACCACAGTGGTGATGAACGTGATGAGGAGCTTAGAAATGAAGTTGTGGATCGACCTCCATCTAAATCTCTACATGACATAGGCAGCGATACACAGTGTCGCGGTGAGGATGGTCATGTTGTAGTGTCTGAACCACCAAAGCAGACTACCTGCCCACCTTTTTGTGATCAAACCGGAGGTATTCCCAAACCCACATATGAACAGAACTTTCTAGTAAAGTTAAATATCCCGTATGAGTCATTATGTATCCAACCATCGCTTATGCGAATCAAATAAGTCATTTGTAAATCAATTATCTATTGTATCTATTTCACTAACCGATTGTCGAGGAAGCCTTGGTTGACGAGTGGAAAATTTGCTATGAATGAGGAGATGAAATCCTTGTAGAAGAATGAAACTTGGGAATTTGTTGATCGTCCTCCAAGGAAGAAACCAGTCAGATGTCAGTGGGTTTATACTGTGAAGCACAAAGCAGATGGTACAATTGAACGTTTTAAGCGGGGCGGTAGCAAAAGTACACCCAAATAGTATGGAATTGATTTATATAGATACATTTGCACATGGCTAAAATCAACACGGTTGAATCTTATTGTCTCCTAGACTGCCGAACACAGATTAGCCCATTGCAACAATTTGATGTAACGTCTTCTGCATGGCGAGTTGTCAAAGAATATTACATGGATTTGCCACCAGGGTGCATGATACCAGAAGTGCATTGTCAGAAAGTGTGCATATTAAAGAAATCGGTGTATGGAGGCTAAAACAATCTGCGCCGAGAGCATGGTTTGGAAGGTTCCACGAGAAGTCCGCGAGGTCTTTGGCTACCATTAGAGTAATTCGAGACCACACTTTTATTCTTGAAAAAAGCGACATATGGTAAGATCCTTTGCCCTTATTATGTATGTTGATGACATGGTGATTCTGAAATGACCTTGATGAGAAAGGCTCTAAAGTTATTTGTCAAGCGAATTCGAAATGAAGACCTTAGTCACTTGGAAATATTTTCTTGGGATGAAGTGTCTCGATCGATAAAGGATTTTCTTGTCTCGAAAGAAAATATGCTTTAGATTTGTTGCGAAGCTGGTATGTGTCGACATGTCAGCCGGTTGATGCACACTAGAAGAAGGATTGAAGTTATGTGTTGAGACTAATCGGGTGCACGTTGATAAAGGAGATATCAGGCTCGTTGGGTGATGTGCTTAGCCGCACTAGGCGAGATCTTGCCTATGCATTGAGTATTGTTAGCCAGTTTATGCATAATCCTGGAAAACAACATATGAATGCAGTTATGCGCATTTTAAGGTATCTGAAGTCCGCTCCTGGAAAAGGCGTTTTGTTCACTAAAAATGTAGATTGTCAAAGTGTGGATGTATATAGTGATGCTAACTGGGCTAGAGTAATAGATGACAGACGATCTACTTCGGGATATTTCACCTTTGTAGGTTGTAATCTCGTTACATGGAGAAGCAAGAAGAAGAATGTTGTTGCACGTTCAAGCGCAGAGGTTGAATTTAGGGGTATGACACTTGGAATATGTGAGGCATTGTGGCTCAGACTTCTATTGATGGATTTGGTCTATCTACCTAGGCAACCAATTCGGCTTTATTGTGACGATAAGCGACATGTGATGTGCTTATGTCCGATTTTTAACATGTTCGTACAAAGCATGTGGAGGTAGACGATTCTTTACATTAAGGAGAAATTGGATGAGAAAATTGTCGAGTTGCCTAAGATTCGATCTGAAGATCGATTAGCTGATATCCCCTCACCAAAGGCCGGATTTCCAGTCAGTGTTCTCAAAGTTTTTGGGCAAGTTGGGCATGTGTGACATCTATGTTTCCAACTTGAGAAGTGTTCTGATATTGGATTAATAGTCAAAGATTCTATTGTAATTCTTTCTATTACTATTATATTCTTTCTAGTTTAGAGATATTTATTAAATGAAATAACTTAATTATAAGGAATAAGCTTGGTGTAGGATCTACACTGTCTCTATAAATATGTACATGTAAAGATACAGAATGATTATGAATAAAAAATATTTTTCTCTGTTTTACAAGTTATTTTTGTCTTTAAAATGGACATCGCCCCAACCATTTTCTTGTTGACCATTGCTCCATACACAAGCATTATAGGTCTCTAAAAGTTCTTTCTATTTCTTAGTATTAGGACAAAATCTAGCCAATTCAAGATCAAGATGTAACAAACCAAACTGCTGAACATAAGCCAGATATATTGTAGTGCTGATAATACCCAAATATGTCTTTAAAAGTGGTGTATTTGTCTTCATCAAATTCGAAACATACAAATCTTTTTCCACGAAGACTTGTTGTAATGTGAGCAACCACGCATTCAACAAGGGGTGGGTAATTGTAATAACTTTTCTTTTGTGTTCTAGCTACTAAAATCTTTTTATCTACATGGGATGCCTCATCCGAATATGCCCTTAACAACTTACTCTCTTCATTTGTATTTTTGCCACCAATGTTGTCATCTTTCTGTTTTGGAGAAGTATCATCACTTTGCTGTAGAGTATATGAAGCAGTCAATTGGCGATAAATTCTAGAATATTCCTCACAAAACTTATTGAAGGTTGTAGAGGTATACCTCCTTGCCCTTCTCTGATTTGATGACCTGGATCTTGTAGCAACTTTCATTTTCAACTTGAATCATTGGGAATGCAATTTGCTTCTCCTCCAATGGATTTAGAACAAAACTTTTATCTTTCATCTTAATTCTGAATAAATCACTATTATTTGCATCTTTAATTAGACAATAATTATTGTTAAACAATACTTTATATCTTTCTCAACCAACTGGCCCACACTCAACAAGTTCTGATATATGTTAGGCTCATACAACAAATCAATGATTAACTTAATACCATGATAGGTTGGGATAACAATTGTACCTTTTCCCTTGATAGCAATATGCTTACCATCACCCACTCGAACCCTTGATGAAGTGATTTCACACCATTCTCTGAACATGCTCATGTTGTGCGTCATGTGGTTGAAGCAACCATTATCAATGAGCCAACAACTTGTTGAATTCATGATGGTGAAGCAAGTGGCAACAAACATGTAATCTTCTTCCTCTTGAACTACTACTTTTGCCTCTTCCTCTTCCCGTTGCTCCTTTTTTTTTTGTAGATTACTTCTTCATGTCCAAGTTGGTTACACTTGGAACACCTAGCATCAGGTCTTCTCCAACATCTAAATGGAGGATAACCCTTCTTTCCACAATGCTGGCAGTGGATAGGATTTCTTCTGATTTCCATTCTTTCCTTTTTGTCGCACTACTTACTTCACAATCATCTTCATGCTTGGCTGTCAATGCTCCTTCAATTGTCTTTTCTACTCCGAGTCATCCAAATTTTATCGATGTTTATAAAATGGATCAACTGCATTGGTGTCAATCAAGCCATTGTCTCGAAAGTCGAACCATCACCTCGAACGATTGGAGTAGAGAAGACAACCAATTCTAATTTGCTGGTGTGGTGTCGGTCAAATTCAGATTTGAGAGCATCGATTAATCGAACGGAAGCCAAGAAGACGATCTTCTCGGAGTGGAGATTGGAGAAGCTGAGAAGACGATCTTCTCGATCGAGTCTCGGGTTGGGTCGGACCACTAGACTTTGGGGTGGAAATGAGGAAGGCGATCTTCTCGGTCGAGGTCTCCATCGATCGGCGAATCACATTAGGTAAAGTCTAGGTCTCATATTTTTATTTGGATTTTTTTTATTACCTACATATTTTAATAGTATATAATCATTCTTTTCAAAATTAACGAGAGTTATTAATGGTAAGTCTATTTAGATACATATTTTATTCATATTTTACATACATATTTGCATATTTGTAATCATACATATTTGACTATTTGTAATCATATTTGTAAACAAACGATAATTCAACATACATATTTGCATATTTGCAATCATATTTTATTTAGATTTTTTTTTATTACCTATTTAGATATTTTAAGAGCATATAATGGGTTTAGTTATAAAAAAAGAGAGCAGATAATGGTAAACAACTAAGCATCATGGTTCTTTTTAAAAAAAAAAAGAAAAAAGCATAATGCTATTTAGATATTAATAACTAAGCATAATGGTAAACAAAACCCAATGGATAATTTTTTTTTAATCTCAAGCTTTTTAAATGTGGATGTTGATATGACCATAGGCTATTTTTAGAGTTGAATCTTTAAAAAAGAAAAAAGAAAAAAATTAAAAAAATATTAAGCACAACGTTTTGCATTTATCTTAACACAATTTGTTTATTAAAGCTCAATTATTTTGTAGATGTTTTTGCTTGATTTACTTCATGCTTGTTGTTAAATATTCCTGTATAATATATAATATTAAGATAATATAGATATTTAATTTTTAGATATGTAGATGTTAATATCTTAGTAAAACATTATCTAAATATTATATAGATATTTTAATTTCTAGATATGATCAAGATATTAATATACATTATCTTAGTAAAATATTATCTAGATATTATATAGATATTTTTAGATATTCAAAATCTGTATATATATGCAAATTCAAAAACCCTATTAATTTTATAATATTAATATGGTAACATATATTATTATTGATTAATTTATCTCATTGTATTAATATTAAATGAATATGATAATATATATTATAAATGATTGATAAATAATTATAATTATTTATTGATCTTTTTCTCCTATATTTCAATCATTTTTATTGAGCAAGTAAAAGAATATCTATCTTCTTAAAAAATAATATAGATACTTATTAAAATTCATCTTAAATTAACTAAAACAACAATTTTAATTCACTTAGTTGAAAAATAACAATTATGTAAATTTATTTAAAGTAAATGAGTAGAAATTTAATCTTTTTGAAGAATATTTATTTTAGAAAAATAATTCAATTGTATGATATTTTTTGTTTTACTTTTATACATGGTTAAGTGAACATTTTGAAATGACTCCAAAACATGATATTGGTTGGGAGCATGTCGAACCATTTTGTGGGAAAAAAAGAACCCCAAATGTAAATACTGAAAATTATATATGTAGGTATAACAAGATTAAAGCAACACATTGCACATATCTCCGGACAAGTGGAAGGATGTCTAAGTTCTTTAAATCTAAATGAAAAAAAAAAAAAACGATTTATAAGTTCTTTAAATGAAGATAATTTTTATGAAATTGATGAGGTTGATTATGATGAAATTGAAGAAGTTGGGATGACTGATTTTGAAAGAAGACAAATGAAATATGCAATGAGAGAAAGTCGTCGTTTTTTTGATGAAAGTAGACAAGAGCATGGGAGGGGTGGTACTTCCTCATAACCTTGTGGTGCTGGGATCAAGCGTGGCGAATCGTAGCCGACATAAGAAGAAAGCTAACACTGTACCCCCGAAAATTGATCCTACATGTTTCCTTCAAAACATAAATTAATAATTTTTTTTTTCACTGAATGTGTAAAGAAAGTGGGTAAAACTATCTCTAAATTTTTTCTTTTTAACGGAATACCTTTCAATACAGCTGATAGTGGGCCTTACTATCAATCTATGATTGATACCATAGCAGAAGAAGGTCCAGGTATCAAGGGTCCTATGGGATACCAAATTAACAATGCATATTTGGAGGAAGAGGTGCAAGAACTTGAGGTATATATAAACACATTGAAGGCCAAATGGACTATATATGGATGCACAATCATGTGTGATAGTTGGAATTCTAGAACTAGAAAGCCTATCATTAATTTCATGGTTTATTGTGATAGAAGCATGATATACCTTTCTTCAGTTGACACAACCAACATACCAAAGATGACAGATTACATATTTTCCATTTTGGATATGATTGTGGAGGAGGTTGGGGAGGAAAGCGTTGTACAAGTAGTCACTGATAAGTAGCTGGTATGTTGTTGATAGAGAAGCGAAAGGAATTGTTTTGGTCTCTTTGTGCATTCCATTGTATTGATTTAATGCTTGAAAATATTGGAAGCATGAAGCAAATTAAGGAGACATTAGATCAAGCAAAGATGATCATAAGCTTTATTATAATAGCTTAAAAGTGTTTAATTTGATGAAAGTGTTCACCAAGGATAGAGATCTCTTGCGTCCCGGAATAACTCGACGTGCCACTGAATTCATTTCACTTGAGTGTCTTATACGTTATGAGGGTGATTTGAAAATGATGTGCACAACAAACGAGTGGCATGAATCCAACAAAGATCGGAGCTGACGGAGTTTAAGAGATAAAATATCCAACCTTATCTTAACTAATCGATTTTGGAAGAAGGCAAAGGAAGTCTAAACCATCATGGATCCTTTGCTGAAAGTTTTGAAATTGGTTGATCAAGATAAAAAGCCCACACTATCAATCATTTATGGAGCAATGAATAGAGCTAAATTGACTATAAAGGCATCAAATTGGAAAAAGTATTGGGAAGTCATTAATAAAAGGTGGTCAAATAAATAGCATAGACATTGCATGCTGCAAGTAATAAAAAAAAAAATCCTTATGAAGTTATTATTATTTATTCAAAGTATTATAAAATAATAATTTTTTTTTACTTATGACAGCATATTTTTAAATCCAATGTTTCAATATTCAAAGTCATTCTCCCACCATCGAAAATTAAAATTGAATTTGAAGGAGGTTATTAGAGACTAAACAGGATTTGGATAAACAACCAAAAGCTTTAGTGAGGTATAACAATAACTTATGATATTTATATCATATATTCTATATTTTAATGTGTATCAATAAAGTAAATAACATTACAATGCAAGTGAAATTATTTGTTGACAGTCAAGGAGAATTTGGAAGTGCACTAATCATAAAAGAGATAAATCATTCTCTTCCAGGTACTCATTATATTTATTTCTTTTATAAATAAGAATTGTCATCATTTTCTATTAAATATATATTGGTTCCTAATATGTTTTTTTTTATAATAGCTGAATGGTGATACAATTATGGTAATGAAAGTCCACATCTTCAAAAGATTGCTGTCAAAGTTTTAAGCCAAACATGTTCTTCATCGAGTTGTGAAAGAAATTGGAGCACATGTTAACTGATTCACACAAAGTTGCGTAATCATTTGGCAATAAAAAAGTTGCATAAGTTAGTCTATGTCCACTATAATATGCGATTTCGGGTTAAGAATTTGATGCAACAACGAAGAGATGAAGATTTGTACAATCCAATTGACTTGAATCATATTTTTGATGATGATGATATATTAGATGAGTGGATACGAGAAGGAGAAGAACCTACTTTATCATCTGAAAATTTGGATTGGTTGGATCAAGAGCTTTTCCCTCTAAAGAAGGTAGAAAAGCAGCTCGTGAAGATGATGGTGGCACAAGTTATAGGGTTAGTAGGCATGCAAGCAGTATTGCGCAAGAAAGAGACATTGATTCTTCTATTAAAGGTACGACTCCTTGAATAATTTCTTCAAGTTCTAATAGCGATGATGGTGACAATAGAGTAAAGAGAGGGGGTAGAAACATTGGTGGGGGCAATGAAGATAGTGAAGACACTAATTAGGACAATGAAGCAGGTGGTGGCATTAGAGCAAGTGGTGCTGTTGATGGTGGTTATGTTAATGAAGTTGAACATGGCATGTCCTGAGCACAAGGAGATGAAAATGATTATGCCACACAAGATATAGATCATGGGTATAGATCGGGCAACTGACTACATTTTTTAGTGATGATTACTATAACAGTGGGCATGATTACAGATCCAACTATCACTAGATTGAGGAGTACTTCCAAACATTGGCTCTAGGATTAAGACCTTAGTTCAGGGGAGTAGGAGATGGATCCTATCATAACTTTAGAGATAGTGATAATTCTTCCAATGCTTTTAGTGAGAATGATTTTGATTGATATTCAACAACTGGAACACAAGCTAGTGATTCCAATGGATATAATCAATCTTCTGATAGCAGCAACATTGCATATTGAGTATGATGTTGAGCCCGAACAACTTCCAACACTACAAAAAAATAGCAAAATAGTAACCACAAATTGTGACCCTGAAGTGGTCGCGATTTAGTATTTCCATTACGACCCTTTGTGCAAATCACAAAGCTCCAAACCTTATGCAGCCCAGCGACATTGTGACCACAATTAGTGACCACATATCTGTGGTCATTGATCGATGACCACATGAGGCCGTGGTCAGCGTCGTGTTTCCCATAACTGTGATGATCGGCTGACCCACGTAGCATGTAGTCGATCAGCCGACCCTATAGCATGTAGTCAGCGACTGGCTACATAACGTGGTCAGCGATCCAATATATTCATTCTCCTCCTCCTCTGGCATCACCCTCCACTCACCACATAGCGGCTCGTTTCGTCATCGGATTCTAGAAATTTTCTAGGCTTCCACTGAGTAATTTTAGTAATTTATTATTTAATTTTATATTTTTAAAAGTTTAAGTCGGGATACCAAATTTCAAAATTCATAAGAATTCTCAATGCCTAGAATTTAGTGAAACTTGCAGGTTACTCGTTTTCACGAGACGGACTCAACGACGCAGTTCGTTTCGTCATCCGAATTCTAGGGAATTTTCTAGACTTCCCTGATTCATTTTAGTAATTTATTATTAAATTTTATATTTTTAAAAAATTTAAATTCAGGATCTGGAACTTCAAAAATTCATAAAGAATTCTCAATGCCTAGGAATTTAGCGAAACTTTTCTGAGTTACTCGTTTTCACGAGACGGACTCAACGACTCTGTTCGTTTCGTCATCCGAATTCTAGGGAATTTTCTAGGCTTCCCTGACTCATTTTAGTTATTTATTATTCAATTTTATATTTTTAAAAAGTTTAAATTCAGGATACCAAACTTCAAAAATTCATAAAGAATTCTCAATGCTGAATTATTGAAACTTTTAAGTTACTGGATTTTCCATGAGACGAACTCAGCGGTATGATTCGTTTAGTCATCCTAACTCTAGGGGAATTTTCTAAACTTCTCTAAGTCATTTTATTAATTTATTATTTAATTTTATAGTTTAAAAGTTTAAATTTTTAGTAAAGTTTAAACTCTCATTATACAAACGCCCTTTTGGCCTATGTCATTTTCCCCTTTCGTTCTTCTTCTCCTGAAGCCTAAACTACAATTTTTTCTTCAACACTTGCCTTTATAATTTCGCCAGACATCATTCCATCACTGCGAAGACCAAAACATGCCGGTAGCTCCCAACTTCCAACAGGTTTTTTGTTTAACTTATTCTTTTTATTATTCTCTTGAAATTTCCTCAAAAAATATGAAAAAAAAAAACAAATGTCGAGAACATAATTTCTTCTTTTCGCAAATATACGACACCTAAGAGAAAACAATGACACTACTACAAAAATTAAAATTTATGTCGTTGTTTGAATATGATTAAATTTAGAATGAAACTTAATTTGAAAATTTTAAAATCTATGACACGTTTTTTAATAGATTTTTAGAATGAAAGTGTCTTATTTGATGATCACGAAAAAAACCTTTACGTTTTAAATAGATTTTTTCCTTGTGGCTCAGTTCTCTTCTTCTTCGATCTTCCCCAAATTCTAACCCTAATCTCTTTTCTGCCTCATCTTCCTTTCACCTTTCCATCCATTCCATTCTCTTCCTCTACCTTAAAATTTCGTAAAGAAAAGATAGAGAAGAAAAGCACCATAATAGCTAAATTTGAAGTGGGAGAGAGGATTAAGATGAATTTGAAGTAGAAGAGGACGTGTGGGAAAGAGGGGAAGGATCTGGAAGTAGGTGGATATGAGTGTGAGTGGTAGATGAAGACAACTTGTATTTTTTATGAAGATGGGAGATTAGAATCGGCTTTTCCCTTCCTTTCTCTACTACGGAAATATTGTTGGTGTTTCCCCAAATGAGTTAGGGAGACTTTGAGTTGCAAGATCTGGATTTCTCGGCTTCGATGTATTTTGCATTTATTATATATAGTTTTTGGTGTTAAAGCCATGTTTTCCTTTCTATCTGAGGTTTCCTTTGATGCTTCCATTTTGATCATAGCTTGATTGGCTATGATGCTGTTCTTCCGTTTGTACTTGTTGTTTTCTTTGGTTTGTTTACACACCCAATAGAAGCCTAGGGTTTGAATCAGTGGACATTGAGGGGTCCCTCGTCGAGCTTCATCGAATTGGAAAGATACAATGTCATGGGAGGAGTCAATGAGCTTGTGGCACTATAAGAAAAAGGGTTATTATTGACTTATATTATCTTGACTTAAAGGTAATATATGTCAATATTGTATATTTAAATGAACAATTATGACATATAAATCTTATTTACACCAATAATGACATATATAAAATTTGTTAGAATTATTCTATGACTTATATGATAAAACCTTAACATATAATTTATAAGTCAGTATAATTTATTTACTAATTCATATAACTTTAAGTGACCATCCCCGACCTATTTTAATATATGGGACATCAATGTTTATTTAATAGTTTTGATATATATATATATATATATATATATATATATATATATATATATATATATATATATATATATATATATATTAATTTTTTAATTAAACTAGTAGTCATTTTTTTAATCAAGGAATAATTTTAATAAACTATCTTTTAGTTCACAAACAATATCAATGATTAAAAATAGTTTATTTGGATTGATTTTATTTATATGCAATTAATAAAAAGTATTTAATAGAAATTTTATAAACTATCTTATATGTTTTTTTTGAAATAATCTTATATGTTTTTTAAAATTTATTTAATTAATATTAGTGAATAATATAGTTTTTTAAATATTTATATTAACAAACTATTTTTATATTAATAATTTATTTCATGAATGTTGATATTAATAAAATCTATCCGTAAACTATTTTTTATTTACTTATAATAATGAAATTAATTTTAATTATGTTTTATTAATATAATTTTTATTTTCATATTTTTTTATTATTATTAATTTAAAAATTAACTTATACTTTATTTGTGTCAACTTGAATTAAGATAAGCAAAATTTTTAATTTATAAAGTTTAATATTGCTTCAAAATTTTACATTATTTCTTTTTAAGTTAATTTATACAAATTAGATTTTACTCTATAAATTATTTATGGTAGACTAAATTTATAAAACTTATAAATATATTAGATAAATCGATGCTTTTTTATACGGTTGACTTAGATAGAAAATAACAACTTATAAATTTTGATGTGATAGATAAATCGTAAAATCAGGACCATTCATTCTCTGAACTCAATCTCATCCTTTATAGAAACCACAGGGAATATCTTTCTCTCTACTTCTTAATCGCCTCGAGTTCACTTTCTCTTTCTTTGCTTCCTCCTCTCTCAATACCCACACCACCCCTGTTGTGAAACTTATGTTCGGGCATATTTGGGGATTGTGCCAAACTCAAAAAACGTAGATGGTATTTTTGTTAGAATGTCCGCACGTTTTGATTCCTAGCACGATGATGGACTTTATGTTGTTGGGATGCCGGTGGGCGGTGGTGTTGGAGTTGCCATATATTTTGAAGGTGCAATTCTCTGGTATGCTTTACTCTTATGATCCCATGTTGTTCTGATGATTTATTGTTTTTCGTAGATGTGTTTGATGAGTAAGAGACTAGCATCATTCGTTGGCTTATGTTGATCTTGAATGAGGCCCAAATTCCTCTTTTTTTTTTTAATGGTTGCCCTCCATTGGTTATTGGGTTTCATTGGATTGGTATTGGATAATGGCGGGTAGAATAAACATTTGATTGGGTTTCATTAGATTAATGTTGGATGTTGCCATCAAATAAAAAATAACCCAAGCGAGCTTCCATTCTTATGTTTAACTTACTACTCACTTAGGTGAGACATTTTCTTTGTATTTTCATGTTTATGAAAATATACATTTTTTTTTTATCTTTTTGTTGCTAATTTGTTTTATTGCTACCTGTTTGAACTTGCATTTGATGCTAGAGAGCTCATAAATTTATTATAGCCTATCATGGAGAATGGAATAATAACTTAGACAAGACAATCATTAAAATGCTATGAGGTTTTCTACTCTTCTTTAGTTTTGTGTACATCTATTCATTTGTATTTATCTATTTATTGTTATTGAGAGGATGACTTGTGCTAATGACAGATGCAAGGTCAATTTTCCATATTTTTTTCCTTTTTATATATGTGAATGTATTTGATATTTGACTCACATTTTAGAAACTGCCTACTACCATGTCTTTTATTCAGTTTTTTCCCCACCATTTGACTCCTATCTCCCCCATTTGTAACCCCTACCCACTAATGCAATAAATTACAAAACACATGCCTACCAAAATACCCATGTGTTCCATGGTGACTCTTTGGACTATTTGGCGTGAAAGAAATAACATTGCTTTTGAAAATAGGGAGTTCTCGGCTATAAGGATGAAGGCCTTATTCCTTTGTAATTATTGATGCAGCGCAAAAAATGTTCTTGACTAATGGGTCCTAGATCTTTAATTGAGTTTTTGACTTGGTTGGGGTGTAAGTGAGGGGTGAGGTGGGTTTTCTTGTTTTCCTTGTTCCCCTTTGAGGGTCCCTTACTTGTGGGCCATCATTGGGTCTTCTTTTATTTTATATAAATTGCTTTTACTCATCAAAAAAAAAAAAAAAAAGGTTAAGCTATATTTGGGTTAACTATGCCTTTTGTTATATATCATGTTGTTGAACAGTTCATGGTATCAATACTAAATGAGCATTTGAAAAAAAAGTGTCATGTTTACAAACCTACTTGAGAAAATGGAGAACTCATTGTGAGGATATGGCACTCTTGTGATAGGTTGAAAAGTACAGGTTTATATAAATGTAGAAGTATTCTCCATTTATGGATTAAAACGTTAATTCTATAAATCATATTTCACATCTTAGTAGATAGAATTATGCCTTGTTTTGTAATCATTTATTTGTCTTTTGTGGAGGAAAGTTAATCTGGATTTAAAAAGTTATTAGTCTTTTAATTAGAACTTCTTTTAATTATCTATTGTTATACTTTATTATGATATGCTATATAGAGTTTCCTTGATGTTTCTGAGAATAATCACTTCTAGTTATGGGGAGAGATAAATAAAAGTCTTTGTCGTTTAAGAATGAGGTGGAAATGCATTCTAGAGAGTTGGGAACACTTCTATCTCAAACAGGGGAGGAAAGAACACTACCATCCAAAATCTACCCTTTTACATAATGTACTTGAATTTCTCTTTAAGTTTGGAAACTTTCTATTTCTTGGATTTGTTTTGGTTTATTTAACTAATTTTGTTGGCATGGTTTGTTCATTCTCTAATATGTTTGATGCACGGAATCTTGAGGAGAACTAGACATCGAGAGAGAGCAGAGCATTCACTAAAATTAAGAAAATTTTGTGTCATTGTAACTCTTGAATAGCGCGTAAACATGCACCATTGATTAACTTTCCTTGTAGTGTGATTTTTCTTTTCTCTATTAACTTTCGATTTCATCCACTTCTTTCTCTTTTCTACGTTAGATTTTCGATTATCGTCGTTTGAGGGTGGCACTGCTAGTTTGGACATCTGATCTTCTCGAGCCCCAACAAATCGAGCTTCGATCCATATCACAAAATTCATCACAACAACGTGTTAAAGTGGAACACATATCCCGCTAAAAGAAGAATGAGTTCGGTCAAACAAAAGAGAAAGGTAAACATGCTTTCCACTTTTCTTTGGCTGTTATTTTATTTTTATTTTGAAATTGTATTCCATGTGAATATATCAAAGAAAGGTATTTGCTATAATGGCTTTGAGACTGTTGTTAGCCAAACTAAGCGTATCATTGAATTATTCAATCTTCCTTTTATGGTGATTTCTATGTTATACAAGACCTTCTAGAAATTTGGCGGTGTGTTGTAAAATGATTAGAATCTTGGGCATCTATTAGGTGAAAGCATTCAATAATCTATTATTCAATAATCTTCATCTAAAAAATAATTTTGTTGTGGAATTTGTATGGATTTGTGATCTGCAGTTCGAGCTTGGCTCTGTAGCTCAACTTCGGGCCGATTACACTAATGTCGTGCCTTGTTCCCACATGACACAATCATGAATGAGGCTTGGATGTACCAAAGGTTGATAGATGGCTTTCTTAATCGAGTTTGTTTACGGGTTGAGAATTTTGGAATTTGCTTGTGCTCATCTGAGTGGATGGACGGGGAAAAAATAAAGTGTCCGTGTAGGAGATCCAAGTGTCAGAATCGCCAGTTTCTTGATAGGGAGACAGTGAAATACCATCTGCTGAGACATGGTTTCAAAGCAGAATATATTGTGTGGAATAGGCATGGGGAAACCGTAATATGATATATGAGCATCATTCCCATGGATGCAGGTCCTTCTAATCCAATGAATGATTATCATACAATGGTTATAGATCTTTGCTAGTCATTCTTTTCGATCAAAATTATGAATATGAGGAGAATCTAATCCAGCTGACATAAATGATTTATGATATGCTTGATCTTTTGCCAATAATCCATTGAGGTGTGAAAATCATTCACAGTTATCAGTAGTGGCTAGAATGTTGAATATGAAATTTTGATCACCATCTATGCAGGCACGTGCATTTGATGCAATTGCTAAACTAATAAACAGAAAGATTGTGCCTAAAGAGAATCTTATCGTGAAAGCTTTTATAGAAGCTCGCGTATGGTTCGGGGCTTAAGGTTTTACCGGAGTTGAGAAGATACATTGTTGTCTAATGGATGCATGATATTTGTGGGGAAGATTTGAACAAAGACTTTGTGTAGGTTACGTGACCATCCGTTTTAAGAAAAACAATGACACTAATGGAAAGGGAGAAAGAAAAGCGAAGCGTACCTTTTAAGAAAATGTATTACTTTCCTTTGAAGGATCGACTTCTTAAGATTATATTCATCTAAAGCCCTTTGCTTAATGAAATGAGGTGGCATCTGGGTTTAATAATGGTCGAGGATAATGTCATAAACATCCATCAGATTCTATTGTGAAGCACTTCAATGATGTTCACCCTGATTTTGCGATAGAAATTAGAAGTAATGCGTCTCGGCCTTTGTGGATGGGTTTCAGCCTTTTGGCCAATCTGGGCAACAATAATACAGTAATTGGCTTTGTTATTGTCCTTGTGTATAACCTACCTCCATGGTTATGTATGAGGATGCATCCATGTTCTTAGCGGTGTATTCGGGACCACGGAAATCAAAGACAAAGTTAGATGTGTACTTACAACTTGACATTTATGAGTTGAATCTATTATGGGATTATGGGGTTGAAGCATTTGACATTTCGAATCAAAATTTTTCGATTGCGAGTAGCATTGATGTGGGCTGTCGCGACTTTCCGTATTGAATGTTGTCACGGATGGTGTGTGAGGTAGTTGGCTTGTCCTTATTGTATGGAGACTCAGTCATTTAGACTAAATAGGAGCGTGCTTGATCATGGTTTGACAATCATAGGAAGTTCTTGGAACTTTATCATCCATTTAGAAGTAATAAGAGTGCATTTACGAAAACAAAATTGACGATTGGCCACCCTCAGGTTAGATGGAGTTCAGAAATACTAAGCATAATTGATCATCTTGATTTGAAGAAATTATTAGAAATTGATACTTATGACATTAACGAGGATTAGTCAATCATGTGGTTGGAGAAAGCGCGACATATTAAAGTTGCCATGTTAGACTCTAATCTAATTGACATAACCTTGATGTCATGCACGTAGAGAAGAATGTGTTCGATAACTATTATCTGATGTTGAATATACATGGTAAAACAAAAGACACTCTTAATTACAGAGCAAGAACTAAATACATTGTCGAAGGCGAGAACTTGATCGATTGGCTTCAACGAGCAAATACCCTAAGACTTATACACCCTAGACAATAGGGCTAAGAAGGAGTTGTTTGATTGGTTAACAAGGTGAAATTTCTGATGGTTAAGTGTCTAACATGGGTAGATGTGTGAATGACGAGGGAGTGAGGTTGTTTGGAATGAAAGTCCGCGATTGTCATGTCTTCATGCGAGAGGTTGATGCCTATAGCATTTGTGAGAACTACTGCACGCTATTATTATTGGAAGGCTATCCAGGAAGCTTAGTTTGTTTTAAAGATGCTGTGATGATGCACGAGATGAAGACGGCAGCGGACTAGAATCGGACATCCCGATTATTTTATGCGAGAGGTTAGAAGAAGAATATTCCCTCGAGTTTTTGATTCTATAAGGACATCTTCAGGTTCACTTGCCATATGAGAGCCACGCATTGCGAGGGCGATTGAATTAGATGGATGTATCCATTTGAGAGGTTAAAACCTAACTTCAGTAAATCATAATGGTCAATAACCTTGAATTAGTACATGTGTCTTACTTAACATATCATTTTATAGGTATCTTGAGTGAAGCTCAATATCAAGAATAAGGCACATGTGGAAGCTCGATATGCAATGCATATCTAGTTGAGAAGCATCAGCGTTACATTCATATTCGAGGATCATGTACAAACAAAAGCTAGGGCCAGGTGCCTCGAAATTATGAGAGGAGTAGTGGAGAGATTATATTCCATCGGATGATCCTTTAAACCTACTCCCGATTTTCAAATACAGGTGGTAGACCACTTGAGTCGTTCTAAAGCGAGACATATGACTCAGCGAGAATATAAAGCGACTCATTCCTACATTTTGCTTAAGCGTAGAGAGAGTTGAACCATATGTCGGGTTAATTTTTTTATAGGTAAAACATTTCCAATATATTATATTGTTTTAACTCCATTATATTTTAACTAACATATCTAAAATTACATCGATTCATAGGATTTACACTCGAGATGTTACAACATCTCAATCCAAACATAACAAATACAGAAATTGATGCTAAACTTGAGATGGACTTGCTATACGGTTCCAAAACATATGTAAGCCTTCTTTTCCAAAATTTTCAATTTAATCATATTAACATGCGTGATGCAAGGCTTATTTTACTTTTACATAAATTAAAGCCTTCTTTGTAAAAGCATATGTAAGCCTTAACTTTCTCATTATATCAATTAAACTTAATATTATTAACATGTGTAAAAAATACCTATATCTTATTGTTCGAGGCGGGAAGATCGAACTACGGTATCCATAACAACTTCATGCAAGATCTACTTAAAAGGTCCATTGAAGCTGACTAAAATATATAATGGCTATTTTGTAAGTGGATCTAGAGTTTCTGATTGGACATAGTGCAGTAAAATGTCGATAAATAGTGGGGTTCATCAAAGGCCAAAATTATAGCCATAATGCAGATGATTGGTATGGTCAGTTAAGAGAAGTAGTGGAAGTGGAATATCTTAATTGGCGGTCAGCGAAACGATTCTCTTCATGTGTGATTGGTTTGATCAGACTCTAATAGAGCATAAAGTTCATGAGCAATACAACATTGTTGAGATAAACCATAGAAGACGATATGACAAGTATGAACCCTTTGTCCTCGCAATTCAAGCAGCTCAAGTATATTTTTGTTCATACCCAAGTTTGCGAAAAGACAAAGAGTTGATTGGTGGAGTTGTATCGAAAAATCAAACGAGAGGAGTTGTTGTGATGCGGGGGAACCTTTCAAAGAAAGACAACATATATCTGAGAAACTCCTCCATTTCAAGAGGAGTTAATTGAAATCCGTAATGTTGAAATCAATGAAGAAGATCGACAAGCGACGTTAAATCAGTCAATAGGTGACCCGAGAGAAGATATTATGGAAGAAGAAGAAGAAGAAGAAGAAGAAGAGAAGAAGAATTGCAAGCGAAAGTTCATTTGATTCAGAAAATGAATAGAATTTAATGATATGAATGAAGCGATAGTTAATAGATCGGTAGTTGCGGAGTTGAATAATGTTATAGTCTGAGTGTTCGGTTGTTAATTATTTTTTCCTTTTTTTAATGAGGATAAATTGGATTTAAATGATATTAATAAATAGATAGTTGATAAAGAGGTAGTTGTCGAGGTATATTGTTATAGTACGAGTGTTTAGTTGTTAATTATCTTAATTTTTGATTTTTTCGGTATGAGGGTGGTCGTCTTTGGAAGTGTATCCATGGTGATAGTCGAGACGAGGCACGGAAGGGGTCATTCTTCATCTTGTTAGCTACTTCTACATCAAATCACTACTACACCCCTTGGCATAGAATAATTGGCGAGGAGATATCGACATTGCTGGCGAAGCATCTACATCTCTACAGTCCTGCGGCGGTTCGTCACAGCTCTCTCGGACCATCTATTGCGATACCTCGACATCACTCTCCGAGTAGGCCTCGAATCACAACCCTGGCTTGTAGATCATGTAACACCCCAAAACATGCAGCATTTTATAACATGTTTGAATTATCATAAAAGTAAAAGTATATATATTTTTTTAATAAAATAAGGCTAAAAATAAAATAAGTAAAGCAGATTGGTCTGAAGACATAAGGATACAGTGTAATTTATCCAAAAGAGGGTATAAAATGTAGAAGTTATGAAGATTAGAATCAAGTGGAAATAACTTTAAGTTGTAGTGGAAATAAAGAAAGGAAAGAAGGAGGACTAAATGGCAAATAAGATAACTTAAAGTATAAAAAGAGATGGAGACAAAATAATTCATTTTGTCTCCAAACAGCATAAGACTCATACGGGTTTAGGGAGGAAGAGAAAGAAGAAGAGGAGCAAGGAGGAGGAGCAAGCAAAGGTATGGATACATGTTTTGTTGTATGGAAATTATGGATTCTAGCCTGATTTTGATACAAGAATTTCTTGGATATGGATTGCTAGGGTTTCATTTGGACATTAATTTGGTTCCCTTCTCTAGGGTTTTGCTAGGTAAACATTCTAACTCTAGATTTAAGGAAATTTTGGTTGAAAAGCCCTAGTTGATAGAATAGATATGTAATCCTTCAAAATATATCAAGGTTTTATAGAAATTGGGTGAATTTTGGTATGAACCTAAGATTCTTTACCAAATTAAAAGTGTTTGTGGAGTTGTTGAGAGGATTGCATGTTGGTTTTGATGAAGGATGCATTAGGAGTGATCACAGGATGAAAGTGAAGGAAAAATGTGAAAACACCCGATGCAGGCATTCTCGGGTGTCTTCTCTAGGTAGAAGTTAAATTCTGCGGTACAACTTCGTTCTTGGTCCCATTTTGGCCAAGTTCTCCTGCAGAGAAGTTAAGTCTCAATGGTACAACTTGTTCCGCTCTTCCGGGCTTTGACCAGTTTAAGATTTCTACCATAACTTACCTATTTCTTATCCGATTCGTTCGATTCAAATGACCACTTAAAATAGACTTCAAGGAGAACAAAACATATTTAATAAGTATCTCCAAATTATGACTCTAGATGGCCCAAAAATTCACTCAAAGTGGGGTCATGTGCAAGTCAATTCCTGCATCAGTTTTGATCATAGAGTCGTCCGAGTTGTTTTGAACATAACTCGAGTTCCGGTGCTCCGAATTGGGTGATTCCAGTTGGAATAGAACCCTTAGCACCTTAGATTTAAATGAGTACAAAGAGATAGTGTCAAATATGGAGTTAAGGCACTGGAAAATAAGTAGTGCAAACTGTCCCCAGAATCGACTTAACTGGGCATGGAAATGCCATAACTCGAAGCTCGATGATACAATTGGAATGATTCCAATTTCTAAGTAAAGTAGATTCATAGAGGAACAAGGGTACATAGGTTTCCTAATATACAAGTATAGGTATAAATTTTATATATGAAAGCTAAAGAGGATATATGTATAATTTGGTTATATGAAAAAGTATAGTAACATGGTTATAAGAGAAATGCTATTTGATCATGAATATATCTCATATGTATACATGATATCAGTAGATATTCATGTATATGGGATATCATTGTATAATACATGAAAGAAAACCATAATACAAACCAATTGCTCGTATAAGGACCGGAAGATGGATAGACAGCATGCCTATAGGAAGATACAACAAGCCGTTAAAGATATAGATATAGATATTGAGGCCCCGTTTGGGTCGATGATATAGATCCATCACGGTGGCCCCGAAAGGGTCACTACATAGTACATGGCATAGGTCATTGTCTCGTACAGTGATGATACCTTCGTATATACGCGTATAAATACCACTGCCTTCAGACAGTTGATAAGACTTTCGGGTACACATTGCATATAGATCAATGCCTTCGCATGCTGATGCAGACCTTCTGCACATATAGTTATTTCCCGTATCCGCTTCAAAGGTATTTGCAGGCAATGAATATAAAAGAAAATGAAAAGATTATACAAAAGAAATGTATATGAAAAGTATATGATTTGATATGATATGGGAAGCATAACATTTTTTATGCGATGATAGTATACAATGACAAGAACACAAGCAAAGTATAAAATGACATCAAAACCTAAGAAATGAAACATGTTGCGGCAGACATAGATACGACAAATGAGTAGTATATGCAGCATTATAATTGTCATAAGTATATGTATATGTTTAAAGAGAGATGATTATTATTAGGGTCAGTTTTTTGAGTTTATTTCCCACTAAGCTGCAGTTTAGCACGTGTTTCATCCGTGGTAGTACAGGAGGAAGAGGAAACTAGAGGACTCGGACGATCCACATCATCGCATCCGAGGTCAACACATCCATGTGGGTCCATTGGAAGATTTTTGCATAATGTATATGTCTTTTGGTTTTTGCAAAACAAATGTAAAATGTTGAACATTATTAACATGGAACTTGTATACGTATTTTGTATCTCAGGATGTAATATAAAACAAGTTTAATATTCACAAGTTAGAGGCTATAGTTAATCGATCACGCAGCCCCAAATCGGGGCATCACAATTTAGTGAGCATCCTGATCTAAGCTCCGACTCGCTAACGGCCTGACGGAGAAGGTGTCACAGACACACTGTCTGGGATTCCACGTAGGAAGAAGCTATATGGGTAGTCGTGAGAAACTACGAGTGCATGATGGAGGTGAGACATTTAATACTATTTAATTCACTAGTTAATTGTAATGTATACAATTAATACTTGTATATTTATATAATTGTAGCTTTGTTGAGTCTACAAGATGTCATCTCGAATATGCCAGATTCAAGAGAGACTACATCATGACGGATATAGGTGGAAAGCAGTGCCACAAGAGGTTCGAGATCTATATTGGGATGAATTTCAGGTAAATAAATGTTTAGGTTTCTAAAACTTTTGTATTTTGTTGATTTAAATTTTAATAAAAGCAAAATTGCTTCATAATCAAGTTTGAGATACTTGAATGTTGATATGATTGAAAATGTTTGATCATATCAAATTGATGTTATTTCTTTCATGTTTTCAAAAGTTCTATATATTGAGAATTGTCAAATAATATGAATGAGTAGACATGAATTGGTGGAATTTATTGGAGAATTTGTGAATGAACATTGAAAATATTGTAGGAAATTTCGATAATGCAATTTTTAGGAGACTGGTTTAATTTTTTTAATATATATATATATATATAGCAGTATATATATATATATATATATATATATATATATATATATATATATATAGTATATATATATATATATTTCGTATAATTGAATGTTGATATGATTGAAAATGCTTGATCATATCAAACCGATGTCGCTTGTATCGCGGCTTTTTCGCTTGTATATATCGGGAGAATTGTCAAATAATAAGGAATGTGAGTTGACATGAATTGGTGGAATTTATTGAGAATTGTGAATGTACATTGAAAAAATATTGTAGGAAATTTCGATAATGCAATTTTTAGGGAGACTCGTCGAATTTTTTTAAATATATATATATATATATTTCAGATAATCAATGTTGATATGATTGAAAATGCTTGATCATATCAAACTGATGTTGTTTGTATTGTGTTTTTTCAGTTGTATATATTGAGAATTGTCAAATAATATGAATGTGAGTTGACATGAATTGGTGGAATTTATTGAGAATTGGTGAATGTACATTGAAAAATATTGTAGGATATTTTTGGATAATGCAATTTTAGGAGACTCTCGCGACTTTTTTAATATATATATATATATATATATATATATATATATATATATATATATATATATATATATATATATATATATATATATATATATTTCAGATAATTGAATGTTGATATGATTGAAAATGCTTGATCATATCAAACTCGATGTTGTTTCAGGACAGGCTTTTCGCTTGTATATATCGAGAATTGTCAAATAATATGAATGTGAGTTGACATGAATTGGTGGAATTTATTGAGAATCGTGAATGTACATTGAAAAATATTGTAGGGAAATTTTGGATAATGCAATTTTTAGGAGACTGGTCGACTTTTTTTAATATATATATATATATATATATATATATATATATATATATATATATATATATATATGTATATATATTTATATTAGATAGAGGAGCTCAATGTTGATATGATTGAAAATGCTTGATCATATCAAATTGATGTTGTTCGTATTGTGCTTTTTAAGTTGTATATATTGAGAATTGTCAATAATGTGAATATGAGTTGTCATAAATTGGTGGAATTTATTGAGAATTGTGAATACATTGAAAACATTGTAGGTAATTGATACGTATTTTTTGGTGGGAGACTTTCGAAATTTTTTTAAAGTCCATATATATGTTACTGAACTTTATATATTAGCGTAAATACTAGCAGTGGGAGTGTGTTTGGAATAGGATCGTTAAGAAATTGTGGGAGCAGCTTGCGGGTAAGAGATACTCGGATATGCTTCATCGTTGGAGGAAAGGAGGAAAAACTCGCATTTGAAACCGATGAGGTGTGTGCAGCTGGCGATCGAGTGATGCCCCATTCCAATCGATAAGGGAGCGCTAATCTGAGAAATCAAGCCAAGTAGTGAGATCAGACCAGATCCGGAATGTCACGACACGGTTGCGGATCCATATCGTTAGCTGAGCACGCAAGACGAATTGTAAGAATACATATATATATATATATATATATATATATATATTTTACATTTTTAAAAATGTCTCAATTTCTGCATATCTAATATCTAATGTGTTTATTTTAGGAAATGAGGGAGGGTGCCCCTCCAAGCAAGGTACGACTCTTTCACGATACCCATATGAAGAGAACTCCAGAGGGATCACATGATTATATTGATCAACGTGCAAGACAAGTGGGGGTAAGTGCTCAAAAAACCTATCTTACATCCTAACTAAGAAACTACTAGTTTCATATGACGTTTTGTTTCAGGAGAAGATACAAGAGCACTGGCTACTTTAATCCCAAGAAGAATCGGAAACCAGTTCCTTTGTCAAAGGAAGATGAGGATCGTATATCTCGCAAGCTATCGAGGCTTCATCACACATGGCGTATACATGTATGACGGTCGAATAAATCATCCAGCTTTGCATCTGATGCCTCTACATCCTTTACACCCCTCGAGGTGGCTCATCAACCCGACAGAGCTCGAAAGACAATCTCGCTTGCAAGAGGAAGTACACGAGCCACGGCACATCTACCCTCTAACGAGTGGAGACTTCGCACTGAGGAGATGATGTGTCGCATGACGGAGCAGATGATGGAGGAAAGAGAGAGGCTTCGAGCCTACGCCACGGGGATGGTCCAGCATGATCGAAGCCAGATTCGCCACGATGTTTAGTCTTGAGTATATCATGTTTTTTAACATTTAATGCTTCTCAGGTTTTTAACATTTGACCTTAGTCTTGACTTTTAATGTTTAATACTTTCAGATTGTTTTCAAACATTAATTTGGACTTTAAATTCGACTTTTAATGTTTACCGTGTTTTTAAATTTAAATGATAAATATATTTAAACTTATCATATATAAAAGTTTTCAAGAATTTAAACTTATTAATATATAAGTAATAATTAATTTTAATTTATAAATTTAGTGACCACAAGATGGGTCGCCAAGAAACTATATACTGACCACATCGCTAGAACCATAACTTAATGACTACAAGATGACCATAAAATCGTCACTATCTAGCTAAATTATCTGTGACCACATCAGAGTGAGTCATATCTCAGGACCACATTTCTTAAGGCCACAGCTTATCCGTGACCACATCAGAATGCCGTTATCCGCGACTCACATTTCTCAGGTCATTATTTATCCGTGACCACATCAGAAATGTCGCTATCCTGCGACTGACAATTCCGCTATCACACTTATCCGTGACCACATCAGAATGGGTCGCTATCCTGATCACAAATCGCGACCACACTACAGTGGTCGCTATCGCGACCATATTTCAGGGTCACACTTTGTGACCACTTGGTCACTAATTTGTCTTTGTGACGAGATTTTCTAAGACCACACTTTGTGGTCACTAAGCGGTCGCTATACCTCTCTAGCTGATCAATTTCTACACCACTCGCACACAATATTTCTGTTTTTTTGTAGTGCAAGGTCATATTTTCCTAATTATGGATCATCAAGCCAATCATTTTAGCCAACACATTCAAGTAATGAGCAATTCTTTCAACCACATTCTCACTATGCAAATTACCATCCCTATTTGTACGCCGTCGCAGACTAATGATGACGATGATTTTTGAGCCCCCCACATTCAACATAGTATCGAGCTGATGTATCGTGATGACATTTTGTTAAAAAACTGCTATGTTTGATATAAAATAAGTTCTTTGTTAAAGATATCATAAAGAACTTTATTAAATGTTTCAATAACTTAAATAATGTTAAATATAAGAAAATTTTGTTTTATTAATTTTTTAACTCACTTAATTATATACATATTTCTAATAATTTACATAATTTTCTAATATTTTTTTAACTTTAATTATCTTATTTCGTATATCGGCCGACATCACCGACACCGTGGATCAATATGTCTTGGGACCGTCCGAAGCCCAAGGATCGATACTACGACTTTGAACCATGTTTCCAATTTTTAATGATGATTAATCAAAGAAAACTAGAAAGAAAAAAATCCATCCAAATGAACCCCAAAAAAACAAACAAGAAAGATAAAATGCTTTTTAAAATATCTATGGTTCTCATCTTACCCTCACATTAAAATGGCAAGCAACTCATGACATTAAGGTCGGACAACAACTAGAGCGCTAGAATTGCAAGTTAAGTAAGGTATGAAGTTGGCACCTTAGAGAATATGAATGGTAGAGGCTTTAAGTACTGGAACGAATGGTAAAGGCTTTAAGTACTGGACTAAATGTTTCAAAGAAGTCCATACCAGGGTTTGTTGAAAACCCTTGGCAACCAAGCGTGCTTTGTACTTATCCAAGGATTCACCAACCTTAAATTTTGTCTTGAAAACCCATTTGCATTGAACAACATTCATATCATCAGAAAATGGAACTAGGTCCCAAGTGTGGTTGTGTATTAAGGCTTGATATTCAAATTTCCATGCCTTTTTTCCACCGAGGATCCGGCCAAAGCAAGAGGGACATAATGGTTCTTTGTGCACATAAGTAGTGAAGAGTTTAGGCTTTAAAAAATTCCAAACTTTGATATTGTTTCAGATAGGTGATCGCAGGTTGTAATAGTGGTCGACACTATAGGAGTCATAGTGATGAACATTTCGTGAATCAAGAAATTTCTGTAGTTAAGAATGTGAACGAAGAAACATGACCCGGGACCGAAGGTGAGCTAGGAAGGAAAGGAACTGGAAGAAGGGGAATGTCATCGCATTTTCCGAACATGACCGTTTCTATCTCGCTTGAAAATCTGAGTTTGAGATATCATGGTGTTAAGGAAAGATTGAATTTGGTAATGTATGAGAGACCATGAGACTGTTGGTTAGAGATAAAGGAGTGAGGTTTGGTATCGGAGTACAGTGCTAGCCTCGAGTTGGCAATAAATTGAGATGTAGATAAAGAGGGGCCCTAATTAAACATGGACTGAGCATGGGAAAGAGCGTCTTCCATCAAATGTAACACTCCTAGCTATATAAATCGACCTCGAGGGACGGGAGACATCTATACCCCTATGGAAAAGTGCCATACCCTAGAACAAGCATTTCTGTGAGGTTTTAAAGGCAATTTATGCCTTATCAGAAGTTTTTAGAAAGGAAAACAAGCACAACCAAAGACCTTTAAGAAGGAGTAATCTGCTTGCCAAAAAGGGACTCAAAAAGGGTAGATATGCCGAAGAACTCAAGTAGGTAATCCAGATTAATACATGTAGTCGATAGAAAGGCTTCACCGCACTGGTATCCATAGTTTAAGCAAGTAAAGTTAAACCAATTTCAACTATACTTCAATGTTTTCTCTCAGCCTTCCTGTCAAGTTGATGAGTGTAGACATGGGTGATGAAAAAGAATGCCTAAATTATATAAGAGAGGTTGGAGTTTTCGATATTCTCCTCCCCAATCTATTTGGAGACATTTAATAAGGGTAGTAAACTTCCTTTCAACCATCTTCTGATTTCTAGCGAAGAGGACAGAGCCAAATATATCGAGTAAAATCATCTACAAATGACACATAATATCTTTAGCCATCAAGAGAAAGATGAGGGGCAATGTTATTACCTAGATCGTCTGATCTCCGGGGCATCAGCGACACGATGTAAACCTGCAAAAAAAAGGGGTCCGATGGTGGTGTGTCAGCCGCCTCTTCGATGCTTAAGTCAGTAAAAGGATGGAGAAGAAGAAGAAGGAAGTTCGACAGTTAGAATTGCATACCTTTCCCTGTGGGGAGTCTCTGTTTTATACTCGAATTTCTCCTTGATTTTTGGAAAGATAATCTCATGATTTTGGTGATAAAATATCTCTTTCTTTATCAAAGACCAATTCTCCCTTGTTAAGGATTAATATTTTTGAGACATATCAGATTTGGATATTAGGAGATCCGTGGATAAATATCATATGCGTAATTCTTTCCTTAACATATTTATTTTTGACAAACCTCCCATGTGCTATTGATTCGGCCGTGACTGGCACCCTGACCCTGTACCGATGTCTGATGCAACAACCCGGTTAGTTCCCGCATGGTTTTAATGTGTGGGCTACCAGTCGTCATACTGGGCCAGTAATGGCGCAGCCCTAGGCCTATTAAGGTGCTGGGCCCAGCCCCGGCGCCGCCGATCAATGCCCCCATTTTTTCAATCGAATGTCATAATCTGGCTCCGGGAAAATACTATGCTCTTGATCCCTTTAGTACGGAAATCGAGATAATTAACGTACGATGCTCCACGCGCCAATGACATGTGATGTCCCGATGGTGCTTTCAATGTGTCTCCTGAGGTTCCACCTCTATATATATAGGGTTGAACCTCCGAAATCTATGAAGTTGTCAATGGATTCCTCTTCTGTTACACAAAGCCTCTTTATCCTATTATGACTTCTTCCCCCACCCGCGTCTATAGGCCGGCAGAAGGTGGAGAAGTTATGGAGGGAGGCTTTCAAAAGTCTCTACAACTATTCGTCGTTAATGGATATTGTGTGTTTGAAGACGACGTCTGTGTTGACCTATCAGGTGTCCTAGATGGGAAGCCTGACTATGCCAACATCCCCTTTTTAGGGCTCTTTGTTGGGCCTTGCGTAGATCAGCCGGAGGTCATAGATGAGAGGTCTGATTATGCTATTGGCCTTCTTTCAGAGTTTTGTGCTAGGGTTAGGTGCCCCCAAGTCTTGGAGCCTTTTGGAGTTGCAACGGTCGAGGTGCACAGCTGTGTGGAGGGGAGATTTCAACCAGAATATTTCAGATTCTTCTTTTTCTTCGATTTTCCTCTCTTCATTTTCTTCTTTCTTTTCTTCTTCATTTCACATTTTCTTTTTCCTTTCAACTCTTCATTTTCTTCTTTGTATTTTAGGTAATTAGCTTGGTTCAATTACTTAGACATCTTTGTAATGGATCTATCAAGGTTGCATGGATATGTTTGTTTTGTGTAACTACTGATGCCTATTGGCACATTTTAACAAGATTTGGTTTTTGGCATACTTGTGCACCGAACTTTCTATCTTTCATTATTTTTTCGTATGCCGGTCAGGGGAGCTAATGATTTGAAGTTGGCTCCTCAGAAGCCTCTATTGGCTTTTGGGGATGAGTTTTCATATTTCCCGGATAGGATTGCTCTCTAGGCTCTGCTTGGTTAATGGTCTCGGGCCATTTCAGAAGACAAATCCAGGGGCCCACCATCCAGACGGATTTAGGCCCATAGGGCTGAGGGCTTTGTGGTTAGTAGATCCAAAGAGATGGGTGCTTACCATCAGTGAGCTCATTTTTTTTATGTGCCCTAGAAAATGAAATGTTTTGTGAATACCAAGTGTTGGGGGAGAGGAGCACGTCTCCCGATACTGTGGCTGATCCATCGGCGCATTTAATGCACTTGTTCATGCCTTGCCCTATATAGGGATAGGGTCAGGATATTGCTTCTTTTACATTTACTTTCGAAACCTTTCGGCAAAGTTCTTTGTGTTTTTGCAACACTCTTGAAGTCTTTGTCAAAGGAACCATTTAAAGATTCCTAACCATTTTCAATCTCCTGGTGGGTTTTTCTTTTGGGTTGCTACCGATTTTGTTTGTATGGTTGCTTGGTTTGCGGTTACTTCACTTTGGTCTTGCCTCAAACGCGTGTTCTTCAGTCGCTGGTAAGTTTTCGGGGACAGAACTATACGCGGGGTTTTGGGATGCACTCAAGCCTAGGGGCATCCCAATAGGCTTTGAAAAACTTCACGGTTTTGGTCTTGCCATCATTTTGGTAGGAGATCGTCGAGTTGTTCTCCCCTTCTTTTTTTTTGTTTGCTTTTAGAATGACGAGAGGTCAAGAGGAGACTTCTACTAGTCATGTTGGGCGGAGGAAGGGGTCTGGCTGGGAGACACCTATTGCGAGTAGCCTCGTGGCTTCTATGTCCATAGAGGAACTGAGATCCTTTTGTCGAGTCCCTGATAGCATTAGCTTACAATTGTCGAACGGGCCGACTCGCCCTACTATAGGGCAGGCGGATAATGTCGTCTACTTCACTTGGGAGTAGTTCACAGCTGGACTTCGCTTCCCGATAGAGTTGTTGGTGAAGCAGTTCCTACATGTCTCCCCGAGCACCTCCTGTTCTAATTCATCCGAACGTTATTAAGTTTTTAATGGGTTACAGTGTGCTTAACTTTCTCTATCGGCTGGATATCTCGCTGGTGGAGATTTGTTTCATCTATACGCTGAAGCTTGGGACTAGGGGCAGGTTGTCTATGTTCGCCCACAATCCACGGCTTCAATTCGTAATCGGGCTCCTTGATTCTCCCAAGATGGAGGCGAAGGGGGTTGTCTTGGTCAGGGGCTCATGGTATGAGACGCCTGGCTCTCTAGGGCTTCCCTTTGATGTGAATAAGTCCCTGGCGTTCCCAGGCTGGTTTTTGTTTGGTTACAACTCATGTTCTGCTAGGTGGATTATGTATTGACGTGCCTCTATTTTCCTAATGTCATTTAGGCAGAGTGCGGCGTGCGACTAATGCTTGGATTGAAGGCTAGCGGAGAACGTGGAAACGATTGTTAGAGAGAGATAACGGAGGTAGAGCGCAATCATGAGCTTTTGTTGACGGTGAAGAACTTGCGTGACTTGTGAGGTAACCCCATCCTTTACATTATCCCCGTCGTTCCCTGCTCGTTGCCACTGAGGTTATTAAGAGGGAGCACTTCATCCTTGCCTACCTTTTCAAGTTGGTCCCGGGTAGCTCTTCTTAGGAGGTTTCTGCTCAAGAGGGCCAAGCGAAGGCCGCTTAAGGAACCTTAGTGAGGTTTGCCCGGGCCATCCCGTTGCAAAGTCTATGGCCTGCCCCCCAGCCGACAAAGAAGAGGGAAGAGACGAGGGCGAGGAAAACGAAGACAACGGGCGCTGGGTTAGAATATTTCGTAGATTGGATGAGCGTAGTTGCCAGTGAGCCTGCCGAGAAAGAGGAAATGTCTAACCTTGCCGCCTAGTTTATCGCACGGATGCATAAATGGGATGCGGGCTCTGAGAGTGAGGCCACTTTCAGTCCTGGTGGGAAACAACTGAGGCGGTCTTCTCCAGATGAAGAGGCTTAGAAGGACTAGGCAATAAATTCCGGTGGACTCCACCCGGTCGAGCCCCGGTGATCGGTAGGCCAGGAAGGCGGCTCCCAGTGAGCGGGTGCAACTCTAAAGGAGGGGGTCCCGATTCCAGGGCCTTCAGATGTCGATTAAATTGGAGAGGCTCCTCCGGGGGTAGTCGATCTTTCAGTTGCTCCAGCCCGGTCTGCGGAGTCTGGGTCTGACGAAGAAAGGCTGCGATCGGCTGCTGGCGAGTACATATGTTTTGCCACTGGAGATGATCCATCCCTCGACGGTCATGGTGGCTCTGAATCTCGAGGGCGTGCTAGAAATTGCCCACTGTTGGAATCCTTTTAACCAGAGAAATCCCCGGTGGCACACATGGACAACCTTTATCCGAATTATTTCTGGATACCCGTGGCGACCCGCTCAGAGCAACATATAATTTATCTCCTTGTCTATATGGATAAGGACGCCTTCCAACCTGTGGCCGAGGACGGGATGCTCATCCGTAACCATGACTTTCACCGCTCGGCTGAGTTGGTATGTGCTGATTTTTAGCACGAGACTACTAGTTTTGTACAGTAATTTTCTTCTAACTTATGCTCTTCTTTTTTAGGCCATGACGGCCATCCGGAATATGGCTCACTAGCACCAAGAGTTCTAGTCCCACCTGGATGACGCTAAGAACCTATGGCTTTATGCCCAGTCGACCGCTTTGTAGCATCAAGCCTTAAACGCTTCTTTGGCTAAGGCGGAATCTTCGTCAAAGCATTGGGAGTGAGAGGCCAAAGATAGTGAGGAAAGAATTATGCGGGCAGAGAAGGAAAGAGATGAGGCTAAGTAGGAAGCCAGGGTGGCTCAACTAGTGGCCACAACAGTAGGGGATGCCAAAGCAAGGGTAGAGGATGACCTGACTATGACCCTAAATGCTTTGGTAGTTGCGGAGGAAGGCGGGTGCAGGTCAGAGGCTGAGATTGCCCGCCTAGAGGCCGAGCGAGTGTCATTTTTGCTAGAGCTCGAGGCATCCAAAGGTGAGGTATCTTCCCTTCATGCCCGAGCAAGCAAGGATAAGGAGGCCATGGAGAAGACTACTAGAAGGATTTGGAGCTCATCTTTTCTTATGGCTAGCGGGTGCTGCGGCGTTCGAAGCACAACATCACGTGGAGATCGACCGGGAGATCGGGGGCGGGGCTTATACGACTGCCGACCCACTTCCTCTAAATTTTTGTCAACCCGAGGCGCCCATTGTGACCGTTGAAGCCCGCAATCGTGAAGTAAATCTAGGTGGTCTTGGCCCAAGGGCCTTCGGAGGGGGTGTTGTTGCCAAGGAGTAGGGCATACTTTTTTTTTTTTTCCTTATTTTTCATATGTTAGTCTTGGCCGCTTTAGGAGATTTTGTGAGGGGCGCCGTTTAGCCACCAGTAAGTATATGTACGCATTTTAATGAAACTTGAAGATGCTAACAGGGCATGGACCATGTTTGACAAAAATTCAAGCAGGACAACCATGTCTGAACTTTTTAGAATGCCAGCAGGACAACAATCATATATGGACTTTAGAATACCAGCAGGAAAACAACCACATCTGGACTTTGAGGATGCCAGTCGGACAACAACCATATCTGGACTTTTACAGGACAACAACCACATCTAGACTTTTAGAATACCAGCAGAACAACAACCACATCTGGACTTTTAGGATGCCAGGGGACAACAACCATATCTGGACTTTTAGGCTGCCAGCTGGACAACAACTATATATGGACTTTTAGAATACCAATAGGATAACAACCACATTTAGACTTTTAGGATGCCAGTAGGACAACAACCATATCTGGACTTTTAGGTTGCTAGTAGGACAACAACCATATATGGACTTTTAGAATGCTAGCAAGACAATAACCACATCTAGACTTTAGAAAGAAGCAATTGTATGTTTTAAGAGGAAATGTGTAAAGGATAATCTTTTATTGATGATAATATCTTCAAAGAATACACTAATGATAATACTTCTTAAGATGCATGGTGTTCCACATCCTGGGAACAACAATCCCGTCTGGTTTGCTCAACATATAAGACCCAACTGTCCCTACTCGAACAACCGTGTATGGTCCTTCCCAGTTGGTCTAGAACTTCCCGTATGTTGGGTTGGTCGTGTTTTCAAAGACCCTTCTTAAGAATAACTCCCCGGCTTTGAATGTACGGGCCTTTACATGCCGGTTGTGCAAGTTTTCCGGCCTTTGCTAGTATGATGCTATACTCACAGCCACTGCTTCCTAGAGTTCGTCTATTGTGTCTAGGTCTTTGTTTATGGCTTCGACATTTGCTTCCTCGGGAATTTTTGTCTGAATGGTGGGCATCCTGATTTCTGTGAAGATGATAACCTTCATCCCGTATGTGAGGGCGGATGGTGATTCCCCTTTCGGCTTCCGACTGATTGTTCTGTAGGCCCATAATACTCTTGGTAGTTCTTCTACCCACTTTCCTTTGTCTCAATGTAGGCGTTTTTCAAGGCGATAAGAGTCATTTTATTGGCAACCTGCACGACCGTTTCTTCTTGCGGGTACCACGGGGGGTCGATATAAGGTTTTTTATTTTCAATTCGCTGTAAAAGTTCCTATATACCCGGCTATCGAATTGCAGCCCATTGTCTGTTACAATCAATTGGGGTATTCCGAATCTGCACATAATGTTCCTTCATATATACTGAACAACCTCTTTGTCTTTGATGGATGCGAAGGCTTCGGCCTCTATCCATTTTAGGAAGTAGTCGGTGGTAACCAGTACAACTTCTTTTGAGTCAGGGCAGTAGGCAGTGGCCTAACTATGTCAATACCTCACTAAGCGAACGACCAAGGGCTCGTTACGGTTGTTAAATTTTGGGCCTAAAGCTTTGAGACGGGGGCCTGTCTCTGGCAACGGTCACATCTTCTAACATAGGTAGTGGCATCCACTCGCATGGTCGGCCAATAGTAGCCTTGGGTATGAGCTCTATGTGTCAACATCCTGCCACCTGGAAGATTTTCACATATCCCATTATGGAGTTTTGCTAATACGTATTGTCCCTGCTAGTGAGTGAGGCACTTAAGATAGGTCCGCCACAAGGTTCCGTTTGCTATAAACGAGATTAGTGAGGGGCTTAGAAATTGCGGACTTGGATCTTGTGGGCTTCAGCTCTATTATCCAGCAGCTCCCCCGAACTTAAATAGCGGGCTATTGGAGTCATCCAAGAAGGACCCGTTTCGTCTATTTCATTCACCCGGTTGGTAGTGATCGATGGCTCTGGCTGGTAGTACACGGGGAGGAGAATTGTTTCTTTTATTGGTAGGGACACGACTACGACTGCCAAAGTGTCTGCCTTTTCGTTAGAATTTCTCAGAACATGCTTTAGCAGCAAGCTTCCCAACTATAGGTTGACTAGACTCACATACTTGGTCATGCGCTGGTCTCTTGTTTCATATTCGCCGTTTACCTGCCCCACCACCAATTAAGAGTCTTTTCTTATGATGATTTTTTCTAAGGATACGGAGATTGCAAGGTTGAGCCCGGCTATTATTGCTTCATACTCAACCTCGTTGTTAGAAGCGGGGAAATCCAAATGTATGGCCTGTTCTATTATTTCCCCAGTTGGGGCTTCAAGTTGCAGCCCTAGTCCGACTCTTATCTGTCACAAAGCGCCATCACATTCAAGGTCCACCAGCTGGAGTTTTCTGACTTTGTTTCTTGCTGAGGAACCTCTACTAAAAATTCAGCCAGTACTTGCCCCTTCACCTCCAGACGAGGTTTATATTGAATATCGAACTCACTCAGCTCAACCGCTCATCGAGCCATCCACATCGACAGATCGGGCTTATGTATAGTGCTCCTTAGAGGGAGGTTTGTGAGTATAATGATAGGGTGCGTCTGGAAGTAGGGATGAAGTTTTTTAGCAACTACCCAAAGTGTCAATGCCGCACCTTTCGAGACGAATTATCAGAGTTTCTTCCTTGAATGAGGACGCACAAAGAATATGGGTTTTAACGCTGGGTTTCATCTTCTTTGAACAATGCGCACTCTGACATTTGTTTGCGAGTAAATATAGGAGTGTGTCTCAAGCCCGGGGCTAACAAGAACGGGTGGTTCGGTGAGATATTGTTTTATTGTTGTAAGAGCCTGGTCGCATTATTGATTCTAGCCGCCCTGCTGGGTTGCCTTTAGGGTGGCAAAAGCGAGACATGAATCGCCCTAGGGCCGCCAACCGACCAGTTAGTTGATGTACCCCTTTTCTAGAAGTGGGGGTCTGAGAATCCATTATGGCTTTGAGTTGGATGGTATTATCCTCTATTCTCCTCTGTGTTACCATAAAACCCAGGAATTTGCCCGAGCTGATTCCGAATGCGCATTTCAAAGGGTTTAGTTTCATGCTGTGTCTTCGCAATAGCTTGAAGGTTTCTTGTAAATGCCTTATGTGGTCGAGGCATTCTTTGGATTTTATGAGCATATCATCGATATAAACCTCTATGGATTTACCTATCGAGAATTCGAATATCACGAGTCACCATCCTTTGATAAGATGCCCTCGTTTTTCGGACCAAAGCGAAGTGCGTGTAGCCGGTACAATGCGTAGGCGTGGTAAGAGCGCCTGTTTTTCTCGCGTCAGGTGGGTGCATAGGAATATGATGGTATTCGGAGAGGGCATCCAGAAACGACATAATGCCATGCCCGGCTGTTGCATCCACAATTTGATCTATACGTGGCAAGGGGAAGCTATCCTTAGGACATGCTTAATTGAGATCAGTGTAGTCTACACATACACGACACTTACCACCATTTTTTGGTGGGACCACCTTATTGGCCAACCATTCGAGATACTTTACCTCCCTTATAAAACTTGCTGCTAGAAGATTGTTTACTTCCGTCTGAATGATCTGATGTCAGTCCGGGTGGAACCTTCTCACCCTTTGCCTAACCGGCTTGGCATTGGGGAAGACATTCAGTTTATGAGAAGCCATCGTTGGACTTATTCCAACCATATCATAGTGTTTCCAGGTGAATACATCTTTAATTATTTCTTTCAAAAAAAGTTTCACGATAATCACTTCGATAATTACAAAGTTCCAACTTTTTAAATATAAATATAAATATATACATATATACTTTTATTTATTTTTTCTTTTGGGAACCACAATTTCATTAATATAAACTAAACTATCAATAAAATATCGCCTTAATTTACCTAACTTCAATCTTTGCATGGATTTATCATTTATACAAAGATGATAATAACATTTAATTTTTTTCTCACAGTGACAATGCAAACCAAGTAATTTAAATGTTGAATTTTCTTGGCTACTTAAAAGAAAGAAGACAAGATAAAAAAAAATCATTCAATTTAATCATTTACATATATTTAAGATTCATAAGAAGATAAATAACGTTTAGATTTTCTTGTAATGACATGCAAACTAAGCAACTTTAATTAAGATTCAAGGCACTATCACAAAAATCCATGATTGAAAGGTTCATGGATTCTTCCTTTATCATCCGTCTTGCTACAAAGGAGTCAAAGTTTTTCAATATAAGGAAAAATATTCATTTTGTCCGATGTCGTGCTACTAAGGAGTCAAAGTCTTCCAATATAAGGAAAAATATTCATTTTGTCTGATGTCGTGCTACTAAGGAGTCAAAGTCTTCCAATATAAGGAAAAATATTCATTTTGTTGTGCTACTAAGGAGTCAAAGTCTTCCAATATAAGGAAACATATTCATTTGAGTCAAAGTCTTCCAATATAAGGAAAAATATTCATTTTGTTGTGCTACTAAGGAGTCAAAGTCTTCATTTTGTTGTGCTACTGAGGAGTCAAAGTCTTCCAATATAAGGAAAAATATTCATTTTGTTATGCTACTAGGGAGTCAAAGTCTTCCAATATAAGGAAAAATATTCATTTTGTCCGGTGTCGTGCTACTAAGATGTCAAAGTCTTCAAATATAAGGAAAAATATTCATTTTGTCGTGCTATTAAGGAGTCAAAGTCTTCCAATATAAGGAAAAATATTCATTTTTTCCGGTGTCTTGCTACTAAGGAGTCAGAGTCTTCCAATATAAAGAAAAATATTCATTTTTTTTTGTGCTACTAAGGAGTCAAAAGTCTTCCAATATAAGGAAAAATATTCATTTTGTTCGGTGTCATGCTACTAAGAAGTCAAAGTCTTCCAACACAAGCTACAAAATATCCATTTGTTCCTAAGAAAGTCCATAATTGAAAAGTTCATAGATTCTTCCTCTTTCATGTCTTGCTAGTGTATATATATATATGCCATATATATATATATATATATATATATATATATATATAAAACCCATTTTTCTCATTTTTTTCACAAATCCTCACTTTTCTACAAAAATCCATAATTGGAAAGGTTCATAGATTCTTCTTCTATTACATGTCTTGCAACAAAGAAGTCAAATTTTCTAAGGCAGGGACAAATACCCATTTATTACTATGAAAGTTCATTAATACGCCATTGTTTAAAAGTAATACATGTATAGTGGATCATATCATTTATGACAATACAGTGGTTCATGTCAGCATAGCCAATCTCATTGGTATTATTGAAGGACCATGATGTTTGAAAGGGATCACTTAAGAATTTTGATCAACATCCTATTTCCTTCAATTTTATACAAAATAGAGTAAATAAATAATAACGGTAGATATATACCATAAAGTGTCTTGAAGTACTCTTAAACTATCATTTGAAGGGCATTAACTAGCTAGACAAGCATATTTTTGTTTAGGTGCTATTCTATGCAATCTTCCAAGGACGAGGGATAAAAGGACAATCATCGATAAAATCATTGGAGTATGTCATCTCTTAATAAAAGTGATTTCTTTAGTTATTTGTATTATTTGAGTTCTGAAGATGAAAATTTTAACAATATCATTTTGTTTTAAACATTCATCCATTTCAACTAGAACATTAACCTAACGACTTATAAATGAGTTTATGAACTCTTAGCTATTTCATTTAGTTTCAAAATGCCTTTCAAGATAAGCAAGCCCAATTGATTGTTTACAAATACTATTTTCACTTGAACATGGATAGGAAAATTGCTATCTTATCCAATATTTGAAACCGTATAGACTCAAACTGAAAGTTGGTTCGACATTAATGTTTTTGAAAAAAACGCTTTTGAATTTGAAAAATCATTTAAAATAATTGTGAGTACCATGGTCTTTTGAACCACTACTCAATGGGCCCGAGTGCAGTTCAGCGAGTCGCTGGCTGCGATGTGAAGTAGCTGACCCATCTGCCATATCGAGAAACTAAATGACACTACCTAGATGGGAGGGTCAGAATCTGTTTGTGAGGAGCTGAGGCGTCTCCCGAGAGTCAGCATCAGGGTGTTAGTAATGATGCTCTAGGCCTGTGTATGGACATGGTGTTTTGACTATTTATGAGAATTTATTATTATGATTTGCATGTTTTATTATATAAGGCTTGGCGAATGTCGATCTGTTTTTCCGAGGTAAGTTTCGTTTTACCCTTCCTTCGATTTTTATGAAACGCATGTGATCCTTGGTGGGTTAAGGGATAAAAATTTTAAATTCCGTTGCATTTATGTTCCAATCAGATTGGATATTCTGCCCGTAACCCAACACAGGGTGGCTTGTCTAGAGTTTTAAGTCCCTCAGCCGGTCCTCCTCCCGCATATGGCAAGTCAATTATGGATAAATGGATAAAGATGGGAAATATGCAAAAGATGTTTATCCGTGAATTTCCTAGTTTCTTAATGTCTTACTTCTCGAAAATATTAAACCCTGATAAGGAAGAATTAGTCCTTGATAAGGAAGGAGAGATTTTATCACTAAAATTATGAGATTTTCTTTCTTGAAAGCAGGGAGACGTTCGTGTATAAATTAAGAAGACCCCTGCTTCATCTATTTCGTATGCCGAAATTATTCCCAAGCGTAGGAACTACTAAGGTTGTCAAGCATTGTAATCTTGAGATCCCGCAGGTCATCTCCACCGAGGAGTGGTGATTCTAAAGTGATCCTTAAGGGTTGTTCTTCAAGAATGTATGTTTAAAAGAAGTAAATTATGTAGGGTTGTGGTTGGTTGATTGAGTAATTGATTAAATTACGACTATTTTAAAAAGATGATTGATAGGGTTCTTAAGTTTCCACTCACTATTGATCAAGTAATTCCCACCTCTTCTTCACGATCTCATCTAAGAACCATTGATGAATGGTCTTCGATGGAAGATTTTACATTAAAAACTCTTTTAGAATAAAAACGATCGAGTGATGTTAAACACTTGTTCAACAATTTACTCAGACTCTTAGCTCGCATTTGTAATCAAGCACAACATGTATCGAGGATCTCTCGTTCACACGTTGTCAAGAAGATGCCCAACTAAGGTTTAATAAGATTTTTCTTCAAGTGCTTAACATCATACAATCCCGTTGAGGTATAAAAGAGGAATTGAGGGTTATAAACCTTGATTAAGGTGAGTTTCCACCGTTAGAACCCCATCATAAGAGTTTAGAACTTCATTGAAATTATAAAGAAAATCATATTTGATGAGAAACTATTTATAAAAGAAACTTGCTTCAATTTCAAAATCGAAGAATCAAAAACACAAATTCTTTTGAAAGAAAGCGAGTTGTGTAACCCTAAGCGAAAGATTACATGAAATTGAAATCGGAATCATCTGCGAGAAAAATGAAGTCTTCAACCCTACTCTATGAACCCTAAAACTATGAGAAAAACACTCTCTTTTTATGAAACCAAAACCCTAGGATCCAAAAGCTGCCTTCTCCCCCTCTTCTTTGGCTTTTATACCCTTTTCCATTGTAATCACGAATTGGTGGTCAAAGGACGAATGTACCCTTGCATTGGAAGAGTGCTCCAATTCCACTTAAATATTACATATCGGTGGTCTGGGGTACCACTTTAGCTTCTGGTGACTTTTTGGCAGAGTGCAGGTACTAGTTAGAGTGGTACGGTACCATAACTATGTCAGATTTCTTGCTTTGGGGTCTGGAATAGGTTTTGCTGATGCAGGTACACTGCACTTGTTCCCCAACATCTTTGCACTTCCCAAGACTTCACCACAGCGGTTGCCATCATCCTCAATGATCCATATTCGCTTTCTGGACACGAACCCTTGTAACAACTATGCATGGAACACGAAAAACTGCTTGAAGTCGAAACCACGAGGGCGATCGAAGTGCGCATTCTTATACAAAGATGTGGCAAATATGATTTGAAGGTACTAAAGTCCGATATAATTATTGCTCTTTTGTGTATTCAACACACCCCCCAACATGCATCTAGCTAGTCCCTAGCAAGATTTGAACTAGTGACACCTACTAAATATGATTTCAACAACATGCGCTAGAGTGCGGAGTTAAACTTTGCAAGTTTCTCAAGGCGAAAGAGTGAGCAAAAGCATCTTCAACGATGGGAATATGTAACCGTCGAGCTCAGATTAAAACACAGTCTCAAGCAATGAACATAACAACAAACTATTACAATACCAAAACATTCTTATAAGGAACCATGGAATTGAGAAAAGAAGAGCTGCCATGAAAACACTAAACTGAAATGAACGAGATTATAGAGGCAACAGTTTAACATTACCCATAACTACTATCGTAAAAAGTCGAGAGGAACAGCCAACACAATTGAAATAAAAAAGGTTTTTAAGGCTTATAACGACCATAGGCTACATAAATAGGGCTATGAACAAAATGGGTGTTAGCATGACGTGGTAGGGTCTCTGCCCGGTGTGACCTGCAAGTAGTCTAGCACAGTAACTCTTGCTCGATGTCCCCCCGTCATCTGTCGAAGAGAGATGTGTCTCTTCGACCTGATCATCAAGCTCCTTAGAATCCTCTTCCAAGTTAGGAGGGGGAGCATCTTCCGCTGTAGGCTCTCCTCGATAAATGTGACTCTCAAGCCTAGAGAGCTTGTGATCCAGCTATTTCTGCTTCCCCAATATGCATTTAAACCACCCCTTGATCCGCCGCTCCATTCTTTTCAGAGGGGATGTGCTCATCGACCCCTGAGCTTAGGACGAAGAGGCCCGGGAATAGCCAGCAGAGTTTGGCGAGGGTCTCGTGGATGCAGCTTGGCTCTTAGCCTCTGTTTGGCTTGTAATGGTTTGACTTCGGAAGAATTCTCTTTTCCTCCTGCACTCTACGTTCTCGCGGCTTCCCGCAAGAGATTTGTAACTAGAGAGATTAAGGAATGGGATATGCCCATTTCGATTGGGGGCTACGAAAATCCCTCATAACGCACCATATGACCAAGGCATAGTCAATGAGCTTCCCGGTCATCACCTCATATAAAAACTGAGTTTCTTCCTTGCTCGGCAATTTCTCGTTACCCTTTGGTCCGATCATATCATGAATAATTTTGTTCATCAACGCATATTCAGGCTTGAGCTTCCCCGGAACAAACTCCTTGCGCATAAACCCTCTCATGGCAACTGGATGGGTGCACATGGCATCAACAAACAATTGGGCATCGGGCAAGCCGTGGCCGCACGAGGGGTAGGTCGATCATGTGGCGGTCGGACATCTTGTAAAGGTGACTATCAAATCGGGGTGATCTTTAGTTGTTTTACCCATAGCAGTGGTCTCTAAGCGAGGGTATCTACGATTTTCTCTCAAGTCAGTTGTAAAATTTGAACCAGGTAGGTGATACCACTTGTACTTCAACCTGAAACAAAATACAAATTAATTTCTGAATAATAGCCCTGATAGGATGGGTGAACAAAAATGTGTCCACCTTCACACCCCGCTCGCAATGAAATCCTTGCTTTGCAATCGATTGGGCCCACTTTTCTTGTTCTGAATCAGAAGACTCAGCAAACATGGCTTCGATCTCCACATCTTTGCTCTCCGATGCCTCCTTACTCTCAGAAGTCGAATCTCTTCGCTTTTCCTTTCCCTTCTTTATGGTCTGCGAGGTGTCGAATTTCTTTTTCTTCACAGCCCGCTCCATAGAGGAGCTAGGCGCTTTGCCCTTTCCAGTGTTCTTCGATCTTGCCATAGATATGGAAAGAATAGAAAATATGGAAAAGAGGGCCCAAACACATAAAGCAACATCCCAGTAGCCTATCTCCATAAGTACCGGTCTGGCCCCGTGTAGATCAGATAAAAACTTCCTCCCAGTACCATCGAATTTGAAGAAGCCCTGACCACAAAGAAAGAACCTACTACCAACCTAAACCATTAGCGAATCCATGTGGAACAATGAAATATCACAGAAAAGGATGTTCCCAAAAAAAATGAAAGACACTTACTGCAGCAGGGTGATAAACTAAGAAGAATTCGAGTTTGTAAGGTGAAAACACTGGTAGGAACGTGCGATCTCAGGTTTGTTCTTTTGAGAGGACAAAAAGGGCTAGGGTTTGTCTTATATGGTGATGGGGGAGTAGGGGAGTGAAAACAAACGGAAAAAGGGGTTTAAAACCTAATTTTAATCACGCCGTGATGCAGTACCGATAAGTGCGATACCCAGTACGAGAATCTGTGCCCTTTTTGCACAAGTAGTGCCGATCTGGAGTAGAGTGATCTGTGCATTGATATCTATTTATATATATATATATACTTATATATATATATATATATATATATATATATATATATATATATATATATATATATATATATATATATATATATATATATATATATATATATTTTTTTTTTTTAAGAACTTGGAACAGTAGTGTCGATATATAAATGTATCCTTTTCGTATGCTCTCCATCATGGATTCCATTGAATGCTCATTTCTCTCCCTACTCATATTCTGCCCAAACTGATTGTGTTCATGGAGCTAACAATTGTACTTCCCCCTCTTGACACCTTCACACTTACCATGGGGTCCACTGTATTTCTTGTGATCATGGTTCCTAGGATTCGAACTGAATTGGCAACTCGAGGCTCAAAATGGGTGCAAGGGGGTAAGTCAAAATGATTTCATAAAATGTAACACAGAAATGATGGCCTCAAATCATTTTCCAGTTATGCATGGTGTTCCTCAGAGAATATAATGCATGTAGTTAACATTGAATGCTAAAATAATGCACAAGTGGTAGTAGAAACAGGCAAAACAAGAGTCTGAAACAGAAAGTCTGTGGCTTGTATAAGGAATTAGAACAGAATTCGGGGTGATAAGGTCCATAATATGAACATAAAAATTTTGTGCATGCTTGTTATTGTGTGAGTGCATTGAGATGACGTGGAGTGTGTATAAGAAGTCATGTGGCTACATACATTACAGGTCGAGTACTATACCCAAAAGAGCCGCAAATCGAAATTTTTTTTTGCCATACATTGAACATGCAACATGCGCATAGTTGGTTCCAACCAGTGTGTGCCCACCCCCACTACAGAAGCAAGCATTGTCCTCAATGCACACAGGGTACCCCCACTATAGAAGTAAGCATTGTCCCCATTGTGGACCCCTCATTCTAGCTTCATTTTGGTTTATTTATTTATTTTTATTATATATATATTTCAAATAAAAGCAGAAGAAATAAAGAAGGCAAAAATAAATGCAAGAAAGAAAACAAAACTATATACAATAAGGTCGGATAGAATTTACTCTGAAGTAGCATCACAGTGGCGGATCTACCAGTTATACTACTCTCTGATGGTCAAAGTGCTCGAGAAATGGCTTTAGGAGTTGGCCATTGACTTTAAAAGATTTCCCATTTTTCGGATTTTCAATCTCCACTGCACCATATGGGTAAACTACCTTGACAATGAACGGACCAGTCTACCTAGAACGAAGTTTTCCTGGAAACATGTGCAACCACGAGCTGTATAGTAATACCTTTTGGTGAGGTTCAAAAGTCTTTTGAACAATGGTCTTGTCATGGAATAGCTTGAGCCTCTCTTTGTAAATTCTGGCGCTCTCATAAGATTCCCGCCTTAATTCATCGAGCTCGTTCATACGCAGTAATTAAGCTCTTTACTGCACAGGCCAAATCAAATTAAGAGTTTTAATAGCCCAATATGCCACATTAGCCATTCTCTTGCGGATGACAGGCGTACATGAAAACAAGCCTATAGGGAGACATGCAGGCAGTTTGCCCCATGTTGGTAGGCCCAAAGAGCATCGGTAAGTCGAAGCGACCAATCCTTGCGATTTGGGGCAACCGTTTTTTCCAAAATATGTTTGATCTCCCTATTAGCTAATTCGGTTTGACCATTGGTTTGTGGATGATATGCCGTTGAAACTTTGTGTGTGACTCCATACTTTTTCAACAAATTCTCGAAAGATCGGTTACAAAAATGGAGCCCACCACCACTAATGATTGCACGAGGTACTCCAAAGCGAGAAAAAAATGTGTTCTTTTATAAATTTAAAAACAACCTTGTGGTCATTAGTTCTCGTTGGAATGACCTCCACCGAAACCGACACATAGTCACTGACGACAAAATGTAAAGGTACCCGCAAGAAGGAGGAAAAGGCCCCATGAGTCTATACTATGTCCAGAAGATCTTAATGATTAAAATGGGGTAGAGCATCATGTTCCTTGCTTTATGACTCCTCCCCAATTATTGTACTTGAGCTAAGTTTGCAAAATTCAAAGCAATCTTTAAAAGCATAGGCCCGATAAAAACCGGCATGAGATTTTGCCAATTTGTTTTCCTTGCGGGAAAATAGCGGCCTCCACAAGCCTCTGAGTGGCAAAAAGTGAGCACCCCAATTTGATCTTCATTGGGTACACACCTTCTCATCAACTGGTCCGGACAGTATTTAAACAAATATGGGTCGTCAAAATAATATTTCTTAATGTCCACCAAAAATTTCCTCTTTTGTTGAGAGGTCCATTGGGGTGGAATTTGACCTGTCACCAGATAATTGACTATGTCCGCATACCATGGGCAGTGAACAAGAGCAAAAAGCTGCTCATCAGGAAAACTATCGCCTATGGGTAAGCCGTGAGAAATGGATTCCGAAACTAACCAAGATAAGTGATCAGCTACCACATTCTCGACTCCCTTTTCATCTTTAATATTGGGTTAAATTCTTGGCACAGTAAAATCCACCTAGTCAGCAGAGGCTTAGTATCGCAGCAGAGAGCGGTACTTTATTGGCTAGTGATGCTGCGAAAATGGATTCTGGAGACCACTCATGATGTATGACTTGAACTTTCTAAAGCGAACGACGACCAAAAACTCTTTTTCAGTAGTTGTGTAGTTTGCTTGAGCGGAATCTAAAGTCTTGCTGGCATAGTAGATCACAAAAGCCTTTTTATCTTCCCTTTGACCTAAAACAACCCCTATAGCATAATCACTAGCGTCACACATGATCTCAAACGGAAGGTTCCAATTAGGAGATCGCATGATAGGAGGAGACACTAACATAGTTTTGAGTTTATCAAAGGCGGCCTGTAAGCTTTGTGACCATGCGGACATCCTTGGCAAACCAAATTGCATAAAGGGCCGAGGGCTATCTTTGATATCTTTTATGAACCTCCTAGAATCGGCATGTCCAAAGATGACCTTATATCTCTCTGCACTTAGGAGTAGGTAAGTTGGAGATCAACTCGACTTTAGCCTTATCCATCTCAATTCCATTTTTTGATACTATGTGTCCTAAGACAATCCCTTGTGTCACCATGAAGTGACACTTTTCCCAATTTAACACGAGGTTCTTTTCTTGACATCTCTCCAAAACCTTACGTAGATTCTCTAAACATTCCTCATATGAGTCTCCAAAAATTGAGAAATCATCATGAAATTTCCAAAATGATTTCTATCATATTCTTAAAATCCCCATCATACCTGCCATTGGAAGGTTCTGGTGCATTACATAATCAAAAGGGCATTTTCCTAGAGCAAATGTGCGAGACGGTGAATGTAGTTTTCTCTGATGTACAAAAGCTATCTCAATTTGATTGTACCTTGAGTGCCCATCAAGAGAAAACAATATTAAAATTCATGCCTGCAACTCTCTCTAATATTTGATGGAAGCAAGGTAAGGAAGTGATCCTTCTAGTGCCGCGTGGAGTTTCCTATAATTACGCTCAAACCCTCAATAGGGAGGTGACACGAGTCGAGTGGCTCATTATTTTCCATTTGCTACCACGGTGACTCTAGTTTCTTAGGAACTACGAGTCGGGTTGACCCACTTGCTATACATTAGGTAAATAACACCTACGTCGAGTTTTAGAACCTTTTTCTTGACCCTTCTTTTCATTATTAGGTTCGATCGTCTCAGTGGTTGTCTAGGGTTTAACATCCTCTTTATTGATCCTGGAGTGCGAGATCAAGGGCTAATGCCCTTAATATCTGCAATTGTCCATCCTATAGCGGTTTTGTGGTTTCTCAATATCTCCAACAACTTATTTTCTTGTTCTGACTCTAAGGAGGAAGATATGATTACCGGAAAAGTTTCGTCTAACCCTAAGAATGCATATTTGAGGTGTGATGGTAAAGGTTTCAACTCAAGTTTAGGTGGTCTCTCTTCTGAAGGTAATACCATGTCCTCGATTGGTGGCAATGGTTCAAATTTAGGTGCCCACCCATTCACTTCCAATACCTCACTGTGTTCAATTATGGAGTGTAGAACTCAGGCTCGGATATGGTCACACCATAAATCCGACTTGGGCTTACTAGACATGACATGAAGATCATCGTATGGGACATTATCTAAGTATTTACGCACTACGAGTCAGCCATGTTTACCTCACAAACATCCTCCCTCATCTCCCATTCCCTTATTAACATTAAATATATTCAAATTAACAATCATGTTACCAAAATGATAGTGTCATTAGTCTCCCTACAATGTATGATGGCATTAGCGGTAGCCAAGAATGATCTGCCGAGAATCAGGGCGAGTTCCTTGGTTTACCACAGGTTGAGTGTCAAGCACGAAAAAATCCACTGGAAAATAGAACTTATCCACTTGTACCAATACATCCTTCACTATCCCCCTAGGAATCTTCACACTTCGGTCAGCTAATTGGAGGTTGATATTGGTTGGCTCTAATTCTCCTAACCCTAGATCGACATATACTGAGTAAGGCAACAAGTTAACACTTGCTCCTAAATCCTCTAGAGCATGTCCTAACTTTGAATTCCCTACCACTATGGAAATAGTAGGGCTTCCTGGGTCTTTGTATTTTGGGGGCAAATTGTTTCGAATCAATGAGGTGGATTGCTCAGTCATAAAGGCCTCTTTGTTGACACCTAGTTTTCTTTTTACAGTGCACAAATCTTTCAGAAACTTGGCATAAGATGGAATCTTCTTAATGGAATCTAGTAAAGGAATGTTCAACTTCACCTGTTTGAACAACTCATAAATTTCAGAATGCTTGTTCACTTTCTTTGGGGCTCGACCTATATGAGGTATGTGGAAGTACGGAGGGATATAGGAGATCTTGTTACGGCTCACCATCAATAACTTCAGCCCTAGGAACATGAGGCTTCTCCGACACCTCATCATCCCCGACTGGTTCATCTTGTAACTCTTGTATAGGTTCCTTGGATTGAATGGTTTTGTCAATTACCTTACCACTTCAAAGAGTGGTGACAGCCTTGCAATGTTCGAATGTACCCTCTATAACACCCCGAAATATACCCTAGTAGTTTTCGGACTTGTTTAGGGTATATTAAAAAGCCAAATGGAATTTTTCGGAAATAAAATGATAGAACCGAAAATTAATAAGAGAGCACAAGGGTAAATTAGTCATTTACCACTTGAGGACATAAAAGGCATAAATCAAGAAGTTTATATGCCAATATGGAATTTGAGAAAAATGAAATGTAAATAGAAGAAGTTATGAGATTCAAGGCAATTAGAGAAAAGATGGAATATAAATAATAAAGAATGGAAGGGCTTAAGAGCAAAAATTAGAAAAGTGTTGAAAAATGTAAAGGCCAAACATGGCCTTAACTTAGAAATGGGATTTAAGACCAATTTGGTCTCATTTTGGAGAACAAAAAAAACGAGAATGAAGAGAGGAGAAGGGGAGAAGGAGAAGAAGAGAAGAGGAGGAGTCCAAGAAAGAATCAAAGGTATGGAGCTTTGGATTTTTGTATGGACCTATGAATTCTTGTATGAATTTCCATCTGATTGCGTGATTAGTAGAGCACTTTGAACTGAGGTTTGATAAAGTTCATCAAACATGGGTTTCTTGTTGGTATTTGATTTCTTTCTAGGGTTTTGATAGGATTTCATCATAACCTAAAGATTATTGAGAGTAAGGTGGGTAAAACCCCAAATAGTACAAGAAAAAAACATGGAATCCTCCCTTTGAGGTTGGATTCATGGTTTAATTGCAAAGTAAAGGAGTTTGGGTTAGAACAAACCCTAACAAATTTTTGTATTTGGTATGTGTATGTGTTATAACCCATATTAGAATGGTTTTGGAATAAATTCATGAAAGATTTGTGAAGAAAGATAAGTAATGAAAGATAATTTGAGTAGAAAAGAGATTATAAGATGAATTTGAAATGGTTTTGAGGTGTGTATAAAGTATAGAGTTGAATTGTGTGGAAAAATATGGAAAAATGGGACAAAAACAGACATTCTGGGCATTTTCGGGTGATACCGGTACATGTGCGGTACACCCTGCTCTATTTTGACCAGTCTTCGTATTTTAGCCATCACTTGCTCATTTCTTATCCGATTTGAGTGATTCAAGTGGCTAATTAAAATAGACTGCAAGGAGAACCAAACATCCAGAAATAGGTATCGTCAAATTCTGATTCTAAGTGGCCCAAAAATGCACTAAAAGTGGGGCCATGTTCAAGCCAAATTTCTGGCTCTGTTTTTGAACATAGAGTAGTCCGGGTTGTTTAGGACATAACTCGAGTTTCGGTGCTTCGATTTAGGTGATTCCAATTGGAGAAGAACCCTTATCACCTTAGATTTAAAGGAGTACAAAGAGCAAGTGTCAAATATGGAGTCAAGACACTGGAAAATGAGTATTACAAACTGTCCCAAGTGTAATATCGGTAAATTGACTAGTTGGCATGAAAATGCCATAACTTTAGTTTGGATGATCCGATTGGAATGATTCCAATTTCTAAGTAAAGTAGATTCGTAGAGGAATACGAACACATGAATGAGGTGTAATTTCATAGACATCATACTTTACAAGTATATGAAGTGCCATGTGTAATAGGCATGAAACAAGGAAAATATAGAAAATGCAACATGTATAAATGTGTTCATGAAACATGAATGTGATATGGAAAATGAAAACAAACTGAAACATGAATATGAATATGAAAGGTAATTTTTCATGAACACATAATGTGGTTAAGTTATATATGATTATTATCACATATAACCAGAAAATGATAACAAATGATAGGAAATATATGAATGAGTATACGTGAATGAATATATGAATGAGTATACATGAATGAGTATATGAACGAGTATACGTAAATGAATATATATGAATGAAATATCTGTGAATAGTATATGAAATAGGTACATAGATTAGTATATCTTTGAAAAGATATCTGAAAATTAAGTGGAATTGAAATATGAGTGTATTAGGTTATGAATGCTAATTGTAAAATATATATAAGTATATATACATTGATTTGAATTATTGTTATTCGAAATGTTTGTCACACATATGCATGTGTGCATGTATCTGAACTATAAGTGAAATTACTGCATAAAAGTAAGCCCGATTCAAAATGTATCATTGAATGACCAACGTGGGTTCACCAAGCGAGTCGTCATGAAGGTAACCGTAATTTCTAAATGCGAAATCACATTACTCTTGAATAATAAACGAGCGGATTGACAAGCGAATGCAGCCGTGAATGTCGATTCTATAGCCATGCCGTGAGGCGGTGATATTGAATGTGAGATTGCATTGCTATTGAATGACAAACAGACAGGATTTAACAACTGAATATGTCATGAATGTCAATTCTATAGTCAAAGTGAATCATACTGTTAAATGCGAAATCACATTACTACTGAACGACAAACAGACAGGATTCAACAACTGAATCTGTCATGAATGTCGATTCTATAGCCATATGTGAGACGGTGATATTGAATGTGAGATCACATTGCCTCTTGCTGAATGACAAGCAGACGGATTCAACAACTGGTATGTGTCGCCAGATATGTGATTCTATAGGCAAAGTGAATATCTTGTTAAATGCGGGAAATCACATTACTCTTGAATGACAAACGGGCGAGGATTCACCAAATTGAATACATTTGTGATATGGAAGCTTCTATATAGCTATATGTGAAATCACAAACCGAAAAGTGAAAAATGACATTAAAAATTGTATTTGTTTAAATATCTTTTACATTACACAGACATAGTAAAAAGGGTATTATTTTGTAAATGCATTGTGTTAAATGTGAATGTTGTAGTTCCTTTTGAATTTGTAAAGTGTTTATGGGATTGCAGAAAATAAAGTGCTTTCGCGTAATTAAAAGAAGGAGTGCAAAATGAATAACTGAAACAAATTGTTTTGGGAAGATAATGGAAAATGAGATGTAGGGCTCCCGACTTGGAATCCATGTCGAGGTCAAGTCGAGGATTCGGATCGCGACACTTTTTGAAAATAAAAATTTAATAAAACCAAACAAAATGTTTTAGGTTGAAAATGTCGAGATGGCGGGCTCCGGCTTGGATCATGTAGGGTCGAGTAGGGGATTCGGGTCGCAACACTTTTGAAAATGAAAATTGTAAGCGATAACTAAAAAGAATTAAACGGGCATTCGAGATCATGAAATGTAATTACTAAAGGGATTTGATTAATGGCTTCGGCCGTGATAATGATATGAGTCTAATATGTATTGGTATTAGTCTGATTTGACCATGTATGTATTTAATATGACTTGATATGTTTCGATTTGCCATTGTATACGTATAAGTTTACTTTGAATATGATATGATCTGTCGTACATGTAGAAGATATGAATTGAAACCTGTAAAAGACATGACACAGGGAGGTAATACAAACAAGATAATGATATGGAATCTGAAAAGGATAAAAACTTACATGTGTAATATGATATGAGTTAGAAGTCACATAAGAATAGGCTTCGTTATATGCATAGAGAGAAAAGTAAATGCCAAAAAGATTGTGAGTATTGTTATTGGTCGTTCTTATGCAGCCTTTATGTTCCCACTAAAGCGTAAAAAGCAGCAGTGTTCAATCCGTGTAAGGTCTTGAAGAGAAGATAAAGAGACGGGGACATTCCACACCCGGCGATGCGGGCCATCTCGAGATAGGTGCTCACCAGCACATTCCGCGTCTCGATGTTTTGTATTGGGTACCTTATATATGTATAAGTATTTGTATAAGTAATTGGGACTTAGCATATGTGTAGAGATTTTAATGGATACCACTTCGGTGGTAGTTCCTTTGTATATGTAAATGTTTTTTGGTTATTACAAAAAATTATTTGTATACACACAGGCATAAGTGAAGTTCTGAAAAGAAAAAAAAAAAAAAACAGGTAAAGAGTCCCAGATATATGGTATCGCACCCCGAAACCGGTTCGGATTCACCAATCGGGTCGGACCGAGAATCGGGGCGTGACACCCTCACTTGGACCTGAGATTCCAACACTATTTTGACCTTGGGGATTTTGGATGGTTTGAGAAGGGAGTTTCCCTCTTTCTTGTTGAAAATTTCCCATGGAAAGGATAACCTTAGTGATTTGGGATCTCACATCGTTCAAGCTGATTTAAAATTCAATGTTAAATTTGGATTGTTGAGTGCAGACTGATGTGTCACAATAATATCCTCCAAACTTCTCTTATGTGGAGGCTGATAGGGTTGTGGGTTTGGATTCCCTTGATTTGATGGATGGAAACCTTGATTGGGGTTCACAGGAAATCCTTGAGGACCTTGATTATGAAACGGAGGGGTTGGATTTGAAAAACCTTGGTTTTAAAAATTGGGACCTTGATTGTTTGGCAAGTTGTTTGGGCCTCCTTCATTTCTCCAACTAAAATTCGGGTGCTTACCCCACCCTGGATTATACGTTTCGGAGTATGGAGAATTGAAAGGTTTCCTTTGGTGGTTGGGGCAGTAGCTTGCTCTATTTGGATTGCTCCCTTAACTTGAGGAAGATTTGGGCAGTTAATAGTTGAGTGCGTAGGGTCATCGCAAATGATGCATGGCTCCTCCACTCTAGGTCCCATAGGTACAGAGGGTACTTGAGGTACACTAGTTACCTCGTTCACTTTGACTCTATAGCCTCGACTTCCTTGTTAAGAATTAGCTATTTTAAACACAAATCATCATTTTCTCTTAAATGATGGAGTCCTCCAATAGGTGTACTATGCACTTTACTTCAGTATCTGCGGAGGTATTAGTCCCCCATGTTTCGAGCATTTTTACGCTATGGTGTCAAAGAATTGAATTGCCCCTGCTCGCACTTTTCTGTAAAAATTCTCCCACACACATCATTTGGATGTATTGTTTATTATTCAAGGATAGCCCTTGATGAAAATGTCTGCCTGATTTGTCCAACATCAAACCATGATGAGGATGGCATGGAGAGATCCTTGTATCTTTCTCATACCACATCAAAAGTTACTTAGATTTTTCGAGAAAATTTTGGATTGCTCGCGAGAGCATTGAGTACTGATGCGGGAGGAATAACTTATTAGGAATTCATTTCACATGTCCTCCCATGTAAAGATTGAATTGGGTGCAAGCGAATGAAACCAGATTTTGGCCTTGTCCTTTAGAGAGAATGGGAATAGAACCATACAAATTATGTGGAGAGGTGATCCGGTAGGAGAGTGCTGCGGGACGTCCTCAGTCTCATGAATGAGTAGAGTTCTCGGAATCGACCCATGATACGGGTGGCGGATCATCTCCGACTTCATGAGGAATTGATTAGCCTCTTAAAGTAGGCGAATACATGAGTTTGTTGTAGTTCTTTGAGGTTGCAAAATCTCTCGGAGCTCTATATTGATTCATTTGAGATGCATTCCCCCTCCTGCTGCTTTGGGGTTCTTTGGGGTAACTCCATCTCCATGTTGTGGAGGTTCATGGAGTCCTTGTGGGTTAACAGGTATCCCTTGAGCGTTTGGATTGAAAAGAGGTTGTTGGCTCCCGGGATGGTCCATTTTAGGTGTAGGGTTCTCTTGAAACAATTGACTTACTATGGACTCTTCAGAATTTCTTGGAGGTATAATTCTTACAAGTCGGCGTTGCTCATTGCGAGCCCAAACCGACAAGCACTAACCCTACTCCTTCCAAGCAGACACCCACTTAGATTCCTCACAAAAACAAATTAAGAAGTAAAAGTAAAGAACGTACCGGATTTGCAATGCAATTGCAAATTACCTCTAGCTCTCTTCAGATCAACTAGATTGTTCGCCACTCCCCGGCAACGGCGCCAAAAATGCTTTGTCTATTTCGTATGCCGAAATTATTCCCAAGCGTAGGAACTACTAAGGTTGTCAAGCATTGTAATACTGCGGAAGTCCACAGGTCATCTCCACAGGGAGTGGTGCTCGAAAACCCAAGGGTTGTTCTCCAAGAATGTATGTTAAAAGTAAATTATGGGGTCAGGTCAATGGGATTGGTAATCATTAAATTGACTATTTTAAACAAAAGATGATTGATAGGGGGCTCCTGCTTTCCGTTCTACCATTGATCATAATTGCCACCTTTCTCTTCACGATCTCATCTAAGAACCATTGATGAATGGTCTTCATGGAAGATTTTGTACAAAACTCTTTTAGAATGTAATGATGTTAAACACTTGTTCAACAATTTACTCAGACTCTTAGCCTGCATTTGTAATCAAGCACACATGTACGAGGATCTCTATCTGGCATCTGTCAAGAAGACATTCAACTAAGGTTTTATAAGATTTTTCTTCAAATGCTTAACATCATACAACTCGCTTGAGGTATAAAAGAGGAATTGAGGGTTATTACCTTTGATCAAGGTGGGAGCTCAATCGTTAGAACCCCATCATAAGAGTTTAGAATCTCATTGAAATTATAAAGAAAATCATATTCGATGAGAAAGATTATAAAAGAAACTTGAGAAAATTACGCCTGAATAAAACTAAGAATAAAAACACAAATTAATGAAAAGAGAAAGCCAAGTCAGGTAACCTAACCGAAAGATTACATGAAATTGAACTGTAACTGCAGAAAATGAAGTCTTCAACCTACTCTATGAACCCTAAAACTATGAGAAAAACACTTCTTTATGAAACCAAAACCTGTGGATCCAAAGTCGCTCTCCTGGCTTTATAATTCTTTCCATTGTAATTCAATGAACTGGTGGTCAGCTGACCTAATGTACCTCAGTATTGGAAACAGAATTCGCTTCACCCCGCAAATATTACATATCGGCACTGCACCGTTAGTGCGGCAATCGGTACCACTTCGTCTTAAAGGACTTTTGCTCGGGGGTACCACACCGCTAGGGAGGGAAAATTCCACCACTCTGCCACCGTTGATTTCGCGATGCACGGCACTCCGCTTGCCTCGGCACCGCACCACCGCGCACTTGTTCCCAACATCTTTGCACTTCCCAAGACCCCACCACAATGCGGCTTTCCATCATCCTCACGATCCATATTCTTCTGATACCAACCCTGGTGTAAATAACTATGTACGTTAACCCGAAACCCGCATGTGTTCGTAAAACACGAGGAATGATCAAAGGTACCTATTCTTATACAAAATGTGAGCAAAGGACCTAAAGGCACAAAGTCCGTTATAATTATCGCTCTTTGTGTATTCAACCACCCCCCCCCCACCCTCCCACACACACACGAGGGAAGGGTGTTAATTCCAACTACTCATGTTTCTTCTTCCTCTCCATATTTTTACTGACTTAATAATTGGAGAGGTGACCAACCCACCGCCTCCTGATCGCCATTTTTTGCAGTTCACATCAGCGCCATGCCTGTGGAGTTCAAACAACTGCTGTAACAACAATTAGTGTCGTCATGGGAATCGAAGAAAGTCTCATTTACAAACAAGCAGGGCTTGCTTCAACGATCGTCCACCCGCCTCTTCATCTCTTGAACTCGCGATTCCCCCTCTTTCGATCCCATTCTCCTGTGCGCCTTCACAATGTCAACTCATCCGATGATCCAATCACCAAAAGATCAATTCGATCCTCCATTAGCGTTAGTACATGGAGAGGAAATAGGAGGAACAAGCAAGAAAGATAAAGGAGTTACAAGCTCATGCTGAATGCTTGTGGTGTGAGAAATGACGGCTATGGTTTATTAGGTGCCGGATTGCTGAAAGACGCGATAGCGGTCGTTATGTAGCCGATCGCTGATAAAGGGAAGGAGCCCATTGTTCTGACAATGCTTGGAGCACCCCCAAATGCACGATGAGCCATCCCCTCGTGAAGCCCCCATCCTTGAGTCTCTCGTAGGCAAAGAATGCTTGGGAGAGCATAAAGACCAGATCACGTAAGAGGTCTTCTCCTCAACCTGCCTTCAGTGATGCTGTTAGTGGTGCATCTCGCTAGATTGTTATGGCGCGCGTAAGATGTAGAACCGCGATCAAGCCTCGGAACCCACCGGTGTTGCCTTCAGGCACCATGCCACTAATTCCGCTTGTACATCCTTCCTTTGGTACAGGGCTAATGTTTTTCATGCCACCAACAACCTTAATTCCGCACTGGCGACACGCCTTCGCCTCTTGGGTACATCCGATTATGGTCGCCCGCCGGGTTTATCATACCAACTTTTTCCACGTTCGATGGTTCTGCTGACCCTTACGATCATATGCTCAATTATAATCAAGCTATGATCCTAAATGCTGGCAATGACTGTCTGTTGTGTAAAGTGTTCTCGGCTATATCCTGGTTCCAAAAGTTCAATAAACTCGTTCTATGAACTATAGGGAGCGTTCGTGTCATAATATCTTTGTTCGGTAAGACAAAAAAGGAACATCTGCTCCTTAAAAACAATTCTCAAGCAGGAAGAAGAATCTATTCGAGACTTCATAATGAGGTTTGTGCAAGTCGTCAAACAGATAGAGTCGTATAGCATGGATGCAATCCTCCAAAACTTTAAGAGAAGCTTTCAACCGTCTACTCCTTTCTTCCAGTCACTATCTTTAGACCCGCTAACAACAATGGAGGAGTTATACAAGCAAGACGACCGGTACTCAATGCTGGAGGACAATATCCGTGTAGTAACCCATATTGTAATAATTACAAACCAGCCGATCGAGGGAAAAATGCCGCCTAGGAAGAAGCCGTCCGAGCCTAAAGAAGGTCAGAGAGAAGATCGAAAGCAATCCTGTGATGGGTCATAGAAAAATAAAGAGCTTCCGCAATTCACTCCCTTGCACATCTCGTATGAAAGGCTATTGCCCATCATTTGCGACTTGCCAAAATTTAAATGGCCTGAGCCAATCTAGACGTATCCCTCATAAAGAAACAAATCCTTGTAGTGCGATTATCACAGGGACCATGGGCATGAGACCAACAGGTGCTGAAGTCTAAAGTTCTTGGTGGAAAATCTGATCAAAGCAGGGCACCTCCAGAGATATATCAGAGAAATTAACCACGAGGTTGAGTCAGGACAGGCTGCGGCCACCACGGTAGCCTTGTTAGAGTATAGACTAGCCATAAACTATATACTAGGCGGTCTGTCTGACAACCAATATCAGTCGAAGTGCCAACAAAAGAAACTCTTAAGAGCCGCCACAGTTAAGGCCTGAGTAAATGTCGTCTACACGGAAAGCAGACATGAAGAAACCAAGCTAGTAGATGGCCCCATATCCTTTCCTTCTATTAACCCGACAGGGTTATTGTGCCCCACTATGATGTATTGGTACTCACCCTCTATATTAATGGTTTTGATGTGCACAAGGTACTTATAGATCCTAGCAATGCGACGGACTTGTTGCAACTACCCGCCTTCAAGCAGATGAAGTTGTCCTTAGATGTGGTGAACTTAGCCGAGCGAATCCTCTCGAGCTTTAACGGTGCGACTACCGTAACACTAGGAGATGTCACACTCCCGTAGTGCCGGGCCTGGGCCACTCCTGCTATGTTCTTGATCTTCAAAGATTTAAAATCTTTACAATGCCAGTAACTTAAGGCACTGGCTGCATCTCTGAAGCAAAGTATCCCTTCAACTCACCACTAAATGGTCACCATTGACTAACGCCGGGTAGGTTGACCTTGCATTTAGCTTCTACTAGAGAGTTACGCCTATCTATGCAAGCATAGAAAGGGGAGAAGAATGTTGAGAATCCTCCCTCAAGATCAAAACCAGCAGAACCACATCACGCCCAAATCACGGTGGAAGAGAATATCCATCGCCGGGATCCCTTGGAGAAAGTAGTTGGACGAGCCGTAAAAGTTCACTTACATCAACTCTTTCCCCGTCTAAGAATGAAGAAAGGAGCAATTACGAATCACAACGCTGAACAATATAGATGTATTTCTCGAGTCACCTCGATATGATTGGGATTAACCCGACGATGGCCTCTTACAAGCTAAATATACATCCCACGCCAAACTAGTGGTAAGACGTAGTACAAGCACCCCGACGCCATCGATCATTCCGCATAAGGTAGACAACTATCGCGCAGTTCATCAGTGGATGCGAAGTAACCCTAAAATGGCTGTAGCCACCGGTGGTGGTTCCAAATAAAGGGGTATACAAAGTATGTGTAGATTACACTGACCTCAATGAAGCATGCCCAAAAGATAGCTTCCCCTTGCCATGTATAGACCAAATTGTTGATGCCGCAACTGGGCACAGAATACTATCGTTCATAGATGCTTTCTTAGGGTATCATCAAATTTCTATGCACCTGCTTGATGTAGAGAAAACGACCTTCATTACACCGCACGGGCTATACTGCTATGGTGTGATGCCTTTCGGCCTAAAGAATGCTAGGGCAACTTATCAAAGACTGGTGACTAAGATATTACGACCGCATCGGTAATAAATTGAGACTATATCGATGACATGCCTGTGGAAATCCAAAGAACGCCACCACCCCGTAAATACAAGAGGCCTGAGTTGTCGCGAAGGTACTATGAAACTCAACCTCAAATGTGCTACATATCATCCAAGAGTTAGTTCTGACAAAGTTTTTGTGGATTTTTGGTGACCTGAGAGGATAGATATAATCCCAATCCAAACCTCAAAGCTATAATGGACTCCTCAAGCTCCTACCTAGAAAGGAGTGCATCAATTAATCGGGCCGGTCACGCCTCGGGCTGCTCAAATCCCATTTCACAGACCGGTTAAAACCATTTTCATCACCCTAAGAGGAGCCAAAAGAGTCGGCTGGAACAAGGAATGCGACCAAGCCTTCACGAAACATCTATCGAATCCCGCCAATTCACTTCGAGGTGGACGACATATACCTTACCTTACTTCTGGCGTGTTAAAGGCCTCAATAAGTGTAGCTTTGTTCAAAGAAGACTAAAACCAAAAGCAGAGACCAATATTCTTTGTGAGCAAATCTCTATCTAAAGTAGAAACACGGTATACCCATCTTGAACAGGCAACACTAGCCCTCCTTGTGGTAGTTAAGAAGCTTCACCCCTACTTCCAGGCACACCCTATCATTATACTGACTAATCTCCCCTTGTGAAGCACCATACATAAGCCTAACTTGGTTTGAAAGATAGCACTGCTAAGAATTGAAACATGAATACTGTGATCCCAAAGATAAACCGCTTCGGAATTGAAGGGTAGGTATCATGTATTTTGTGCGTGAACTCGCCTCAGCCCGATGCGGACTGGTGGTGACGCCGCTTGGTTTCGATAGTCTCGCTTGCTATGACCATGGTTTGTTCATATTACAAACCCCATCATTTTTTGCCTTTCTTGTTCATGTAGATGACAGTTAATCACTGGGCCTCTAGTTAAGATTGTTCATGTTAAACGATTCCTTGATTCTATCTTCACCATCAAGGATCTTGTCTATGCCAAATATTTTCTTGGCTTAGAGATTGTGCGAAGTATTGAGTGCATGTATATCCATCAAAGAAAATATGTGCTTGATATTATCCAGGATGTGAGACTACTGAATATTTTCCCCCACTTCTCCCTTATTATCAAACTTGGATCGCTATCAACGCTTAGTTGGCCGTCTTCTCTATGTCACTATGACTCGCCCAAATGTCACTTACGTTGTTCAACAACTCAGCCAACACGTCATTGTTGTTACCTCGATTATCTAACTTCTTGGACATTAGCAGCGCGATGTAAACCTGCAAAAAGGGCGATCCAGGGACGATGGGCTGGCCGCCACTCTGATGATTAAGTCAGCAAAAGTATGGAGATGGAGGAGAGTATGCGCAGTTGGAATTGCTTACCTTCTCATTGTGGGGGATCCTGCCAATTTATAAAGGGTTGTTCAAGAATCCTTCCCCTTTTTTCTTAGGAAAGAATCTATTTTTTCTTTGGGACAAAATCTCTCATTCCTTATCAAGGACTAATTCTTCCTTATCAAGGATTAATCTTTCGAGAAGTAAGGGATTTGGAAACTAGGAAATTCGTTGATAAATACCTTCTGCGTATTTCTTGCCTTTATCCATTTGTCCATAACGAATCCTGGCTATAAGTGGAAGGACGGCCTGAGACTTAGAACCATACAAAGTCGCCTGAGGTTGGCTCGGGAGGACACCCGACTCTTTACAAACCCGGTCTCCTGATTGCCGCCCAGGTGGTGCCTACCAATTTTAATATGATAGATGGGCTTGGGCCACTTCACATCATGGGCCAGGAGGAACTTGGACCAAGTGGGCAGGGCCCTAGGCCCATCGAAACGTCAAAACCACTATGATCATCGCCCCCTTTTCCTTGCTGGAATTCTCAGGCTTCCAATCAAAATAAATCGTAGTATTAAATGTCAATGGAGAGTTGAATGCGCTGAGGCGATGCTCTTGTGGGTTTAAATTATTTGGGAAACGCACGCTTCCTAGTATATATAAGGTGCATCTTGCTCTGACGACGCATTTAATGCGCCTATCGATGCCTTACCCTTACAAATAAAGGTAGGGTTTTCAATAACAGTCTTTTTTACATTTTCTCAAAGTTTTCTTACTCTTGCAATTTTTCCTTTTCTGTGCTTTTGCAAACTTTCCTTTCAAAGAAGCCATCAGAGACTCTTGACTCTTCGACGACTTTTGATTTTTCGATGAATGTTCGCATCTCAAGCTTTCTTTTTATCATTGGTTTGTTTGAGTTTTTTGTGGTTGGGGGCGTCCTATTAGGTTCTGCAAAGGTTTTCGGTTCTTGTTTCCTAAGTTTATTCACTGGTGGGATGTAAAACCTCCAGGGGGAATTTTTTTTTATCTTTCGAGGGTTTCGTTTCCATCTTCGCTTAATGGACCTCAAGCTGACCCCCCTTTTTTTTTCTTTTTTTTATTTGCCTGTAGAATGGCAAGAAATTACGAAGAGGTTTCCAATAGTAAGGCTGGGCGTCGGAGGGGGACTCCTTGGGAAACGCCTATTGCAGGCTCAGCTGCTGCTATGTCCGTAGGGAAACTAAGGTTGTAAGGCTAGGTTCTCGTCAACTGGGCCTGAGGTGTCGACGCCCCAACCGCCAATCGTAGGGGAGGCGATAATGCCATCTACTTTACCGAGCAGTTCACTGCAGTTTTGCTTCGATTCGTACACAAAGAAAGGCCGAGCTAAAATCAAAATTTATATACCTAAGTTTCCTCCTACCGCCGTAGTCGCTACCGCAAAGATAGTGGCCTGGGGTCTAACACGCGATGGGTTTTCATCCTAAGAATGACGGCATAAGTGCAAGAAGGCTAAGGCTTTCTATTCGACTTTTTCGATTTTTAATAAAACAAGTGAAGTAGTTTAACTCGCCGAGAAATCAGAAACCGAAAGTGAAGTGTGGTGCTAACTTTGAAGATTTAGGTCACTAACTTGTAACTTAAAGGCAAACAAGTGTCCTATGACAAGCAACCATATCCAAGCCACAACCGGATCTATGTTTAACTAGCAAACCTCACCCTAAAATCAACTCCTATTTGAGTCAACATTGTATAACATGCATCTATGGCCCTTTACGCTTGAAACCCTAAATAAATATCATTTCAAAGGTTCAAAGACCATTTATCGAACCACAAGGCATCTAGCACAAGTATGCAATCGTATCCTAAAGCATGGTAAGTATTGGCCAAATCAATAACATTCAACATCTAACCCTATTTTGAGAAGATAGGGCCATAAAACACGCACTGTAGCTTTAATACAAGAGGACAACCCGTATATGCCCCACCACTAAGCTAGCTTCCTTCCTAAGAAAGAGTTTTAGCTACATCTCTTGAGTTGTCATCCTCAAGAGGGTGCCTGGGCAAATTTCTAGAACATAAGAGCAAGATGTGGCAGAGAAGAGAGAAAAGCAAACCCTAACTAAACTACTTAGACTCATTACAAAATAAAACTTACCAAAAATTGCTTCCTCAATTTGTCGCTTAGTGTTAGCAAAATGGGAGGGGGCTTATATAGGCCACCCAATGTATGAAAATACCATAAAGCCTAACATTTTGGCTTAATTCTATGACAAGAGAGTAACACCAAAATTGAAGCCTAGCTTGCATTAATTACAAAAGTGTGACAAAAGAACACCTTTATATATATTAGCTATTAGCGAAAAATTCTCGCTAGCTAGCGAAATCAACAAGAGATACAATCAGAATTTTCAATAGTGCAAGTAATTTTGTTAGGTTAAATAAATTTCATGAATAGTTTAAATTTCTGTGAGTAGCTTAAAATGCAAAATTTCGCTAGGAATAGTGCTTAGCGAAAATCCTGGAGTCTAGCTTAAATCGCAATTTCTCGCTAAGATTACAAAATTTTCATGCAAGGTCGCTGGAATTTTTTCGTAATCCCACCAAATTTTCTAATCTTAAATTAAATTCCCGAATTGGTCGATTCTTCACGCTTTGCCTCATGTTCTCTACGCATTGATTTTCTTCACTTTGCCTTCATTCTCTTTGATTTATGGTTTGCTTCGATGGCTGACAACGGTTCCAACCTTCAAGGATCATCATATGTCTTGATATCGAACTCCCGTGCACGCCAAAAACCTGCAAAGCACAAATAACCTCTAAACGGCATTAGTGATACTAAGAAGACTTGAACACTCAATCAAGATAATGACATGATTGGCGCAAAGCACCAAAACCTATCTAATATGTAGGTTCAAATAGCACTTTGGGTACTAATCACACCCTCAATCCAAACGCTGCTAGTCCCTTTAGCAATGCAAAACTAAAAGGTATGCAGTGATTTTCAAAAGTTTATGATTCAAAAGGTTTATGTACATATGTATTCGAAACTGAAAAATGGACACCAAGTTTGAAAACCGACATGAAAGAACCAAAACCATACAAGAACAAATTTTTTAGGTCAAAATTGGTTCCATGATTCTCAACTTGAATTTCCACCTAAGTCTAATGGTTCTTTATGTAAACAGATTGCTCACTAAATTGCAAAATTGGTCCCCTCTCCCCAAACCTGCAGACTGAGACATCTTTAAGTTGTTGAACAAACCTAGATAGGCTGGGCTACTTTCTTTCTTTATTCAACTAAATTCAGAGTGCTTAAATCGACTTCACCAAAGTCCGTGGTAACTAAAGGTCCACCGATGACCCCAACCAATTAAGGTTTAGGGCATCGTCGTTATTCACCACCACAAACTCTACAGTTTCACCCCGACTCGAATGACACTTCGAAAATCAAGCACCTAAGCAAATTGTTAGACTCTACCTATCCACCATGAATCAATTACCAAAATCTGAAGGACTCCTAACCAATTAAGGCTTAGGGGCATCGGCTTCAAAGGCTTTCGCCATACACCCTCGGACCGTGCTCTAGTTTCAAGGCAAAAACCACTTAATTTTATTTTTTCTTTTTCTTCTTTTCTTTTTTTCTTTCTTTTGCTTTTTTTTCTTTCTTTCTTTTCCTTTTGGAAGACTACATTGGTCTCAAGTGGGTAACACAAACCTATCTTAGGTTGCCAACACGCCCAAGGCGGGCTATGCAGTTTAAAGGAAGTAAACAATTCACACTTATTGAAATAATCCGGAGGCAAAGGTGTGAATTATTTAAGGAGAAATGTTCAAATTGAGTACTGAACTTCAACTCGACTAAAAATTATATCAAATATGGAATTTGTTCTAACATAAAAAGATGTTAAACAGGATCTGTCTTCCACAAAGTAATTCAATTCACCACTTAAAGCAATTCCATCGAACGACTGCTAATCACTGTCTGGGCTAATAATCTAATTGTCCAATTAAGATAAAAACAATATATAAGATGGGAAAATGTAAAAAAGAGAAAAAGTGTATATGAGATAATCGAATAGCTTTGATATAGCTAAAATGGCTAGTACATGCACACCAAAGCTAAACAGAAAAATATCAACGCCTACTATGGCTAATACATGAATCCTAATCAAAATTAGCAGGCGCTTGATAAAGCCGGGGTAAATTATACAAAATCATAAAAGAAACCTGTCCACCCCACCACTGGTAGGGTGGGTCCGTTGCCACGCAGCCAAAACATCCAAATAGGGCCATGCCTGTATGGCTCTTCTCTCGATCGAACACGAGGGAAGCGCCCAAGTGCGCGATCTCGTCGAAGCATAGAGTGACAACGGCCACCGATCCTGGCTGCCCGTAGCCAGCGAAGGTGATGGCATCCATCACACCCGCAATCTCTCAGAACTCGGCGTGAACATACTCGTGGAATGCTCTAATGACGGAGTATTAGCTGCGTACCGCTGGATGTGGTGTGTGGAGGAGGAGATGGAGGTGACATCTCAAGTGAGCCTGACCCTCCGCATTCTGCCTGGGGCGTACACTGTCTCTATGGAAGTCCTCGACCACCTGACCCACTCCCCGGTCCCGGTCTGAGATGGAAAGATACTTCCGGCATGGTCATCACCAAGCCCGCCGACAGAACTGCAGGGCATCGAACTCTCATCCTAATCCGCTTCAAACCTGGCACCCAGAACCCAGCGCAGGTCTCAGATCGCAAAGGAATGCTCTCCGCCGTACTAGTCCTCCGATGGACCTTCCTCGAATGCACCAGAGGTCATCACCATCTCGGGAGGATCAACCAATATCCCTCCGAGATCCTGCAGAAAGAGCCTTCCAAGATGGCCTCCACCACAATGTCAGACGGGAACAGACTCGTCCTAATAAATGGTCGATCAACATATGAGGCTGAGCGCTCCTATAAAACATCGTCCAAATTGGTAGTGTCTCTCGGCTGCTCGCATCATCTCGACAGGGTGGGCCCAATCTCTATAACCTCTCGTGATCGGGCCGACGTGATAACGCAGCCCAAAGTCAAATATCGCCACGCCCTGGCACTCGCGCGATCATCACGAACCAAGCTTCGACGCGGTAATCATCCGCCTCGAGATGTCATAGATGAACCGCAGCACCACCGCGTATAACGCCTCTGAGTCATGAAAGAGGACAATCCTCGATCAATCTCATGGACTCCCTAAACCTGGACTCAAACCTCGCCGACATCATAGTACTAATTTCGATGAGCAATTTACGATGAGTCAGACATTCCTGAATGGGTTCCCTACGAATACCTCATCACCCTGGAGGTCGGTGGGACAACCGAGCGATGACGCTTCATGTACCGATGTGGGATCGGTGATGGTCATGCGGCCGAGGAAGATGACTCGCCGAGTCTAAAGTGGTTTCCGGCTTGAGGGCCGGGCCCTCCTAACTCTCCTCCTCGAGGCGTGATGGGGCCCGAGGCTTCCATCCGTGTCTCGATAACGAGACGTAAATCCCCCGAGGCCCTCGTACGCCTGGACCGATGGTACTGGAGCCGGGACCGGAGCTGGGGCCTCTCTCTCGGGTGTACTGAATCTAACCCGCGGCCGAAGGCGGGACCCACCTCGAGTACGAACCATATCTGAAATCTGAATAAAACTCTGGAAGAGGGCTCTGCTCACTGAAAATGCAACTAAGGCACTGAATACCCGAATCGAGGGCTCCACCGAGGTGACCGAGTCACACCGGGCCGAAGACTAACCAGTGGCCTATTACCGCAGTCACACCTGGGCCTGTGACCAGCCAAATAAGGCTCTGAGGCCTAACCGGGCCGATAGGCACAACTAGTCAACCAAGGGCAAGAGGGTCCCGAACCGCAAGCAGGCGCAATGGCGTTTCGGCAGAGATGGCTCAGCCGGGGCAAGTAGCCTACCGGGTGGAACACCTGTGGCTCAGGCGCTGGGCGTGGTGTGTGTCTATGGACACTGACAGTGGCTATGGCAAGGCAGAGACCGGGGTGCAAGCTGAGTCTCTAATCCACAGACGTGAATCACGTAGTGCGCAACTCCGCAGCGGAGCGACTACGCGGGCAGGCCGGGTAGCGGGCGGTGGATCGGATGACCTCAGTATTCGCTGGAGGGAGAATGAAGCGATCTAATGGGCCAACCCTCTCCTGTGTTTAAATAAGCTCTCGCGTGAAATGGCGGTCTCCGCACCCGCCGCTATTTTTAGCGAATTTGGCCCAAACCAATTATACCACCCGCAAATCGGGGGAATTCAAGAGAGTTATTTATCAGATTATACAAAATTAAAAAAATTATAATGAGAATTATTACATATGAGGAAACTATAATTTAAAATTTAATACAAAATACTGCAGATATAAACAAAATTATTAAAAGGGAAAACCGCTAATTTAGAAACTTTCAAAAATAACCGAAATTATCGAAATTAAATCAAATTAAGACAAAAAGTAAAATTGTTGAATCAGAATCCATGAAACACTCTGACCAGCTTCACTCCCTCTAAAATTACTCAAGGAGTGGCGAGAGTCGGTGATCTCTCAACCTCAGTGCAGAAATTTCTGGGTGACCCCAGCTGTGTCGATGTCCAATTGTTGAAGTGGTCCTCATCTGACAGCTTTAATTATTAATCGCCCAGTGGGATGTTGATGCAAGACCAATATCTCTTCATCTCTTTTATTGATTACTCCTTGTACCCCGGACACTGTGGTTTCTCGCATACTCCACAATATTTGCTCAACTTCATCGCTTATTTGATTTTCATGTTCTGAAGAATCTTTATTTGTTGTTCAAATGAAAGATGTTTAACTCCAAGGTCATGTCACCAAAGGTAAGTTGCATGATTCCATTCCTAAGAATTGATGATTGCATTGGCTGTGGCCGTAAATGGTCTTCCCATTATGATCGCACATGATCGGGGTTCATTCGCAATCGTCTGTCAAGCACTACAAAATCTACTGCAGTAGAATTAGTCTATTTTCACCAAGATACCTCAACTATCCCCTTAGGGATTTACCGATCTATCAAATGAAAGTGTGATGTTGGTTCGCTTAAGTTCACCCAAACCTAACTGCCATTAATGTAATACTGAAGAGGGTTCTTATCGCTCCTAAACTCAAGCAATGACTTGTCTATGCAATTCCCACCAATATTGACTGAAATTGTGGGAGATCCTGGATCCTTGTATTTGACTGGATTCTTACTTTTGATTATGGCACTGACTTGTTCAAGAAATGTTTCCTTTCAATGCCTAACCTCTTCGATTGTGCAAAGATCTTTCAAAATTTTACAGGCAGAACTTGTTTGATGTCCAATAGAGGTATGTTAACCTTCACTTGCCTTAAGACCTCTGGGTACCGCTTGTCGAGATGCCTTCTTCTTTCCTCTAAGTGCTTGTGGAAATGCAGGTGGCATACAAAGGTTTCATCGAACTTCCTTCAGGAAAATGCCACCCACCTCTTCCTCCGTCCCGGCTCTTCAACAAGCGAGGGCATGGGCTGATCAACCTCTTTCCACTCCTCAAAGTGATTATAGCCTTCACCTCATCCATTCCCCGAATTTGTCGGATGATCCTACCTCATGGATTCCCTTTCGGGTTTGGCATCGCTCGGGGAAGGGAACCTTCTTCCTTTCTACTCCAGCAACTTGTTGATCTTCGTGATTGGAATACCGTAGGTTATCAATTTTCGTTCAAAGTTGCCTTCTAGCCCAGATCACTCGCTCGTAATTTCTACAAGATTTGAACTGCGCCACGCATTACTGATTCCTTTTGTTCTCAACATAAAGTCAGCTTCTACCAATTTTACACCAAATTCATGTCGCTTTGTTCCACAGAGACAGGATGGTCAGGTTGAATGTCCAAACCGTGGTTTGGCACATGATGGCATATGCTGTGAGGCTTCCAGAAAGGTTAGGTGGATTCCTCCAATCTGGAATTATAGGTATTTCCATACGGGCATTGGTTGTGCAACAATATTGTTCTACAAAAGATTGCATTCCGACATCAAATCCTTCAATTAGGGCCATAGGACACCGGTTTCACCGGATGTACAGGGATTTGGAAAATTAGTGCAAGGATTGTGTGTGCAGGATTTTCACCACCGCATGCACTTCATGGAGCCTTTTTCCTTCAAGCCCTCCACCTTCCTAAGGTCGTCCTAGCTTTCATTTCCCTATATCCTCTGGCAAAGCATAAATCCTCCCTGTGGTCAATCGGGTTAGCCTCATTGTTTCCATTTCCCTGTGGCTCGCTCATCCCAACCCTTAGAAGTTTCGTACCTAATGCACTTAAAAATCCATGGCTTCGTCAGATGTCACTCGTAAAATCTCCCCACACATGGTTTCCTAACAATTTGCCTCATAGCAGGAGAGAAAACATCATAGAATGGTTCACTAACATCCAAGTATCAACCACAGCATGCACTTATGGTCTCCATAAATTCTCCCAACATTGGTAGAATCCTCACCATCCGGCCGCAAAGGTGTAAATTTGTCTTTTCCAAATCGTTAGTCTTATGAGCACCGCAACCGTGAATTCTCGCCCGCAGCCAGCCCACTTCTAATGGTTCTAGGCTCCTGAGTTTAGCCAAATCTTGGCCTTGTCCTTTAGGGTAAGTGGAAATGTCGGGCCTTGGGCAAATCCATGTCCATCATTCCTTCCTTAAAGGTAGTGCAACCCCTCAAAAACCCTAACAGAGTATGGATTTTCATTTTCCATACTATGATATGTGGGGAGTAGGGTACCCAGTCATGGCCTCTACCGCAAGCATCTTCAGAGGAGGTACTCCGTGGACGCCCAAAACCTCGTAGTGTCCTGATCACCCAGCCAACTCGTAAGAAGGAGGCCTGGGTTACCTGACGCTAATTTAGAAAATTCCAGAGTCCCCTTAATGGAGCTCTCCCACCCAAATACACAAAACCCGTATATCCCGTCCCAAACAACCAATATATGCAATATATATCCACACGCCACTTAGGCCCATACAAATGTACATACTAAACTATGAAACCAACTATATACTCCAATAGTTACAAGAGTTAATACTTTATTTCCTTAAACAATACATATATTAAACGAAATGGTCTTTAATACATGTATAACCACCAAAGCCACATCCCGCTTTCTTCATAATTAATTCTAGGACGAGCCGGTCCCTCTCACACGCCCCGTATCAGAAATAAAGGGGGATCCCACGACTCCGGTGAGCTAAAGCTCAAGAGGGATCCGCCCCTAAGTGGGCTACTCACCATCTAAGTGCAATGTAATGTTCCAGCAAACACACATTCAAGCAAATGCATGATCCTACTTGAATGTCTACATGACTCAACTCGCATCCCGAGTCCTCATCGACTTCACACACTGCCTAAGCCTTGTATGAGAATTCATCATTTTATTAGTGGGCAACTTTCTCCATGAATATATATCAATTGGGCCGCCCTCGACGCATTGATATATATATTTTTGTTTGTGGACTACTCCTCCGATGAATATATATATCAACCGGGCCGCCTCCCACGGTTGATATATTATTTAGTTTCAGGGACTACTCCTCCAATGAATGTGATATCAACTCGCCGTCCGACGGTTGATATATTATTTGGATTTTGACTACCCTCCGATACTCAACATTTTGGGATTACCCTCCGAACCTTTTTCCTCTAGATTCATCTCATGCACTAACTCCTATAATCCTAGGATGTTTGTAAAGGCATATGGAATGCAAGTATGCCGCTCCATCACGCTTCAATCACATGCAAACATATCAACATGAATATATTCGCATAATATCCAATCACACAATCATGTCATGTAATTAATCAATTTCAAGCATCAAAATTAGCTCACTTAGGCTAATGATCATACACGAGTAATTTAATTTAAATCACTCGACCAAACACATATTTTCACAAAAATATATTTTCAAAACATTATTCCGGGAATAGTGAAACCCTCGTTTACTATTCTTAAAATCACAAAACAAATGCAGCTCACTCGCTGAACCCGAAATCCACGACCATTCCCGCCAATGCATACCAAACAACCATTTACACAAGTTAAACCAACCTAATCCCCAAACAGCTCCCTTGTCACCGTGGAGGCCTCACTGGTCATTCCATTCTTCCTCCAAAAATTCCCAACACTCGGGTCCCATGTTTTAAAGCCCGATCAAGCTGCCTATTCCCTACTTTCAGAATATAAATACATGATTTAGTTAACATTGACACTTTAAACAGCTCCACTGGATTTTCTCAGCAATACGCTATCCAAAAAACTCAAACAATTTTACAAATTGTCCCATGTTTTGGGACTGATCAAACGGCCCTCACGGCCTCAAACTAACCGAAACATCGAAAAACCTTAAAATGGGAACAAAATCAAGAGGAGAAAATCCTACCTCTTGAGTTGTCAAAAACTCGCGAAACTCCGGGGTCCACGCTACAGAAATCTACTCCGCAGAACGTTTTCCCTTCTGTCTCGACCGCCAACCCATCCGATCGTCCGGATCTTAGAGATAAGCACTCTCTCTCTCTAAAAAGCTCTCAAAATGGTGGCTGCTGGATTTCTGGTTTGCATTTCACGTTTTTTTGTCTTTGCTTTTGAGGGAGAAGAAGCACTATTAGGTATTTTGTCTTCTAGTCACTTAAGTCAAATTCTATAATACCCATTATGTCCCTCTTTCTCAGATTTGATATTCTATGACTACTTCATCGTCCTTTTTCATCATTTACTCATACCACTTGCGGTACATGAGTACATGTTATATGTGGCTTAACGCGATCGAACTGATTTACGGCACCCGAGACGATGCCCTCGAAAAACGGCCGACTCCGACCGTCCCGTAAAATTATGAAATTTTACGTGCTAACTAGATTCGCGAGACGATTCCAACCAAGAACAACCGTTTCATCATCCGAGATCTAGAGAAATTAATTACAGATTTTTAACCGTGAATTACAATTTGTAATCAAAATTTACGATTTTGCCCTTTATTTCGTAAATTGGAATTTCGGTCTACATTCTCCCCTTAAAAGGAATTTCATTCGAAATTCAGAACCATCAATCACGCACATGCATATGCAACGCACTTTACTATTGCACAAAATAAATGATTTAAACCTTAAACGACTAAACCACGACCTTCATCCCTAAACAAGAAGTGATAGGTAGCCCCCGCATCGTGGTCCCTGCGGCCCCATACCTTCATGACTCTCCACTCCACAAAGGCCCCATAGCACCCCACTAGCCTCACGGTCTTGTGTCGCAAAACCCGATCACTGGGCGACAAACAATGCACCCCGGTCCCTCCTCAAAGGTCCCACTGTCAACTCAATTCCATCCTCAACCCACCCCACGAGTCGGATCCTGAGTATACTCTGAGCATGGAGACGTGAAATACCCTCCTGACACCGACATGGTCGGGCGGTAACGCCAACCAAGACGCCAGTTGCGCCTACCCTCTCGAGCCGAAGGTCCAATGAACCCCTACGATAGCTTCCCGCTTGCCGAACCCCGACCACTCCTCTCTTAGAATCACCTTCGAGGAAGACGTGATCACCAACCTCAACCTTATGGTCGACGTCAGACATCATCATAGCTCTTCATGTGCTCTAAGCCGTGAGAAGACGCTATATCGTGATCGCTTTACCTTCGAGGTGTCTCTAATCGCATCAGACTGATGGAGCTCTCTCTCAATTTCTACCCAACATAACGCGATCTACATGGCCTCCCATACAATGTCTTCATATGGTGCCATTCGTATACGCCTGATAACTACCAAGTAGGCGCGACCTACTATGGGCAATTAATCCTTTAACCTTATGACTCAGGACGTATGCTCGCAGCGTGTCCTCTAACACCTGTGTATAATCCGTACAACACGTATCCCTACACAACCCTTGCTTGGTGTGTAAACGCTAACCTTTCCAAGGTCACAATCACTGACAATCCAATGGACTGTCAACCTAATCCATGTCATGAATGACATCCGTATACCGAGCCCTTTGCCAGCTCAACAACACCCAATGCAATTTCCAAAGGGTATCCAAACCTCGAGTCACCCCCGACTCCTATCACTCAACTCTCAGTGTGCGTGATAACCTGTCCGTGTGTTTTCATCTCGGGCAACATAACTCTTCGGCTCACACTTTGAGCCTGTTACATTTCATGATTCAACTATGAGTTTTCCTTGGACGTAATCCTAAAGACAAGCTCAACCCACACTCACCAAGAGTGGCGAATGACCGTACCGTGCACCCACAATCTCGACTCTTGACGAATGTTACCGCGGCACACGAACGCAATAATGCCCTACTGTGACACCCTATCCCGAGTCCACCATGAGCAGAAATCTTAGAGGTCTTACCCTCATAATCCCGACCTATCAGGTCAACTCTCACCCTAGACCCTAGGGAAGAACATCTATACCCGGCTTCTCTAAAGGCCTAACTCTGCTTCTCCAAATCCCATGCCGTGTCGAGTATGACAACCCGGCCTAGGTCTCAGTTACTGACAACCCGATGGCTGTCGACTCATCCATTTCAACGACATCAACAACAATATGTCTACCACCCTAAGGTCCGCTACGCTCATCGCTGTAACACCCGATCTATCCCCCGACTTCGACCCACACTCGCCCCCCTCGCCTATCTCGTTGTCAGCGCCTTGTATAGCACACCTAAATCAAATTGATTCCTCTAACTCCTTACCAGTGGCGGGAGGAATGAATTGTACACTCTCCCGTCTCACGGCTAATCGGATCGGCAGATTGTCCCAAGGCATTGGGATCCCGGCCCTCGGGCAACCCACACCCATGCTCAACTCCGGGTCCCAGTCCCGAAAACTAGTGAAGGCGGTCTTCCCGCCCCTCCCTAACTAGGAGAAAGCCGATCCTCTCTCTTGTTACCAACACCCATATCCCGAAGTGTTCCAAGGCGATCTCAATCTCTCTCTCTATGGTCGTGGTTGTCCCAACCATGGAGTCCATAAACCTGTAGGAGGCTAAGTCCTACGATCCTGTCCCGAATGGACAACTTCAACCCATTCTCGTGTCTCCTGTAATATCCAGCCAATCCCAAGAAACTTCATATCTCGAAGATTGACATTTGGTTTCTCCCAACTCATCACCGCCTCAACCTTTTCTAGGTCGACTGACACTCCTGGTGCTGATACCACGTGTCCCAAATCTCCCTCGCAAGCTAAAACTCGTGACCATCGAACTTAGTGTACACCATGGTCTCAACAACCGTAGAAGACGATCCTCAATAATACTCCATGCTCCCACTGACCGGGAGTAGATCAGAATGTCATCCACGGCTAATACGACAACCGATCTAGATAAGGCCGAACACCCTATGCATGAGGTCCATGAATGCCGCTGGCGCATTCGTCAATCCAAAGGGCATCACCATAAACTTAAAGTGCCCATAACGCGTCCTAAACGCTGTCTTAGGGATATCTGTCTCCTTAACCCTCAGCTGATGGTAACCAGTGAGAAGGTCTATCTTGGAGTAGACTCTCGCACCCTCTCAACTGATCAAATAAATCATTAATCCTCGATAATGGGTAAATTTCGATTCTTGATCGTAACCCTGTCCAATAGCTCCCCGTGAGTCGGGATCAGTTCTAACTCAACCTATACATCCCAAGTGAGTCATAGGTGACGGGGTGAAATACCGTGGTGTAACCCAATACCGAAGTCTATAACCCTATGCAAGAGGGGTAGTCCAGGTAGCTCATCTGGAAAAACATCCACAAACTCGCACACTACTCGAAGTAGATCTAAGTTTGGTCTCACCTCGTCCTCTAGGGTAAGGCTCGCTAGCCAACCCGCTAACTGTTCCTGACACTTGGACTCGTATACTGTCTAGGGAAAATATCGTACACCAAATACCACAGAGTACCGTCTCGCGTGTAGGCTGGAATCCTCCTACGCCTCACAATCGATGACGACCCTGTAAGCTATCAGCCAATCCATCCTCAGGATGACCCCTCGAACTCGACACATGTCCATAATCTCAGTCCACCCGCGAAAGAGTCCCCAAGATCTCTAACTCGCAACCTCGACATGCTCATCCCTATTCTCGCCCTAACCTAGGAGAACTCACGTACAACGGCTCCTCTTAAGGTCTCTAGGAGGTCCTTGCCCATTTCCACCATATATAGCTCCTTCATTCTCCAGCCTAGAACGCAGCCTAGTCTAATCCGGTCGCCGAGGTAATCTCCCATAGCCTCTAACACTTTCTCGTTTCCCCTTCATAAATCAATGGTCCTGTCACTGATCTGGTCCCTCTCTCCCCTTGTGAAGCCTGAGGTTGATACGCCCCTAAAACCCCTGTGAGGTTACTAGGATCTTCCCGTCTTCTCATGCCATACTAGCCCCGTGCTATACACTACCGTAATACCCATGCCCTCGGCAAAGTCCGCTGATCAAACACCGACGCGGGCTCTCACTGCCCCGTGGACGTTTTCACGCCCCGACCTCTACTAGCCATTTACACGATTCATGTAATTTTCATTTCACTAACTAGCAATGCACATGCCAATGGGGACTTTGACAACCATGAACTCGACCATTCCATTTCCTAAGCGGTGCTAAATTCCAACCACTTAATTCGCTTTATTCAAATAAAATTCTTAAGGCTCTTGTTCATTTCATCATCCAAACCTAGGTCGTAATCCACTAACCTTAGCATTCACCCTTTTCTATCGCGTTACACCATGCATGTATTATAATTTACGTCTCATATGACTACCACTTGCGATCACCATTTCAAATTGTAGTTAAATCGATACGATTATCTGCAAGAGGCATAACCACGGCCACAGTGACACTAATCATACACATAACTCAGTGTATACGCAATCATTTCGCGTTTAAAATATTGTTTCAACAAAATTTTATTTTCAAAAATTTTATTTTTGAAAATTTTATTTTTCGAAAATTTTATCAAAATTTATTTGATTTTATTTGAATTTAATAAATATTTTTTTTTCGAAAAATTTTATTTTACAATGAACAGTGTTCATTTGGTGACTCAGGAAAAGCGAGTCAAAGCGGATGAAAATGGCGAGTGCCGTGGTGCGCGCGAGCCCGGCTGGCGCCCGGGCCGCGCGCCGGCGGCATCCGCACGCGCCTAGCAGCGCCCCGGCCGCGCCACTGCGGCGCCCGCGCTCCACGCCCGCTTGCCGTGCGCTTTACGGCTGCGCCCGTAGCTGCGCTTCGCCCGAAGCGCTCTTTGCGCGCGATCGCCCGACCCGCGCCCCGGCGCTGCCCGGCGCCCGACTCCTGGCCACAACCTCTTTGCTGATATGATTTCCAACCTCACGCATCAAATTTTTTTCATTATTCATGATAAATAATTTTTTCATTAATTCAGCGATGTATGAAAAACCACTAAAATCTTCAAAATCATTTTTATTTTTCATACTTTAATACTCGAATAAATTTATAAAATTTATTTTAACCCTCATTTCTTAAATTTCCTTCCCGATAAATTCACCAAAATTTATTTCTCAGATTTTCTTCAACTTAGAAAATTTATTCTTTTCACTTTCTTTTCCAGTTTTAGTACTCTATACAACTCGACATATTTTCTACACATTCATGTGCTAATCACCCGAAGCACACATTATTTCACTACTCACCTACAACATAGCGAACACACGTTCACGAACAATGATGATCATGTTATAAACGCCGATCATAGCATCACATAATCCTGATCAAAACACATGCGTGTTCTAATTTCTCTCTCGTGCCTTCCTAGAGTAATCATACCTAACCTACATCATACCACAGAGTGTGATGGATACCCTAACCGAGCTCCACAGGTATTCGTATACACAGAGGCTCGATGAGCACAGTGCGCCCCAGGCAGGGTTGTCCGTTGGTACCCGTCGACTCGCGGAATACAAGTGGAGGTCGGGTTGCAGCTTCACTTAGAAAATCGAAGCGAGGAGTCTCCTTTATGCGGGGCTCTGCACGAATACAAAACCTAACGTATCTGTCCCAGTAGTCAATATGTACAATATATATCCAATACGGCCACTTAGGCCCATACTTGATACTCAATGTACATACCAACTATGAAACCAACTATATACCCAGTAGTTACAAAGTTAATACTTTTATACTTAAACAATACATATATTAAACGTAAATGGTTCTAATACATGTACAACCACCAAAGCCACATCCCGGCTTTCTTCATAATTAATCTCTAGGACGAGCCGTCCTCTCACACGCTCCCTGTACCTGTAAAATAAAGGGGGGATCCCACGACGGGGTGAGCTAAAGCTCAGTAGGAGATCCGCCCTAAGTGGGCTACTCACCATCTAAGTGCAATGCAATGTTCCAAAGTAAACACACATTCAAGCAAATGCATGATCATACTTGAATGTCTACGCGACCTTCGGATCCCAAGTCCTCAGGCTCTCTCACGCTCCGCTAAGCCTTGTATGAAATTATCATTTTATTAGTGGGCAACCCTCAGATGAATATATATATATCAATTGGGTAGCTCAGGCGATTGATATATATATTTTTGTTTAATGGACTACCCTCAGGTGAATATATATATCAATTTGGGCCGCTCGAAGCGGTTGATATATTATTTAGTTTAATGGACTACCCTCCAGCTGAATATATATATCGGCGAGGCGCTCCGGCGGTTGATATATTATTTGATTGGACTACCCCTCCCAGATAATTAACATTTTAAGTACCCTCGAACCATTTTCTCTAGACTAAGTCTCATGCACTAACTCCACATATTCCTAGGATGTTTGATTGCATATGGAATCTGAAATATGCAGGTTCCATCACGAGTCTAATCACATCTGAGCATGTCCCAGCAGATATATTCGCATAATATCAATCACACAATCATGTCATGTAATTAATCAATTTCAAGCATCAAAATTAGCTCACTTAGGCTAATGATCATACCACAGTAATTTAATTTAAAATCCTTTCGACCAAACACATATTTCACAAAAATATATTTTCAAAACATTATTAGGAATGAGTGAGCACCGTTTACTATTCTGGAAGAAATCTCTAACGGCCCAGTTCACTCAGTGAACTCAAATCCACGGCCATTAAGACCCAATGCATACCAAACAACCATTTAATACACAAGGACAAACCAACTACTCCCGAAGCATTTAAACAGCGTGGAAGCGATCCTGGGCTGCTCGTTCTTCCTCCAAAGAAATTCTAACACTTGGTCCCATGTTAAACGCGATCAAAGCGTATTCGGTCTTTGTAATATAAATACATGATTTAAAGCAACATTGACACCCAAACAGCCAGCGATTTTCCACGGCGATCACGGCTATCGAAAAACCCCGAACAATTTTCTAAATCCAGGTCCCATGTTTTGCAGGACCGATCAAAGCAACCCCTCACGGCCTCGAATTCTTAAGAACCCTTCGAAAAACCCTTAAAAATGGGAATAAAAATCAAGTAGGGAGAAAATCCTACCTCTTGGAGTTGTCAAAAACTTCATAAACCGGGTCCCGCAGCGTAGCTACTCCGGCGTAGAGCGTTTTCCCTTCTTGCTCAAGTCGGCTAAGCCCGGCCAGTCCCGATCGTCCGAGATCTTAGAATAGCGCTCTCTCTCTAAAAAGCTCTCAAAATGGTGGGCTCTTTGGATTTCTGGTTTGCATTTCACGTTTTTTTGTCTTTGCTTTTGAGGGAGAAGAAGCACTATTAGGTATTTTGTCTTCTAGTCACTTAAGTCAAATTCTATAATACCCATTATGTCCCTCTTTCTCAGATTTGATATTCGGCACTACCTCGGCCGTCCTTTTTCATCATTTCTCTACTCATACCACTTATGTTTATGAGTACATGTTATATGTGGCTTTCATCGCGCCGAGAAACCGATTCTGGCACACGAGACGATGCCTCGGCAATCTTGAGCTAAGTATCTCGGAAAATTATGAAATTTTACGTGCTAACTAGATTTCCTTGAGCGATTCAATGGTCTGATCAGTTTCGTCATCTGAGATCTAGATAATTAGTACAGATTTTAGCGTAATTACAATTTTGTAATCAAAATTACGATTTTGCCCTTATTTGAAGTGGAATTTCTGGGGTCTTTACAGTACTATGCGGGAGGGCCGTAACCTGGAGGGGTGGATGTGATCCTCATGGTTCTATAGACGATTAGTTCATTGGGGTTCTGGTGACTCTGTTGTTCCTCGGGTAGTGGATCCATGGTATCGGTGTGGCCTGCCCAACTTCAGCGTCTTTGTCAGGTTGTGTCTTAGATTCTTTCTCATGATCCTACCTAATGTGTCTATCCTTTGGAGCATAAACACATTACAAATTTGTAGAGACAACAAAGAGCACCAGCCAAAACTTCGCAAGGATTAGTGTTAGCTAAAATAAAATTAATTGTATGAAAACAAAAGCGGTAAATTCTTGCTAAGTGATGAAACTTTACTTGATTCACATATTTGGAGTTACAAAGAGTTAAAGGTTACCTTCACTTGTAATGAGGATTACAAGTACACTTGACTTATCAAAGCGTGGTTTGGCACCATCCGACAGCCGGCGCCATTTGGTCGTGCCATAGTAGAAGTGTTTAAAATCGACAAAATTTATATCACCAAGTTATCTCTTTACTTGTGGTCATTTCTTTGCGATATAGTGGTCTAGGGTCGAACACGGGGATGGGTTTTCATCCACAGAATGATTTGCGTATTAAGTGCGAAGGTAAGGCTTTCTATTTGGACTTTTGGATTTTTGTTTCCAAGCAGTGGAAGTAGTTATTCTTTGAGAAATTGTAAGCGAGTGAAGTGTGAAAGTTAACTTTGAAGATTTAGGTCACTAACTTGGTAACTTAGGGACGAACAAGTGTCTCGGGTTTTATCCTCGCGTTATGGCCGACAACCTACTTAGTCGAGCCATGGCCGGTTCCCCATGTTTAACTAAGCAAACCTCACCCACAAATCAACTCCTATTTGAGTCAACCACGGATAACATGCATCTATGGCCTTTTCACGAGTTTGAAACCTAACATTAAATATCATTTTCGGTGGCTCGTAAGACCATCTAATGAACCCGCAGTGCATCTAGCAATAAGTATGCCTGCGTATCCTAAAGCATGGTAAGTATTGGCGAATCAATAACATTGATGCTATTGACCTATTTTTTGAGAAGATAGGGCCATAAACCACGATGCACAGTAGCTTTTTAATCTGAGAGGACAGCACCGCCATGCACCACCAAGCTAGCTTCCTTCCTCTTCAAGAAAAGAGCTGTAAGCATCTCTTGAGTTGTCATCTCCCGAGAGGGTGTTTGGCAACTAGAAAATAAGAGGAAGAGGAGAGAAGAGAGAAAAAGCAAAGCCACTAACCCAAACTCTGAGGGCTTTGTTACAAAAGAAATAAAAACTTACCAAAATTGCTTCCTCGATTTGTTGCTTAGGGAGTTCACAAAATGGGAGGGGGCTTATAGGCCACCCGATGTATGAAAATACCATAAAGCCCTAACATTTTGGCTAATTTAAGGAATGGAGTAATACACCCAAAATTGAAGTCGGTTTGCATTAATTCTGAAAAGTATGACAAAGCGTGGAATTTATTTAAGGCATACAATTTAGCCTAGCTTCATGAAAATTTCGCTAGTAGCGAAATCACCAAGAGATAAGCGAAATCGGGAATTTTAAGCTGGCGTGGCATATTTAAGCTAGCTAAGCGAAATTTATTGCTTTCATGAAATTCTTATGAATGTAATCTGAAATTTAAACTAGGAATAGTGCTCCAAGCGAAAATCACGGAGTCTAGCGAAAATTAGCGATTTATTGGATTGCGAAAATTTTCTCTAAGAGCTGCGAGAATTTTCGCAATCGGCGGAATTTTAAGTAATCTTAAAAGCGAATTCACTGGAATTCTTGATTCGTATTCCTTTGCCTCCTGTCCTCTTGCATTTAGTTTTCTTCGCTGCCTTCATTCTCTCTTTGATTTATGGTTTGCTTGATGGTTATGATTAGGTTCAATCTTCATGATTCATCATATGTCTCGATATCGAACTCCCAAGTACGCCAAAAACACATAAAACAACCCTGAAATAACCTACAAATGGCATTAGTGATACTAAGAAGACTTGAACACTTCAATTGGCATAAATGACATGATTAGTGCGCAAGCACTCAAACCTATCTAATATAGGGTTGAAAATAGCACTTTGGGTACTAATCGGCTTCACGAATCCCATCGTTGGTAAGCGGTTTACGCATTTTACATGGAGGCACCTCCACGGACTAGTGCTGTCAGAGCGTTTTTAGATTTTAATGGGTTGTAATGTGCTGAACTCTCTCTACCAGCAGGGCATCTTGCTGGTGGAGATTTGTTTCATTTACACTTTGAAGCTTGGGATTGGGGGCCGCCTGTATATGTCGGCCCATAGTCCCCAGTTGCAATTTATGCTTAGGGCTCCTTGACTCCCCCAAGCGAAGCGAAGGTTGTCTTTGTTAGGGAGCACATCTCATGTGATACTGGCTCTCGAGGCTTCCTTTTGATATGAATCAGTCACTCTCGTTCCCAGGTTTGTCTTAGTTTTGACGTAGCTCATATTTTCCTAGGCAGTATACTCTATTGACATGCCTCTGTTTTCTTAATGATTTATCGGTAAGCACAGGCGAGGCCGGCTGGTCAATTGGGTGGAGAAGGATAGGTTGGATCGCATCAGCCGGCTGCTTGAGATCCTTAAGAGGAGCCTTGACCACGAGGTCAGCCATTGTCTGCGAAGAAGAGTCACGTAGGGTAGGCGCCGGAGTCGCTCCGTACATAGTGCCTGTTCTTCCCGAATCCATTGCCAGGGCTTGTGAGGGCAAACTTTGTCCTCGTGGATCTCCTGAAGCTTATATTGGGGAGCTCTTCGCAAGCGGATTCTGGTCTAGAACCCCTTGTTCGGCTGGACTACCTACCCTTGTTCGCACAAGATCCCAAGCTTGCCCTATAACACCCCATCCTTTAGCCGTAGCAAGTGAGGGGACGCCACACAGAATTGGGACTTCTTAACCTAATTTTCTGACATTAGTGGGCCCATTTCAAGCATGAATTCATGAATGACATCAACTTGTTTCCAAAAAGGCAAAATTAAGAAAATTCTTGACTATATATCATAACCTTGTAAAACAACCACTAAGGCAGTATTTAAAATGTCCAGTACAAGTATAATTGAGTCTCCGACAACTTGTCTTCTTATAAGATATGCTATAACAAAATATTACATTTACATTTTCTATTCCAAAAAAAATTCATGGACCTACATATAGTGGACTCCTAATGCTATGTTTGCCCTAGCAAATGCAGGATGTCTCTGACGACCTCTTCAGTATCTACACGGATGAAACACTCGTGCTAAGCTTATAACTTAGTGGGAAAATCGATAACATATATGACCACTTGCAGTAGTCCTCAATTACAATATACATGTAAAATAATTCGTACATATTCATAACATTCATTAATCTTTAGCCTTATGAGTTATGCTTCATGTTTTATATCCTATCATTTATAATTTCATTACATTTTTCATTTCATGTAATTTCCATGTTTTATGCCTCTTATAAACATTACAAAATTTTCATCTTATCTTATGTCATGCCTGCATATTCCAAAGAAGTGGATCATGGGATGGAACTATATGTGCAGAAGTCTTATCACTCTCCTGAGAGCCCGATGATTTATAAAGCATCTTGTGTATGACCCCAAACGGGGCCATTGCTTAAATGATACAGCAGGATCAGTATCGTGCCCGAGAAAGCAGAATGCGCTACTGTTTGTAAAAATTGTATGTTGCAGCATTATTGTTATCCTTATAGGCATGCCTATCTATCCATTCTAGTCGCAAACGAGCCAATTCGGTTCTATTATGTTTTCTTAACAATCTTTTAGATGCTCGGAAAACTATCCCATATACATGAATAACCTTCACCCGATATCATGTATACCTATGAGATATTCATTATCAAATAATCTCTTATAAACATTCTTGTACTTTGCACTTTTCATATATGAAAATCGTGTATTCTCTTTAAGCTTTTATAAAAATGTTATCACGATCATCTTACTATGATGCATTATTTCGTATAACAATAAATTTATATAGCACTTCTCCCGATTTCAATTTCCAAAACCAATTTTACTGAAACCGATTCAGTGGCTCTAAGTCCATTTTCGACTACAATTTTGACCCTGTAAACGAGATTTTTAGACAAAGTGATATTCTAACCCAATATACCCCTATGTCTTAAGTTTCATATTGTTTAAAAATCATGTCATTTGGACTCGTAACTTAGGAGATATGGTCCTAATATCCGGACTACTCTGAAACAGTTTTCAGGGACATAATTGTTCCCTTACTTTGAAAAACTCCCTAGGAACAATGGGAATCAATTTGGTTACACTTTCTTCATGAAAGTTGTTCTCCTAGATGTCTAGTTTACCCAAAAATTGGAATCACTGCATTTGGATCAGCCTATCCCCGAATGTAGCTCAAACACTTTCGAGGCTGAGTACGGACCGAACCTTAGTGAAATTGAAAGCAGGCTCCACTTTGATGAATTTCTGGGTATAATGGGGTCCAAATCTGAATACATGTCCTTCATGGAAGTTGTTCTAAAATAAGTATAGTTTACCTAAAAATTAGAATCACTCAATTTGGATGAGTAAAACTCAACTTATTATCCAGGCACGAGAAATTTGTGTCAAAATCGGAGGATAAACCTAGAAGCACCTTTAAAAGCTGGATCGGGTTCCAGGAATTTCTTGCTAGGCACCATAGGGGCTGAATTGGATTACACTTCCTTCTTGGGAGTTATTCTACAAGAAGTCTAGATTACACAAAAATTTGAATAACTCAATTTGGAGTTGTAATGGCCAAGGGATGGCCAAAATAAAAAACACGACACAACCTAGAAATTTCCTGTTTTCGACTTTGTTTTGGTCCATCTCTGAAACACCAAAATTACTGCTCTTTCTAGACTGATTTAGGTCTCTGTTTCTTCTAGACATTTTCATCCATGAGTCTTACGCACCATCTCCAATTAGAATTACCAATTTAGAGATCCATAGGCCATGTTATGGCCAAAGCACAAAATAGGGGTTTTAGGAAGACTATTGTAAGCAAATCCCTTAAAACCTATGCATCTCTTTTTACTCTTCTTGGTCTTTAACCATAAACACTTCCAAAATATCCCAAAGTACCATCAAAACAACCTCAAACCAACCAAAAATCAAAGATGTGGAGAGTTAGGGTTTTTCCTAACACCAACATAGACAAAGAATGAGTTAAGATAGTTTCCTAACCTTGATTCTTTTCCTTCACTTCTTCTTATTTTCTTCTTCACTTTACTTGAACAAGTGGAACCTTCAAATGGAGAACAAGCACAAAATAAAAAAAATGGCCTTCTTTTCCTCCAACGGATGCCCTAGCTCTCACTTTTCCCAAAATGAAATCGTCCCGTATTCAAAGACAAGTTTTGGTCTTATCTCATTTGCTATAAGGCCATGTTTGGAAAAAATCTCATTTTTGGCTTAAGTTTTTCCCCTTGCATCTTAGTCCTCCACCTTTCTTCTATTTGTAATTCATCTTATCATATTTCTACTTTAACATATAATCTTTCAACATAATGTCCTTTGAGTTCTCAATTTGTCATTTTACCAATTATCCTTTAGACTTCTTTAAAAATTCCGGTTATGTCATTTTTCACATTTAGCACTTGAATTTTGGGAAAATACAAATTTAAATTCCATTTTACTTTAAACATGCCATAAAACTATTAGGGTATAATTTGGGGTGTTACATGCTCCCCAGGCGACGAATGAGAAAAAGAAGAAGAAGGAGAAGAAGGTCGGGCGAGTAAAGGCTGTCGGCGAGGGTTTGGAGGGGTTTGTTGACTGAGGTGAACCAACAGCTAGCGAGCTGACCAAGGATAAGGAGGACGACATGTCTAGCCTTGCTGTTGGATTCGCCACACGGATGCGTAGCCTTTACTCGGGAAGGAGCCACGGTCGGGTCTAACCCATCAGGAAGGAGCTAGCAGCGGTGCCAGTTGCTAGTAAGGTGATTCTCCTGGCGAGCACGATGCAGACAAAGGAGACCTGTTTGGATGGAAACCAGGGTGGGGAGACTATTGCCAGACCATAGTTTGGCATTTCTTTGCTTCTATATTGTCCATAAAATCATCCCAAAAGTACTAGCCTTCTCCTTGCTTAGATGGGAAACTCTTGTGAGGAAGAAATCTACTAGAGAGCTTGTTCCAATAGCATTGACATCCAGGTTGCTATTGACAAAATATGTGCTAACTTTACTACATGAGATTAAGGCAAGGAAAACCGTTTCCGGCTCTTGATTACATACCGGACACATATAATTAAGGCACATACCTCTACCCCTCAACACTTCCAATACCGGGAGACATCCCATCTGAGATCGCGAAGAAATAGCGATGCGTGGTACTTGACATCGAATTCGAATATTGGACCGAGTTTCTTGGAATGCCGCGGCTGGTTCTATTCTTTGGGTAAGTTAACACCTGATGATACCTTGATTTTATTGAATACATACCATCTTTTGCAAAATGCCAAATTAATTGGTCCCTACCCACATGTTGTGAAGGTGGCGTTTTATGATGGCTACCACATCGAGGCTGAGAAAAGCTCTTCAAAATGTGAATTCAATATCCCATTCGTAGTGACCAGGGATGGCTTCATGAGCTTGTAAGTTCTCTAACCCCTCTATAATAGGATTAGTGAGTTTGAGACCGTCATCATTTTTCAATGTCTTGCCAAATATTAATCGGAGTTACCATCTCTCCGCACCTACCTCGTGTAAGGATGCATTGTGATGACCATATACTCTTCCATATATATATTAGGTTTGAACCTAATTGAGCTAACAAAAAATCCCCTTGCGGAAAGTATTTAGCTTTGATCAATCGACTGGCTAGAGTATGTGGTTTAGAAATGAAATTCCATCCATGCTTACTCAACAATGCAAGGTTAAAAGGCTGAAAGTTTCGGCTTGATACCTCTTTGTTTCCTCCTTAAACATAATGTATCCCATTTGATCCAGTTAATGCGTCTAGTCCCGTTAGGTTTCATACCCCACCAAAAAGAGTTCATCATCCTCTCCAACTCTGGACAAAGGGAGATTGGTAGTAAAAATGAGCTCATGCAAAAATTTGGCATTGCTTAAGCCACCGTTGTAACACCCTAAAAAAACGTTACAAATTTTATAACATGTTTAGGGTATAAAAATAAGTTAAATTGTATTTTTCTGGAATTTATATTGTTAAATAACAAAAAAAAAATGATAAAACCAGGAAGTAGAAATTAAGGTTAAGTTGGTAAAATGTCGATAGGGACCCAAGGGTCATAAATGAAAAGAATAAATGCCAAAGTGGGAATATTGAGGGAAGTGGAATGTCAAATAGGAATAGGAGGTCTTTAATGCAAAAGTGAAAAGATGATTTAAATGTACTACAGCCAAATGGCCTTACACATAAAATGGGATAAGACCAAAAATTGGTCTTAGAAGGAGCTCATTTTCAACATTCACATTTGAGAGCTAGGGGTCTCACATTTTGAGAAGGAAGAAACCTTGTTGGGTTGATTGTCCCCCATTTGGTCCAAGGTTTTGCAAGAAAAGTGAAGGAAAAGAAGAGAAGGAAGGAAGAAGAGAAGGTAAAAGGGGAGCTAGGGTTTGAAGTTGCAAGAGAATCGAGTTAGAAACCCTTCCCTAATTCCATATTTGTTTTATTTTGGGGTTGTATTGGGTTCAGTTTTCAAGGTGTATGTATTGTGGTTTGGTTGGTGTTAGAGGAATTTTTGTATAAAGGAAATGTTGGGTTTTTTAAAGGAGATCTTTGTACGAAATTTTCCCAAAACTCATGTTTTTGTTTGGCCACGTAACTGGCCATCACTCATCCGAATTGAGTGATTCAAAATTTGGAGTAAGAAAACTAGATTTCCTAGGAAAGCAAATCTCGCTGAAATAAATGTATCAAATTTGGACCCATTAGATAGGAAAAGGTCGTCAAAGTGAGGCTCTGTTTTTAGGTCAATTATGGTTAAGTTATGATACAGTTTTGTGTTTCAGAACAATTTTGGTATTTAGGTCATAAGTTGAGTTGCACTCATCCAAATTGAGTGATTCAAATTTATGGATAAACTAGACTTCTAGGAGAAAAAATCTCCTTGAAATAAGTGTATTCAAATTTGGGCCCAATTGGACCCAGAAATTCATCAAAGTGATGCTTTGTTTTCGGGTCAATTCTGGTTTAGTTATGATATAGTTTTGGTGTTTCGGAACAGTTTTGGTATTTAGGACATAACTTGGCCATCACAAATCCAAATTGAGTGATTCAAAATTCTGGGTAAACTAGACTTCTAGGAGAACAAACTTCCTTGAAATAAGTGTATTCAAATTTGAATCCCATTATACCCATAAGTCGTGCAGGGAGCTCTGTTTTTTGGGGCGAATCTGGATTACGTGTTGAAAATAGAATAGTCCTGGATGTTTAAAACATATCTGGAGTTTCGGTGCTCCGAATTGGATAATTCCAATTTCAGAATAAAATAGATTTATAGAGGAACAATGGACTTCAAGGAAGTTGGGTAAAATATGACTCGTTTATTCGCAGAAATTTTTTACAAGTGAAGGTGTATTGGGTAGAAAACAACCCTAACTAGAAACCTAAATAAGCCAACTTATATTATTCTCTGATTGTGATGGATTAGGGGTTGGCAACGAGGAAAACCCGAATTGAAGTCGAGATTTCGATGGTAGGAATCGAAGTGCGACGACCTTTTTGGTTCGTTCTCTATTCTTCACTTCTTATTTCAAGTATCAAAATTGTTTGTGCAATTATTGAAATGATTTTCAATAAAACTGCATATTGATTTATTTTAAGTGATTTGAGAAAATTGATTGTGAAATGATTGCCTTGAAAAAAATTACATGGGTATTGAAATGTGCTAATTGAGTATAAATGTATATACCCTATTGTAAATTTCTATAACTGATTTTTAATGTTCTTAATAGAATGTTATCCATCATATTCGAGTTAAGGATGAATTGGTATACCAATAAGGGTCAAACTAGCAGTAATGTAGTGTCACTCCGATCCGTAGCCCAGTGGGACAATATCAGTAGTGTTCACAAAATGATTTTTTTTATAACCAGGTCAAACGGCCCGAGCGAGGCCGTGCGTGGCCTAAAAAACTTTTTATATTAGTCTGCTTGATCCCCAGCGGGGCAGTGTTGGTGATTTCGGTTATCCCATCTGCAGAAACATTGGCTAAATTTGTTTAAGGGGAAAATGATAAGAATATTTGTGAAATGCATGATTTGAGTTTTGAATGAGTTATTGCATATGAAAGTGCATATTTGGAATGATCAACAAATTGTAAATGAATGTATATGAAATGAATATATATACGTATTGTATTGCATTGATCATTCAATAAGGTTCAAAAGCATTGCTTTAGAAAAGTCACATGATTTGTGTTAAAATAAAATGAAGAGAGAACTGTATAGAACCACTAAGCATGAAAATGCTTAGCGTTATTTTATCATCGCCTTGGTCAGAGACTGAAACGAGGTTAGCAAAGGCGGAGCACAAGCCACAGTCATTGTCAGCGCATGGAGTAAAAGTAAAGCTCAGACCATGCATACATGAAACCCGTGATAAGCTTTTGATACTTTTTGTATTAAAACTATGTTGTGAAAATTGAACTTTGATAAATGTTTGTAAATGTTTTTTATATTTAAAATGACTTATAATGCCGCAATGTATAAAGGTGGCAAATTGAGCAAATAGGCATATAATGTCATATTGAATGAAAATTTGTATTGAGAACAAAATGATGTGCTAAGTTAACGTAATATATCGTATATATTTTCATAAGGATCTAATTATCATACCAAATAAGTATTTGAAATGTGTTTTATTGAGAAAAATGAAGCGCTATCGGGTTCGTAAAAGAGGACCGTGTCCACAGATCCCGAGTTAGTACTCGGGTTGGGTTCGGGTACTAGGACATGGCGCCTCTAGCAGTCTTTATCAAGATTTCCTTACCCGCTTGTGAGAGTAGTTTAGATTGCCACCCTTGGATCCTTTTCCACATCCTTTCCCGTAGGAAGGCAAATATAAGCCCTTTTGTTTACGCGATAGGGAGGGGTGAGTCTAAGTATCTTCTGTATTTAAAGGAGCATGCACGCTCTATATTGAGATGTTTGATTTCAAGTCTTCGAATTATATTGCCACTAAAGAATATCCTAACTTTTGGACGATAGCGCCTGCTTCAAATCTCTTCTCATACTCACCCGTAATGGAATGCATCTGGCAACATTCTTGTTCGGAGGCATTAAAGAAAAAAATTTATCATCGGTAATAATAAATGGGAGATCTTAAGGGCACCTCTGCTAATCGACAACGAGTAGATCACCACCGCCTACGCTCTTGTAGCATCGCGAAGGCCCTCGGCACGGATGATAAATAGAGTAGGGCGAAATTGGGTCCCCTTGCGTAGTCCCCTTTCCGAAATAATAGGGCCAACCAATTCTCCATTAATAGAGGCAAAATATTGCACTGAAGTAACATATAACAAAATTATGGATATGAAGTGAGAGTCAAACCCCATTCTCCTCATCACTGCCTCTAGGTGCCTCTAGTTAATACGATCATAAGCCTTACTAATATCGATCTTTAAAGCCACATTGCCTTTCTTACCTTTCGTTTTCTGTTTCATATAGTGAATCACCTCAAAAGCCGCAAGAACATTGTCAGATATAGATCTCCTTAGAACAAAGGCCGACTGAGCATCTGAAATAATGAGAGGCAAGATATCTTTTAGGCGATTAGCTAAGACCTTCTCCATTATCTTATACACAACATTACATAGAGCTATTGGTCGCAAGTCTTGCATGGACGAAGGATGAGTGCATTTAGGGATCAAAACAATATTTGTCAAGCTAAGAGTAGATGGGAGTTGCAGATCATTCAACCAAATAGTGCACTGAGTGACAATATCGATCGTTACCCTCAAGTGGCCAGAATTTTTTGTAGAAGGCTGGATTGAACCCGTCTAGCCCAGGAGACTTGTCAGGGTGCATATGAAATAAGGCATGTTTAAATTCATCAATAAAGAACGAGGTAACTAGTTTGGCGTTGTCCTCCCGAGAAATTTTAGTGCTAATAAAGGACAAATTAGGCTCCTGCCATTATTGATCAGTCGCAAAAAGCAAGGAGAAATAGCTCTTAGCAACTGAACAAAGATCTTCCTTATTTGAAACCCAAACACCCTCACTGTTATGAAGTTTCTCTATTCTGTTTGTTCTGTTTCTGGTGGAGGCCATTGCATGAAAGAACCGCGAGTTTGTGTTACCACCCTCAAGCCAGGGGCACTTAGCCCTCTACTTCCAGTGATCTTCCTCTTGAGCAAGAAGATAATTGAAAAGGTTCTTGGAGTTATTGTATTCTGCCACATCCATTAAATCACTTGATGATTGTAGTTGATAAAGCTTATGTTTACACTTCTCTATCATGCCTTTGAAATGACGAGCTAAATTCCTCCCCCATTCATCCGAAGAAGTCGAGCAGTATGTGAGTTTGTCCACAAAAGGATTACCTTGTGACTTTTCCCAACTTTCCATTACCACACGATTGAGGTTCGGCTCCCTTAGCCATTTATTTTCGAGCCAGAAGAAGTGGCGAAAGCGTCGACCATGAGGCCTTATCGCTATGTAATTCAGCTCAATGGGTGAGTGATCGAACCTTTGCTTGCAACAAGATTCCATAAATCTGACTTTAGGAAACTAGTTTTTCCGCAATAGGTGAGTGACAACTAGAATGGGGTGACCATGGCTCATCCGATCTTTCCTCGGCCAGATTGGAGTTCCACTTTCCCCTAGCCAGTAGAATGGCTGCTTCAGCCCAGTCGGGTTAAGCAATTATGAGGGGCGTAAAGCCTATAAAGCCACGGGGGTCGCCCCTTGATTCCACCCTTTCTGTCTTCATCACACAGAAGGTCGTTAAAATCACCCATTATACACTAAGGCGGTAGGATCTAGAGCAGAGAATAGTAACAGCTCCCGAGCTTCTATGCGCGTTTGCATCTCTATGGGAAACCATAATAACCGATAAAAGGCGCCCAGTAGGTTTAGACGATTAGTGCACCTCAGCGTCATTATGGTTATTAGGTAATGGGTGAGCAAACAAAAAGACTAGTTGTCTTCCATATGAGAGCTGACCCTCATCACTTGCTGGAGCTATCAACACAAAAACAAGCTTCATACTCAAATTTAACACTTAGCTCCTCAATTCTTCTTGAGTGAACTAACGTTTCACAAAGAAAAATAATATCCGGGCGACGAGACTGAATAACCTAACCAAGAGCCCTAACTCCTCGGGGGTTTCCAAGGCCCCAATCAGCCCAACCGAAGAATCATCAGTGTCGTTTGCTCCAAAGCAGACTCGCCGTTGATAGGTCCTACATCCTTGATCGAACTTGGGGAGGAAACGAGATCCGAAGTGTCCGAACTTTGGGAGGAAACGGATCCGAGGTGTCCGAATCCTGGAGGAAACTGATCCGAGTGTGCCGAACATAACATCGCCCACGCCCCAGATTATTATCATGTCCTTCAAGCCTTTTGTTTTGCGTCATTCTTCAAGAAGAATTAAACCATCAAGTAATAAACCTGTGCCCTCTTCCGCGCCACTACCTGACCATTATTTCCAGTTCCAATCCCTCGCTTGGCTAGTAAAATTGACATGTGCTGAATTTGGATAAAAGTTCAAATTATCTGGGCCGTTGGTTCTGCTCTATCCTATAGTCGTTTTTGTTCTCAGAATGCGCCTAATATCTCCTACTTTTCGGGTTTGCAATTTAAAACCGTGATCCCCGTTATTCGCATCTTCCTCCCAGAGTCATCTCTCCACCACGCCAAATCTTCACTGGGGTTTCTCAACCATAAGCTCCATTCTTTGACTAGTTCGTTTCCTTTCAACTGGAAGAGTTTGTTGTAGAAACGATCCCAATGGCCAAGCAATCCACATATAAAACAGAATGTCCCCAATCTCTCATACTTAAATGTTCTCATTGCCCAATCTCCAATCTCCATTCTTACTTTCTTTTGGCGTTTCAACGGGATTCTAACATCAAGAAGCACCCGAATTCTCATATAAGTTCTCCATAACCCTATGTTGTTGGTATCATTCCATGTATTTGCCAATATAGTTTCCCAGTTTCTCCCCGACTCCCAACGACATGAAACCTGCAGGTAACTCGTACACTTGGACCCAAAACGAAACATGGAATAAAGGAGCAGAGATAGAATTTTCACCTGGTTAGAGTAAATGCAGAATGAGTAGATGCCCATCAAATGACCATGGACCAGTATCAAGCACTTCCTCCTCTAAGTCCACGGCAGAAAAACTCGAAACGTAGTAGTGGTTTTAATCTCTTTAATTGTTACTCCATCCTGTGTCTCCAATTACTCACATGCTATGCTTCATTGCTGGGGAGTTTCGATGTTCTTCTCCGTCGAAACGCGCTCTATCGACATAACCCCTTCGTTCGCACCGACGACTCCTGAATAGCAAGCCTCAGCTCGGGCACTGGGAAATGATTTTCTACCAAGACCCAAAAGCACACCACAAAAGATGTTATCAACAGCAAAAATGGAAACTTTCCACTAAAGAAACCCTAAAGCTCTCAAGAAGAGCATGTTTTGTCAACAGAAAAAGATGTTCGTTTGTGCAGTTCGTCCATACGGGACTTCACTAGGAGATACGGGTAGGCCGTCCAGCAGGTAGAAGTTTATAGCATGGACGCAGTCCTTTAGAACTTCAAGAAGAACTTCGCCCTATCCAATCCATTCTTCCACTCCATCACGTTAGAATCTCGACAACTTTAACGTGAAGAACTGTACGATGGGGCGTATTATATTCCACTGAAGACAATATCCGTGGCAAAGGACTCAAACTGCCATGATCACAAGCAAGCCACCGAAAGGTAGTCAAGGAAGAAGCCGCTTGAGCTCCTGGGCCGGTTGATTGGCAAAGACCTGCGACTCCCGAGACCAACCACAGAATAAGAGGGAGCCCCCATAATTCACTCCTTTGAATATCACTTACTAGAGGTTGTCATTCTCATTCTACTCTGTTAGGATTTAAAATGGCTTGCGCCTAATCCTCGAATTTTAATTTCAGAAACCCATCCATGCGATGCGATTATCACAGAGATCATGGGCATGAGACCAACAAGGCGTCAAACCTAGAATTTAGAAAAACTTATTGTAGTAGGCACCTGTAAGATACATCGTGGAAGTTGATCATGAGGAAGGATCTCATTTCTACAGCTAGTAGAACTGGCCAAACCTACGTGAGTCGTGTCGCCTTATAACCTAGGCCTGCCATAAACTATTTATTGGGAGGGTCGTTCGACAATCAGCACCAATCGAAACGCCAACAAAAGAAGCTTCTGAGAGCAGCCACGGTCAAAGCCTAGGTGAACGCTGTCCACATAAGCAGTAGCCGGGAATAGACTAAGCCTATAGACAGCCCCATATCCTTTCCTCCCATAAATTCGAATAAAGTCATTGTGCCCCATTATGATGCACTTGTACTTACCCTTTGTATTAACAATTTTGATGTGCACAAGATGTTGGTAGATCCTGGCAGCACTATTGATTTGTTGCAACTACCCGCTTTCAATCAGATGAAACTTTCCCCACTAATGTTGAATTCGGCTACATAAAACTTGATTGTCTGTGAGAGTATAGACTAAACTACTCAATTTAACACTTATACAAGAGTCTTACAATTCTCCTGCATGTATGTCAAGTTGAATGGAATTGTTTGATAACAAATAAAACTGATTTGATGTTCTGGAATTAATAATGGGGTTTAGCTCCATAAACACCCAAGGGCATGTAGATCTTTCAAGTAGTAAAAATTTCGTGTAAGTCCAGATATCATTCCCGTAGATTTCAAATTTTGGATTCTCAAATCAATTACCTCAACTACTCAAGATCCATACTATCTGAACCTCAATGATAAGATTTATCAACTTGAAATTAAAGGATAACTGTCCTAAAGAGGACATCTACACCCTAGGATATTAAAAATAAACTCATTAAATCATATTAACTAGAATGAATTGGACCGAATCAATCCTCCGTAAAAATGTACACTAACAAGAAAATATCAGAAAACAATAATTTTTGTATCAGATTCCTTTAAAACTCTATCCTAAATTGGGTAGGGATTTGTCAAGATGCCTACTAATGCAAAATTTTGATTTCATTTTACTCATTAAATTAGAAGACCCTGTTTCTCTCAAAGACAGGGGTCTAACCAGCTACTTGTATTTTGCACACTCTCCACAAGATCCGATATTTTCTTCTCAATACTTCATGCCCATTTCGAGACCGAGATTTCTTACTCCCAAGCCGTGTTGTCGAAGATTCCACAACCCGATTGATGACTCACTTTAAAATCTAATGAATATTTCCCTTGATTAGATCACGCCTAACACAAGGTCAAGAGTTTAATGTATTGGCAGGAAATCTCTCTGATTATTTAAATTGATAAATATTCCCCTCCAACATCAATTATGAGTGAATTGGGTATTTATCTAAGTGAACTCTCAAGCCTATTATTAGTTCTTCAATAGGTCCAACATACCATAATTGTGGGATGTTCCTAACTCGTGAATCACCATCTCTGTGTCACTAAAAGGGTCTCCTGGTGTAACCAGCAGTGTTACAACTCGACTCGATTCAGACTACTATTGGGAAAAATTACACGAAAATCATATCAATCAAATAAATCCTCCCCAAATTCCAGGTACTTCCTTCTAATTTATGCGTGAAAGATCAGACCCACACAATTCAATTAGCTTAAGTCGCGCTTTGAAACCTGATTACAATCGACAATGGAGCACTGATAAATCACACCCACTGCAGTTGCAATAAACTGAGAAGAAACGATTTCCAGAAATAGTCTTAGGTATCATTTAAACTCAGACAGTAAATTGAAATATTACTTCCAGCTTCTACTTTCTAACAGATCACTGGTTCAAATCCAAAAAAATAAAGAAAAGAAAAAATCTATTCTAAAATATATAGTGAGTTTTCTTTTTCCCCCGTTTCTGGGTTCCCAAAAAGAAAAAGCTGCTTTACTAAAATTGTGTACTCTATTTATAATCTTTTCTTTAATTTGGCCCGACCTAAGGTCTGTGTGGATTTCCCTAAAATCAATGGCCCATAAAATATCGCTTTAGTGCTCGCAATTCGTAGTTTATCGCGACGTAAAATCCTGGTTTGGTTTGTCAAGTCTGTCATGACCTTAGGAAACTGGTCGCGACGTCTCTTCATTTTGTTCTTGCAATTGTTGAGCTGCGACCTGATGTTTTCTATTGTGACATGTTTCTTGCGCCAGATGGATTAGTGGTCGCGATATGAATTCCTTTGTCGCGGACCATATTAGTTGTAATCACCGAGACTGGCTATACCTCCTTTTTCTTGTTTCTAGGAATTGCAGCAACCTCAATTCGATGTCGTGACCTCACTCTCCTTGCCTTTACTCGCATATTCTTCGTGTCGCGACCTCACCTATGTTTGGCCCTACTGTTGTCACCACCGATCCTTGGTCATGCCTCCCTTCTCATGTCATGACTTAAAATTGTTTGTTTGTCTTTTCATTGTCTGTCACGACATGGGGATTTAGGTCACCTAATCGCTTCTTTCCTTGGTCAAATCTATGTCACGACCTTAAAAGCGCGTGTCGCGACATCAATTCTGCCCATCCAGTCGCAACCTCACTTCTTAGTTACAACATTTCTAACTCCGTACATCCTATTTGTATCATCGCAAATATCAACCTGTGTCGCGACCTAGATTGGAGTCTCCAACTTATATCTTTGTCGCAACCTGAAATTGCCTATCACAGACATTGCAAGTACATTCAGCATTACTTTTTGGTCGCGACATTATTTCTCTGTTGCGACCAACAATATTTTATTTTCTTATCGTGACCTCAAAACGATGTCGCGACATCATCTTCTTTGAAGTTCCTCCCTGCCTCGTCTTTAAAGTGCTCTATCACAATGCCTTTGTCTGGGCTTGCCATCACTTAATCGTGGACTGCATTCTCCGTCGTGATCTCCAAACTCGATGTGTTACCTTAACAACACCCCAAACATACCTCGCATTTTATATCATGTTTCATCATAAAGTAAAGTAGATTTTTTCCAAATAAAAAGTAAAAATAAAATAAGCAAAACCCGGAATTTGTACAAGACATAAGGATAAAAGTGTAATTTGTCAAAAGAGGGGTATAAAATTTAGAAGTTGTTAAGATTGGAGATCAAGTGGGAATAACTTTAAGTTGTAGTGGAAATAAAGGAATGAAGGAGGAAATAAATTTGCAAATAAGAGAAACTTAAATTGTAAAGGAGATGAGACAAAATAACTCTACTTTGTCTAAAAACAAAGAGGGATCATACTGTTTGGGAGGAAGAGAGGAAGAAGAAGAAGAGAAGAAGAGGAGCAAGCAAAGGTAAGGGATACATGTCTTTGTATGGAAATTATGAATTTAAGTATGATTTTGGTACAAGAATTACTTGGGTATGGATTGCTAGGGTTTCATTTGGACATTAATTTGGTTCCCTTTTCTAGGGTTTTGTTAGGCAAACATTCTAACTTTAGATTTAAGGGAAGTTGGTTGAAAATCCCTAGTTGATGATGAGTAGATATGAAATCCTTTACAATTCCAAGGTTTTGTAGAATCATGATTTTTGGTATGAATCATAGGATTCTTTTTCAAATTAAAGTGTCATGGTTGCTGGAGAGATTCCATGTTGGGGTTTTTATGAAGGATGTAATAGGAGTGATCTATGGAAGAAAGTGCATGAAAATTGGAGAAAATACACATTCTGGGCAATTTTTTGATTTGCACTCAGACACCCTGAACATGTACCTGCATTAATTTTGGTTTCTAGTCATTTTAAGCCAACATGTACGCACATGTTGTGGTGTACTGCATATGGGATGCTCTGTTCTCTATTTCGACAAGTTTTCGTATTTTAGCCATAACTTTCGCATTTCTTATCCGATTTGAGTGATTCAAGTGGATAAATAAAATAGACTTCAAGGAAAACCAAACATCCTCAAATAGGTACCTTCCAATTATGACTCTAGGTGGCCCAAAAATTCACTCAAAGTGAGGCTATGTGCAAAACAATTCCTGCATCAGTTTGATCATAGAGTAGTCCGAGTTGTTTAGGACGTAACTTGAGTTTTGAGTTCGATTTGGGTGATTCAGTTGGAGGAGAACCCTAGCACCTTAGGGGATTTAAAGGAGTACAAAGAAATAGTGGCAAATATGGAGTTATGACTGAAATTATAGGTGCAAACTGTCCCTCGAGTAAAAAAATTCCAGAATTGACTAGTTGGCATGAAAATGCCATAACATGAGCTTTCTGATGATCCAATCGAGGATTCCAATTTCGAAGGAGTAGATTCATAGAGGAACAAGGATACATAGGTTTCATAATATACAAGTAGAAGTATAAATTTAATATAGAGTTAAGAGAATATATGTATAATTTGGTTATATTAAAGTATAATAACATGTATAAGAGAGATGCTATTTGATAACGTAATATATTCATATATGATGTATACATGATATCAGTAGATATTCATGTATGTGGGATATCATTGTGTAATACATGAAAGAAAACATAATACAAACCAATTGCCTGCTTATGACCGGGTAGATGGATAGATATGCATGCCTATAGGGAAGATACAATCACGCAACATATGTGATACGTATACTGGTAATCTCGTTTGGGTTGATGATATGGATCCCGCTTGATCAGCCTTTAAAAGGGTCGCCAGAGAATATGGTATAGGTCACTATTTCGTACAGTGATGATACCTTCGGGTATATACAAATAGAGATCAATCGGCTCTGCACAGCCGATAGTACCTTCGTACATAGATGATAGAGATCACCGCCTCAGATAAATGATAGTATCTTTCGGTACATATAGTTATTTCCCGTATCCACTTCTAAGGTATTTGCAGGCATGGATATAAAAGAAAATAAAAGTATACACAAAAGAAATGTATATGCAAAGTATATGATATGATATGATATGAGAAGCATAGCATTGTTATGCGATGATAGTATACAATGACAAGAATACTAAGTAAAGTATAAATGACATCAAAAGCCTATGGAATGGTGCTACCATGTTATGAAAGATAGATAAGATAAATGAATAGTATATGTAAAGATTATAATTGTCATAAGTATATGTATATGTTTAAAGAGAGATGATTCTTATTAGGGGTCATCTATTTGAGTTTATTTCCCACTAAGCGCAGTTTTAGCACGTGTTTCATCCGTAGTACAAGAGAAGAGGGAAACTAGAGGACTCGGACGATCCACATCATCAAGAATGTAGGTCAACACATCAATAGTCCATTGTGAAGATTTGGTATAATGTATATGTCTTTGTTTTTGCAACAATGTAAATGTTGAACACTCATTAAATATGGAACTCAGATACGTATTTTTGTATCCTATGATGTAATATGAAACAAGCTTAATGTGATACACAAAGGTGTTATAGCTAACTGATAACAAAGCTCTTCCCAATCGGGCATCACAATTTAGTGATCATCCCGGATCTGGTTCGGACTCGCCAATCGGGCCTGGACGGAGAAGGTATCACAATAAGTGGTATCGAGCTCAGGTTTAGGCTAAGCTCCTGGAAAAGCCTAGGTTAGCTAGCTCTGGAGTAGAATATAGATAGAAAAGCATGTGTTTAGTAATGTGTTGACCTGATGTGGTTGTCCTTGTGTTTTGTATAGATGGATCGTCCTCCAAATCTAACGGAAGAAGCATCTGAGAGTGTTAACCTCGAGAGCAGTGGAATATCTCGCTTTGATCCTCCAATATGTCGAAGTGAAAGCCAAATCTCGACCGAGCTAAATGAAGCTGCCATCGAGGATATCTCAGATATGACCCGCATAGAAAGATTAAATGCCCAAAGCCCCGATAGACATGGTAAGAAGATTATGGGGCTAAGGGAATTCTAAGGGACAAACATGGAAGAGTCCGAGCGTAATTCTGGTTAGAAAAGCTACAAAGAATATCGAGGAAGTTAGGATGCCCTCCCGAAAGGTAGAGACATGTGTACCTCACCAAGTGCAGTGAGGCATATGGATTGGTGGGAAATTAGTGTTAAGAAGTCCAAGGATTCCAAATCCCATGACTCTGAGTTCTTATCCAAGAGTTCAGGTGAAGTACGCACTGGAGTATGTATAGAGATTCTGGCTGAAAACAGCCTCCCGACTCAAACAAAGAAACCTTGTCATGGTCAATATGAGAAAGAATTTAGTCAGTTCTTTAAAGTATGCACCGGAGTTGGTCCTCACTGAGGCGTTTCAGTGTAGGCAATTTGAGGATGGACTGCACGATTCCATCAAGAGGTATTTGGCACCTATGACTTCTTTCCAAACAGTGGATTTTTAATACGGGTCCACGCAGAATGAAAGTGGCAGTAGTAGACTAGGAAACGAACAAAGAAGGGAAAGATCTCGTAAGAAGAAGCTTAGAGGAGCCATTTCCTGAAAGAACGAGGAGTCGCCAAATAAGAATCGTAACATAGTGTCGCTACGAGGGTAGGAAGACAAGGATGTTCAATGTAGCACCTAGTACAGTAGAGGTGCTTCAATGGACATGGAGAAATCTTAATGCCCTCATCACATCGACGACATTTGGGGGGTTTGCGACATTACGCGGAGGGTGATTCGTATGTGGAAGACCAACATTTAATGGCAAATTGTCCCCGAGTCAGGATAATAGAAGTCAACAAGTGAAGTGGCAAGAGGAAGATCCGCATCTACTTTCGACTCGCGGATCGGTACAGGTCAGGGAACCAAAGTCGCGATAGAGGGACGAGGTACAAAGGTCGAGACAAGATCGTCCTATGCCTGCCAGCTAGCGAAAGCATATGCTGTTGCTCGTGAGGATCAGGATGCTCCCGAGGTTACGTACCGGTATATTTTCTTTATATGATATCGGTGACGACGACATCGATCCCGATCTACTCATTCATATGTAAAAATGAGCATGTATTTGACAAAGTACCAGCAAAGGAAAAATTAGCATATGACATGCATGTGACTAGTCCGTTGGGGCACAACATTAGTGTGAATAGTGTATATAGAAATTGCCTCATTGTTATACAAGCAAGACAGTTTCTCGCTGATTTGATACCCTTACCATTCCGAGAATTCGACTTGATTATGGGAATGGATTGGTTGTCTAAACACCGAGCTATCGTTGATTGTGGTCACAAGACAATCGTGTTGAGATGCTCTGACCAGACTGAGGTGATAGTACAAGGCATTGGATCAAGTGCAATGTCCAATGACTCGCATGCAAGCTAGAGACGGCGAGGAAAGATGGAGACATTCTGTCGCAGGATACTTTAATTCCGGGCGAGGTCAAGTTGATGTAGAAAAGATTCCAGTAGTAAGGGAATTTCCAGATGTATTCCTCGAAGAGCGCTGTGTATTCCACTCGAGAGGAGGGGTGGACTTAGCCATAGAAATCGTACTCGTGAATATCTAAATGTCTAGTGGCAATCATACAGGATGGCTCCAACTGAGTTGAAAGAGTTAAAGAGTCAACTGCAAGAGCTTTTGGATAAAGGATTTATCCGACCCAGTGTTTCCCCCTGGGGTGCACCTGTTTTATTTGTGAAAAAGAAAGATGGCACTCTACGGATGTGCATTTCGATTATCAAGTAAATCAACAAAGTGACTAAGTAAGAATAAGTACCTATCACGAGAATTGAAGATCTCTTTTGATCAAATAAAAGGAGCTGTGTCTTTTCAAAGATGTAATCATCAGTGGTATTATCGCCTAAGAGTAAGGAGGTGGATGTGCGAAGACTCCGCATGAACCCGGGAGCATGGACATTATGAGTTTTCGTCATGCCATTTGCCGACTAATGCACCAAGAACATTCATGGATTTAATGAATGTGGTATTTCGAATTTTATTTAGATCATTTTGTTGTTGTATTTATCATGATATATTGGTATATTCCGTGAGATGAGCAGAGCATGGGCAACATTTGAAAAATAGTTCTATAGGACTTCTGAGAGAGAAAAGTTTGTATGCTAAACTCAAGAATGTGATTTTCGCTAGCAGTTTCATTTTGTAGCCATATTGTATCTCAAGTATGGCATAAGAGTTGACCCCTTAAAATTGAAGTTGTAGTAATTGAAACCACCTCGAAGTAACCGAGGTGAGGATTTTCGTCTGGGCAGCTAGTATAGAAGATTTGCAGGGAGCGGTTTTATCATAGTTTCTCCGCCACTCAATTACCCGTGGAAAGGAGTAGCTTGAGGGACAAAATAAATGCCGTGGATAGTTTTGCACATTTGAAAGAAATGTCGTCACACCAGTATCGACACAAAATTCTACCACTGAAAAGAGCATCAGATGCTGATGCTCGCATCGTCTGGGATGCGTGTTAATGCAAGACGGGAAAAGTAAAGGCTTATGCGCCTAGACGCTGAAGCCACATGAACGTAATTATCCCAATTCATGACTCCAGAGTCATTGCGGTAGTGTTTGCTTTGAAAATATGGCGACACTACTTATATGGGGAAAAGTGTAGAATTTATACAGATCACAAGAGTCTCAAGTACCTGCTCACTCAAAAAGAGCTTAATTTGAGACAACGGAGGTGGTTAGAGTTGTTCAAAGATTATGACTGCATTATAGATTATCACCCCGGAAAAGCTAATGTGGCAGCGCATGCTTTAAGGTAAGAACAAAGGGCAAAAGAATGTCACTTCAATATAAAGTGAACGGAGATTGAAGAAATGATGGAGCTATATTAGCCTTAATTAGCATAGCCTGTGTTAAAGCATATGATTATGATGCTCTAAAAATGATGCGTAGCCGTAAAAGCTATGTACTACGTGATGATGATAAGAGGATTTTTCATTAAAGGAAGCTAAGTTCAGATTTTAATAGGTTATGTGTGCGTATAATAAAGAGTTAAAGAAAGTTGTTATTCGAGGCTCATAATACAGATTTACCATGATCCCGTAGGTAATAAGACGTATCAGACTTGAAACAGCTTTATCAGCGAAAGGAATGAAAAGAGATGTGACAGAGCACGCGTCTAAACGCTTGACATGTCAAAGAATTAAAGTCGAACACCAAGTGCCAACAAAGTTGCTGAATCCCCTTTCAATTCCTCAATGGAAGTGGGATAACATTAGCTTCATGGATTTTGTGTCAAGTTTTCCCTCACAACAAAAAACATGACTCGTTTGGGGTGATTGATAATTTGCCAGCTCCGCCCATTTTATTCCAAATAGATTGACTATTCTATGGATCGACCAGCCAGCTATATGTAGCAGATTGTACGATCGCATGCAGGTACCATTGTCTATTGTGTTTATAGAGATCCATGATTTACATCGAGATTCCGGAAGGAACTACAAATGCACTCGTACTAGGCTGAATTTAAGATAAAGATTCCATCCGCAAACCGATGGACATCCGAGAGGTTAATTCCAAGTGTCAAGATATGCTTCTGTGGATGTAATGGAATTCACCTGAAGTCGGGATAGGCATATTCCATTGATGAATTTCGCCATAACAATAGTTATCGATCCAAGATTGCATGGCACCATATAAGGTTTAGACAATGTGAGATAGAACTCCTATATGTTGTAGATGTAATTGAATGAACAGAAGTGATTGGGTCCAGATATCAGAAAAGATAATCAAGAGAAAGTACAAGTAATCCGACAGTTAAAGGCGCTAGTGACCGGCAAAAGTCATATGTCGATTTAAAAGGAGATATTGAATATGAAGCTGGCATAAGGTCTTCTAAGTATCGCGATGAAAATTCTACCGCTTCGTCGAGTGCAAGTCGAGTCCAAGGTTCATAGGGCCATATGAGATTCGAAACGTACCGCTCTACGGCATATCAATTCGGCACTCTCCGGAATCGCCAAATCACACGATGTGTTTCATGTGGTCGATGCTTCCTGAGATATCGCTCTAATGAGTCGCATACTACCAAAGGCAAGAGACAAGCACAAAGAGGATTTTGTCGAGTATGATTGGGAGCCAGTGCCACCTGCCTCGAGAGGTAAAACAAATTGGCGAACAAACAAGACTAAGACAAGGAGTGCTCTAAAGAACACCATGGCAGTTGTTAGCTACTTTGGGAGCCGTGGCTAACTATGAGAGCACAATATCCGTAGCTGGTTCGTGCATGAATTTCGAGGACGAATTCTTTAAGGGGGGCAGAGTCAGAATACCCCCAAAACATACCCTGGCATTTTATATCATGTTTCGGGTATCATAAAACTAAAAGTAGATTTTTTTCCGAAATAAAATAAGGCTAAAAATAAAATACGCAAAACCCGGAATTTGTACAAGACATAAGGATAAAAGTGTAATTTGTCAAAAGAGGGGTATAAAATTTAGAAGTTGTTAAGATTGGAGATCAAGTGGGAATAACTTTAAGTTGTAGTGGAAATAAAGGAATGAAGAAGGACTAAATTTCAAATAAGAGAAACTTAAATTGTAAAAAGGAGATGGAGACAAAATAACTCATTTTTGTCTCCAAACAAGAGGGATCATACGGGTTTGGGAGGAAGAGGAAGAAGAAGAAGAGGAAGGAAGAGGAGCAAGCAAAGGTATGGATACATGTCTTTTGTATGGAAATTATGAATTCTAGCATGATTTTGGTACAAGAATTTGGGTATGGATTGCTAGGTTTCATTCGACATTAATTTGGTTCCCTTTTCTGGTGGTTTCCAGCTAGCAAAACATTCTAACTTTAGATTTAAGGGAAGTCAGTTGAAAGCCCTAGTTGATGATGAGTAAATATGGAATCCTTCACACCTGCTCTTTGTAGAATTGGGTGATTTTTGGTATGAATCCTAGGACTTCTTTCAATTCAAAAGTGTTTCAGGAGTTGTCGGGAGTGGATTCCATGTTGGGCTTTTACGAAGGATGGCTAGGAGGATCTATGGAAGAAAGTGCATGAAAATGGGAGAAAATACACACTCAAGTAATTGGTGACGTGTACCGGTACACCCTAAACATGTAAATTTCCACACTTGGTTTCTGGTCATTTAAGAACATGTACCTAAGATACGTTAGGTGTACCAGACATGTGATGTCATTTCTTTATTTCGACCAGTTTTGGTATTTTAGCTATAACTTGCTCATTTCTTATCCAATTTGAGTGATTCAAGTGGATCAATAAAATAGACTTCAAGGAGAACCAAACATCCTCAAATAGGTACCTTCAAATTATGACTCTAGGTGGCCCAAAAATTCACTCAAAGTGGGGCTATGTGCAAGACAATTCCCGTGATCGCTTGATCATAGAGTAATCCTGAGCGTTTGTAACGAATCGAGTTTCTGTTCGATTTGGGTGATTCCAGTTGGAGGAGAACCCTTAGCACCTTAGATTTAAAGGAGTACAAAGAAATAGTGGCAAATATGGAGTTAAGGCACTGGAAAATGAGTAGTGCAAACTGTCCCTCGAGTAAAAATTCCAGAATCAATTAGCGACATGAAAATGCCATAACTGAAATGTACGATCCACCGGGAGTTGATTCCAATTCTAAGAGAGTAGATTCATAGAGGAAAGAATACATAGGTTTCATAATATACAAGTATAAGTATAAATTTAATATATGAAAGCTAAAGAGAATATATTATAATTAAGTTATATGAAAAGTATAATAACATGTATAAGAGATGCTATTTGATAAACGAATATATCTCATATGTATCCATGATATCAGATATTCATGTATGTGGGATATCATGTAATACATGAAAGAAAACATAATACAAAACCAATCGCCTGCTGGCGACGTAGACGTGGATAGATGTGCATGCTTATGTGTGGAAGATGAAGGGCCACAAAGATATAGATATGTATATCAGACCCGCTTGCTGATGATATAGATCCCGTTGATCATTTCAAGGGCCTCCAAAGGGTCACTACATAGTACATGGAATAGGTCACCGTTCAGATGATGATACCTTCTCGTATATTAGATAGAGATCAATGCCTCGCATAAAGGATAATACCTTCCTAGTACATGCGCATAGAGATCAATGTCTCAAGTATTGATAGTACCTTCGTACATATAGCTATTTCCGTGATCCTAAGGCATTCAGCATATATAAAAGAAAATGAAAAAGTATACACAAAAGAAATGTATATGCAAAGTATAAGGATATGATATGATATGAGAAGCATAGCATTGCTATGCGATGATAGTATACAATGACAAGAATACTAAGTATAAATGACATCAAAAGCCTATGGAATGAAACATGTTATGAAAGATAGATACGATAAATGAATAGTATATGTAAAGATTATAATTGTCATAAGTATATGTATATGTTTAAAGAGAAATGATTCTTATTAGAGGTCATCTATTTGAGTTTATTTCCCACTAAGTGTAAAGCTTAAAGACGGTGTTTCATTCGTAGGTGCAAGTGAAACTAGGAGGACGACGATCCACATCATCGCAATGAGGTCAACACATCAATAGGGGGTCCATTGGAAGATTTCCGTATAATGTATATGTCTTTATTTCGCAAACAATGTGAATGTTGAACACTATTAAATATGGAACTCAGATATATTTGTATCCTTTATACGTAATATGAAACAAGTTTAATAGACACAAGTTAATGGGTTATAGTTAACTCGATAACGAGCCCCAATCGGGGGCACTCACAATTCTTAGCTGATCATCCCTGATCCACCCGACTCTGCCAACTCCGCCCGGACGGAGAAGGTGCTCACACCTCAATCACTTGTCGCGACCTTAAAAATCGCTGTAACTGCACTTGTTCTTCTTCGCCGACTAATGGCGCCGCGACATGAAATCCTTCCTCAAGCCCTTCTTCTGCCTCAAGAATCCTTCTTTGTCACGACAAACTTTCATCTCTAAAGATAGTAGCGATCTCCCTGGCTCACGACCCTATCTCCTCTCGTCAGCGACTGCTGTACATTGAACTGCTTTCACTTCTAATCCACTGGAATTTTCATTTCACCAATTATTTCCGCAAAATAGAAATCTTGGTAAATAGTACATATTTCCGCATAAACAAGCAATTACATTGTAAGAACAATAAAAATGGACTAGAAATTCAATGAGTTTTACTCATCAAATTCCCCCAAACTTAAAATTCTGGTTGGCCCCTGCCAGTAGCAAAGATTTGCTCGTCTCTCAAACAATTTAACCTTATTTCATAATATTTTTCTGCTTACAACACGATATTTTCTTATTCCACCCTTTGACTTGAACAAGAAGATTTCAGTATCATTTCGAACTTTGGTTTTCAATTGAGAAAAAGAAATGTTTTCAACCTCTATTACAAAATAGATCACGAACACCGCATGAAAAACAGTCACAAATTAATAGATCTCATTTCACAGTGTGTGTAGGTTCCTTTCCTTTTCATCTTCTGCTGAATTAGTTAATCTCGAGGATCTCCTTAGAAACTATTCAAAGTACCATAGGCTTGTTTTTCATATTGACTTCCATTAATGTAGGGTAAATTCTACCTCTTCAAGATCAAAGAGGTCTTTTTAGGCTCAGAATAAAGTTAGGCTTCGCATCGTGGACAATCAAGAATTTAGGCTGCAAAATTACCTGGGATTCCACCTTCTTCTCGTATAATGGCCTTCATCTCTCATCCTTTTCCTTCCTTTGTAATGTAAACTCCCCAAAACTTGGCTTCAGACATCATTCGATGTCGTGGTCTCTTCGCTGCCACTTCAATCCATCTACTTCTCAGCCTTTTAATGGAACTTTTACTCGATGCTTTTATTTTCAAAGAATTGAATATAAATGTTTTGTCTTCTTAGGCTTTCTATCACTCTTAGAGAACTTTGGCCAAGAACTCCCATACCAACAGATTAGGTACTAGTTAAACACCTCACGGCTTAACTGCTCAAGAGAGATACAGCCATAAGACAAAACTTATTCCTTTTTTTCAACTTCTTCTTTCTTTATCTCTAGTTCTTCAATTTATTTTTCCTCATCCATCATTGTAACTAAAAGAATATATTCCCCCAAACTTTTCCTTTCTCGCACAAAGAAACATTCTATTCGAAAAACTGAGTAATTCGGGGTTCTTGTCAGCAGGATTTATTGTAAGTGGGAGGGATTTTGTGTTTCTAATTGTCATATTTGAAGAAATTAGGCATTTTTGGCTCAAAGCATGGAGCTAGAGTGTATGCCTTTGCATATAATGAGGGTAGGTTTGAAAAGGTACAAACTTCCAAAGATGGCCTCTATCACTTCCTGATAATTGTTTCTACCTAAAATTTCGCCTTGACTAATAATCTAACAAGTTCTAGGACCTTGTACCCTTGATTGTGAATCACCCTAGAAGATGTTTCAAATCCCTCTCAAAGTTTTAAGAATTTTCTTGACCATGTGCATTGTTTTTTTTTCAAGATTCAGGATCGACTCAAAGGTCTATACACACAGCGTCTAACTCACCTTATTTGTTTTTTTTCAATTGTGTAGCCTTTCCAAATTCTACAATTTAAACCTGATTCAAACTAAAAATGCAACTTCTTATTTCAATTCACCAGTTCCCTATTTTAATTCTCTCTTATTAAGTGTTGTTCTGATTTAAATAAAGGGTCCTTGTGTCAAATAAATAAGGCTTCTTGAATACATAGATCATTTCTACGGACAACAATAAATGACAATAAACAACACAATTCACTTAATCGAACCATGCATCCAAAACAAATCACTTATTCAAAGAATCGAGTCCAACTGGCATTGCAACAATGTTTAAGTTCTACTTAAACATTACAAAGCAACAAATACAATCTATTAATCTAAAAGAACACGCTACAAGACAATTTCAATGGAACCTTCGAATTTATAGTCATGATTTATAGAAGCAAGTACAATGGGGAAACATAAAAGAGCACTGTGCCGCCTCACTCCCTCCCTTCTCTTATCGTAATTTTTTGGTATTAAGTGTCGAGGACGAAGTCAAAGTCATAAACAATGTATATCTGAGAAGGTGACGTCTGCATTTTCTTTCCCGAGGGTGTGCCTCTGCCTACAGCGGAGATTTACTCCATTTTGTGTGATCCACAAGAAAATCAAGGTGTTTTGGTTCAAGCCCATCTATTCACCGTACTTTCCAACTCGCAGATACAACCTCAAGATGTCTCGCCAAATTTTTGCTGATCAAATCCAAACTCATGCCATATTTTTCTTTATAAGTATCAACACTTCCAAATTTCTTTATCTCTATCCTTCATCAACTTCCCAAACTCCTTGAATTGCTCCTTATAAGGTACTTGAAGGCTTGAATCTTGTGCAGCATAAGCTCCCTCCATCTCACTTCTTTTCTTCGTAATGGTAAGTATCTCTCTTTCATCTCTTCTAAACTGGTTGTTGTAGAAGGCTTCCAAACTGGCTTTCATCTTTTCTCCCATTTCCTTTTCTCTTCTATCCATCTCTTCTCTCCATTCTTCCTCTCTTTGTCTTAGAGTTTGCTCGAACAATTGTTCTTTCCTTCTAAATTCAGCTTCTAAGAGTTCTTCTATGAATTGCTACTGTTTTTCCCATTTCTTTTCTCTTTCTTCCATATTTTTCTATCGCCCTCAAGATTTCCATGATTTAGTTCTCTCTTTCCTGAGCTTCCCCGCTTGCTCGGGAAGTTCTCTCAATAAATCAGATAGGAAATGACTCGCGGGCTTATTCCGAATAGCCCTCTTCTTCTTCCAATGGAGGATTTTTCTCCGAATAGTCGATCCTCCACCATCCCGCATGCCCGCTTCTACTCCCACAACTCACTTATTTCTAGTCCCCTGTTACCCCAAAGAAGGGTTAGAGGATACCTTTGGGACATGTTTCTTCTTCATCCCATGATCCCCTACTCCAAATAAGATGCATACCGATTTTGTCTGGTGAGGGATCAAATTTTCTTGCCGCCAAGGGTATCCTCGATCGAATTTCAATTAATCTTCCAACATTCATTTTATAACCCTTCAAAAGGGCATATAGAATGATTGCTTCCTGTTCTCTCACTGCACAGAGATGTTTAGTTGGAAGGATCACCAAAGACAGGAAGTAGAACCAAACCTTAGCTTCTCAAATAGGATCCTCATTTATACGTGAGCGAGGGTTCTTCCTTGTGGCTTCCCACTCTCTGCCCGTAAGTCGAGGCTCATTATCTTTTTCATGATTGGGCTAAATGCTTCTTGAATTTGGAACCGTGCTTGAGTTCCTTTAATTTGAACATCTCATTGATTCTCTGGTGCCCAAAGGGTACCCAGACTCCTCGCACATAAACTGCGTCTTCCTTCATCCCCACCATATTTGCATAGAATTCCCTGGCCAGAGCAGAGAATCCAGATGCTGTGTGTGCACAGAAGCTTTCCCAACCTCTCTTTTCTATAATTTCAGAAAATGGGAGATAAGCTTCCCAAAAAACCTCTTGCGTATCGAAGTTCTACATCCAAATTTAGTCCATATATGTCCTTAGCTTCAAAGAGACAAAGTCCTTGTCTTCCTCTGAAGTTCCTTCTTCCGTTTGTTCTACTACCCTCCTCAGCCTACAATTTCTTTCCTTTTCAACCGGTTCCTCCAAATGGCTGGTTTTCTGGTTCCCGGTGATTCATCATTGTTCCCGTAATGAGTTCCAAAGTAACCTCTCCACTCGCAATGCTCACTCATGAGCTCATTAATTATTCTATTAAGATATGGAATTAGCTAAGTTATTCGCCATGGGTAAGGGCTTGGAATCGGGTGAATGCCTAGGGGTTTGATAGTTGAAGAGGAAAGAAGGTGGAAAGTTGGGTGAAGATGGAACTGATCAGAGTCCCGCGAAATTCCGCCTTCGCCATTTTTATGATGGATGGGCTCAAGGTCATCTTTGTATTATGGAATGTCGCGATATTATGTCTATGTTACAACATTAATTTCTAACACTAAATGTCCCAATTAAGGTTGCGATGCCCTAATTAGAAGTTTTAAAACCTCAATTCGTTGCATTTTAGACAATTCTAATCGCGACTTACCTGAATTTTGTCGCGACCTCAAAAGTCGTCGTGACTAATAAAACGATGTCACGACCTAGAAAAGTTTCTAGTTTTCAGGAACCGTTCACATTCATAAAAGACTAAATCAATAGACCTAATTCAAACAAACAAGGACACCAAATTTTCATAAATAAATTAGCAAATGTAATGAACATACTTGTTTGCTAAACTGGAATCTCATTTATTCAATAAATTCAAACATCGATATTCAATATTTACACTCGATCTCTAACTATACCCAATACTCACGTAAAAATTAGCAATTGGTACTGTATCAAATCATATAGAAAAGTCTCTATTCCTTGGATCTAACACCCCATGTCCTATTTTTTAAAAATTCTCCGAAAGGTCAGAGCTCGCCATCAATTCCCTAATCACTGAAAAGCAGGAAGAAAGAGGAAGCAAGGTCGAGCAAGACCTCTCAAAGGTGGCTTAATAAAAAGAATGCACCCAATAAGGTAGTGCTTTACTTCCTCTCAGTCTGAGTTCCTTGATGAGGGAGTCCCGGTTAACCCTTCTTCCAATTCCTTCCCATCATCCATATCCTTTCAATGACAGAGTACATTTGAATCAAGTGACTGAATTGGTTTGTTTTCCGACTCATCCACTCCATATGCCTTATTTGTAACTTTGAACTTCATCTTTTTCCTCATCCTCATTTTCTTTTCTTCATTTCATTGTTTATTCTATATGTATTCCTCCCAACCTTTTTTATAGTGATCATTGGTTCTCAGGGAATGAAGAAGTCTTTAAATCTCTCTTTAATATTCTCAATAAAGCACCAAGTAAAAACGTCAGATCAAAGCTATGGCTATTTCCAATAGAGATTTTGATGAAAGAGGAAACCCGCCAAGGAAGCTCAACGTTTTCCTTAAGATGAATTGAATATCTTTGAATTCCTAATTCGAAAATCGGACTTCTTTCCTTGCATATTTGACTCGGGTACCTTCGCTACTTTATCCAATGTTCATTTTCAATTGCTAAGTTGCTTAACAAATGTATCTCAACACGTTTTCAGATTTGTATCTTGATACCATTGTTTATCAAGCTAAGCATCAGCATATATTCATTTGAGAACTAATCAAGTTGTCATTCATGATTATATCAAGAATTTTCTCTCTCATGCAGCAATCAGAAATTCAAAATCAACATGCAGCAATAATAAATTACCAAAACACAAGACTGCTAAATTAAGGAAACAAATTCCCCCAAACTTAAGATGTGCAATGTCTTTTTAGATTTATCTTAGGGACATAAAAATAATAATAATAATAATAATAATAATAATAATAATAATAAAATAAAATAAAATAAATATATACTCCCCCTTGTAGTTCATTGCTGCATATTCCATTCGGGAGAACTTAGATCCTTCCATTTTCTCAGAGCTTCTACTGGTCCCGAAATTCAAAAACAACACACAAAATAAAATACAGAGTTTAAACCTAAAGGAAATCAAAAGAATTCAAAATTAGCCACTTGAACTCATTCAAATAAATAAGATCAAACTAAAATAGTAAAAATAAAAGTCAATTTCCAAAAATAGAATGAAAAACTCATTGGGTTACCTCCCACAAAGCTGCTCAGTTTTGAGTCCTTAGCTGGACTTGCTGCTATGACTTCTTGTTTCTATAATTTCCTTCCACACAGAACTAAGAATCAATCATATTTCTTTCAAGATACTGTTTTAATCACTGACCATTCACATTAAACTCTTCTCCATTACTAGTCTTTAATGTCACTGCTCCAAAGGTTGTACTTGCCACTACTGTATAAGGGCCTCTCCATTTTGATTTCGCTCGAAAATGCTTTAATCAGAGTTAAATAATGTGACCCGATCTCTCGGCCTTGAATTCTCTCCCTCAAAATCTTTCGATCATGCCATTTCTTTGTCTTATCCTTGTAAATTCTCGCATTATCATGTTTACTTCTCAAATTCTTCCAATTCATCTAGCTTGGAGTAATCTTTCTTCCTTTACTGCCTTGAAGTCAAAATTCAACTTCTTGATAGCCCACATAGCTTTATATTCCAATTCAAGAGGTAAGTGACAAGGTTTACCAAAAACAAGTCTGTAAGGGGACATTCCAATAGGAGTTTTATATGTAGTCCTGTAGGCTCACAATGCATCATCTAGCTTTAAAGACCAACTTATACCGAACTCACGCCTTTTCAAGAATTTTCTTTATCTCCTGCTGGAAATTTCAAATTTTGCCCATTTGCTTGAGGATGATGGGGTTTTTCAAACTCATTATGTGTTTTATTCCATAATTGCTCATGAGTTTCTCAAACACATTGTTTGCAAAATGGCTCCTCTCCATCACTCCATAATAGTTCTGTGTGTCCCAAATCAAGCCAAGATATTTCTTTCGTAAGAATCCCACAACCGTGACAAGATCATTCTCGGGGACAAGTTGTTGCTTCCACCCATTTGGATACATAATCCACAACTAGGAGTATGTATATATTTCCAAAAGAAGATGGAAAAGGTCCCATGAAGTCTATTTCCCATACATCAAATAATTACACCACCAGATACTACAGGCATTTCATGCCTCTGTCGATATTCCCAACCTTGGCACCGATCACAAAGTTTCACCCATTTAAAACAATCTTGAAAATAGCTCAATAAAAACCCGATTGAGAATTTGTGGTTGGTTTGTCTCCTGCAAAGTGTCCTCCATAGGGTGATGCATGACATTCTTGTAAAATTTTTCCCTGTTCACTTTCTGGTACACATCTTCTGATGATCATATCAGCTCCTCTTTTGAATAAAAGTGGGTCATCCCAAATGTAAAATTTGCTGCCAATCCTTAATTTCTTCCTTCATAGAATAATCTCCGTGGCATCACTCCACAAGCCAGAAAGTTCACAATATTAGCATACCATGTAATCAATGATTAACCGAAATAACTGTCATCTAGAAAATTCTTCATATTTCCACCTTCCTCTTTTACAAAAGTATCTTTTCAACTCGACAAGTGATTAACTATCACATCAATACAACCTTTCTTATCCTTTCGATCTCCGATCAAATTCCCAGAAGAATAACAATTCACCCATCCGATCAATCTTCGCTTGGGCTTTTCTTGGCCATCAAATATTTGATTGCAAAAGATGATCGATATGGATGATGACATGGGGACCCCAATATATATGGCCCGAACTTTTCACATGCAAATACCATAGCCGCATCTCCTTCTCAATAGTCGAGTGCAATTCTCCGAGCTTCATTAAAGGTTTTGCTGGAATAGTATATGGCCCTAAACACTTTATCAGTTCTCTGTCCCAATACATAATCTCAAATTCTTTGTTCCAGTATGGTTTGGCCATGATAGGAGCTTCAACTAATCTGGATTTGATTTCCTCAAATGAATATTGGCAAGATTCTTCAAAATTAAACTTTGCATCCTTCTCCAGTAATCTGCATAATGGTCTTGCTATTTTTGAGAAGTCTCTAATAAATCTTCTATAAAAACCAGCATGTCCCAAGAAACTTCTTATTCCCTTGACTGTTGTTGGTGGCATAAGAGTTTTTATAATGGAAACTTTTGCTTGGTCCACTTCCAGCCCTGCTGCATAAATTCGATGCCTAAGTACAATGCCTTCTGTCACCATGAAATGTCCTTTTTCCCAATTCGCAGCTGTGTCTCTGGTTTCGCACTCGTGAAGTACTATCCCCAAATTTTTCGTGCACTGCTCAATACCGACCCATAAACCGTGAAGTCATCCAGAATATCTCCATAACCTCCTATGCTAAACTGGAACATAGACATCATGCATCTTGAAATGTAGCAGAGTATCAGATAACCCAAATGGCATTCTTCTAAAAGCAAAAGTACCATAAGGGCATGTGAAAGTAGTTTTCTCCTGGTCCTCAAGTGCTATAGCAATTTGTTATATCCAGAATATCCATCAAGAAAATGTGGCTTGTGATGTCCTCTGAACCCGTCAAACATCCGATCAATGAAAGGCAAGGGAAATGATCTTCCCGGTCAAGTAGATTCAATTTTCTATAATCTATACACACCTCCATCCCGTCACAGCTTCAGAGGGAACTGACCATTCCTTCTTACTCTCTAATCACAAGTGAATCCACCCTTCTTAGGAACTACATGAACCTGGCTCACCTAAGGGTTGTCCGATATTGCATAAAATAAATCCCGTATTTAGCCATTTCGCATTTCTTTCTACAACATCTTTCATAAATGTGGTTGCTTCTCCTTGGTGTTCAATCGATGTTTTCGTGATCATCATTCACAGATTTTCAGGTATGCAAATAGAAGGATCGATACCCTTTAGATCTTCAATTGACCAGGTAATAGCCTCCTTGTATTTCCTTAGAATTTCCAAAGCAAATTTTTGTTTCTTCTTTTTCGCTTAATTCATAGTCGATATGATTACCGGCTTCCTTTGTTCCGGCTTCAAGAAGATATTTCGATGATCAAGCAATTCTTTCAAGATTAACCCTTCTGCACTAATCTCTTGTTTAGTAACTTTCTTTTCCTGGCTGCTTGAATTTTCTTGACTGTTTTCATTCAAACTCAAGACCGTTTCCCTATTTTGCAAACTAGAATGCAGTAGGTCATAATCAACAATCTCAATATACTGGAAATTCATCTCATTTTCATTGATAGAATTATGAAGGTTACAATCAGAGATCAAGTCAAAATTGATAGGGATTACCACATTCATGACATAATTTTCTACATCAACATCATATCAGGTCAAGCTCTTGGCTGAGACTGAATCGTGACCGTCTATCCCACCCTCGTGGCCGCCACCCCTTTCGCACATCAATCAAGGTACCCAAATGCTAAGAAGGGTCTTCCTAACAACAGAGGGACCCGGTCAATTTTCTTCCATTTTCATAACCACAAAGTCCACTGTGGAAGATAAATTTCCTACCTTGACCAAGACATCTTTAAGAACACCTTCGTCGAGGCCATGGATCTATCAGCCATCCAGAATATAATTGTTGTCAGTGAGTTCCCTAAACCAACTCGTACTCACCGATAAGGGCATCAAGTTGATACTGGCTCCTGAGTCACATAAGGCCTTCTTGAACTCATATTTCCCTATTGAGCAGGAATGAAGTGAAGCTGCCCCCGGTCCTCTACTGGCTTGTAAACTTCTCCGAATAACCGCACTACAAGTCAGGAAGTTGTTAACTATTCCTTCCCCAGCAATCTTTTTTCTTCGCTTCAAGATTCCTTCAAGAATTTTGCATAATTTGGCATTTGATTGATTGCCTCTGCAAAGGGAATATTTATTTCTATTTTCTTGAAAATTTCCAAGAATCTAGAAAATTGTTCTTCCTTCTTTGCTTTCTGAATCCTCTGTGGAAATGGGACTGCAAGGGTGTAAGCTTTAACCTTCTCCTTCGTTTCGCCACCGCTTTTCTCTACCGCTCGCACCCGCTTTTTCTCGTTTATGTAGTCTTTCTTGCTCCTTCCATTATCTCCCTCCCCGTTGCTTTCTCTTCTTTTGATAAGTCTTCTTCCTTCTCGCTTCTGCTTTCACTCGCCACTCCCACTGACCGCCATACAACTTTAGATTTTTCCGAGTGTCACTAGGGAATGCATTCTGTTCGTCTCCGCAAGGTCATGCGCTTGCCCAACTCAGGTTTCCAAGTTCTTCAGGGAAGCATTTGTGTTGGATTGAAACATTTTTGGAGTTGGATTTAAGAGCTTCCAACTCAGCAAATTTCTGCTCCGCTGGTGTGAAGCGCCTTTGTTATCTCCCATGAACTGCAACATCTGCTCCTCAAACGATTGGGTCCTCTTTTGACCTTGATTATTCATTTCTTTGCTCTCCTTGTCAGCCGCTAATACTGGAACTCGTGGATTATACCCAGTTTGTCCACAACGCCTGGGCCCCGCGGATCTCCACCATATTAGAAGTTATTCCTCGTCGGATTGTAAATGTGGGCAAGTTGGAGATTCCCATTGAAATGATAGTTTCTTGTTCATTCGTAATTGGCCCTTCAACTACATAAGGATCTTCATCCGTTGATCCCCTCAAAGACTCTCCCGATTCCACCTCATCTACCGCTCTAATATCCCGGCGTAATGCGCTTTATCCTGTTTATCCATCCTATGCATAATAGCGTCCAGTTTTGCTTCCATGGCAGTCATCTTGTTTAACTCAATGACTCCACTCCCTTTTGCTTTGTCGTAGCTCCTTGTAAATTCAGATGGAGCTTTCATGTTGCACTTGGCTAGGTTTTCTATCAAATCCTGCCACCTCTGCACTTTTCCTCTTGAATGCTCCACAGCAAGAAGCATCTATGATACCCTTAGAAGTATCATTTAGAGAGTGGTATACAATATCCATTTGTGTCTTCAGATCTATGTCGTGCATAGGACATCTCTTCAACAGCCGTTTGTACCTTTCCCATGCAGTATACAAGCTTTCATCCTCCCCTTGTTGGAACACTATGATTTCCCTTCTTCTTTCAGTTGTGAGGGATTAGGAAAAATTCGCCTAGAATGCTTCCAATTAACTCTTCCCCATGTATCAACCGATCCATATGGTAAATGATTCATACCAAGTGGCCGCAATATCTCTTAAGGAAAAGGGGAATAGGCGTAGCTTTATCACCTTCCGTCTCACATCATTCGGCCTATCCCGTATTTGCCATCCTAAGGAACTGGGCCAAGGTGTCTATTAGATCTTCACACGGCCAAGAAACCGAGGGATTCTCACTGAACCACTTGGATCACCGCCGGTTTAAGCTCAAAGTTGTTAGCCTCTACAAAGAAGTCAGTTCGGGATCACAGTATCTCTCGCTGATGACAGCCTCCAAAACTCTCCATCAGATCATGAATTGGTGGCCTTTCGCCGTTGTTCGTCTCAACAAATCACCAATTTTCTTCATCCGCTATGGTTGCTTTTCTCGGCTCTCAAGCATTTTCCTTAAGCTTCTTAATGTTCTTTCCAATTCAAAATTCATAATGGGGCTGCATCTGATTCCTGCCTCTCGTGCATGAATCAACCTCCTGAAATGGAGACATATTGAGATTAATAGGAAACAGTGGTATCACAAATCATATATCCTTTAAGTTCTCTACAAGATCAGTAGCTTATATAGCTACTGCTATCAAAACTATTTTTGTGCATTTCTTTTATAAAATAAAGAAAAATGTCCAAATTAGCACTTCACTCTTTTGTCAGAATATTGATTTATTTAAATCCCTTCAATCCTCGGCAACGACGCCATAAAAATTGATTGCCTGTGAGAGTATAAACTAAACTACTCAATTTAACACTTATACAAGAGTCTTACAATTCTCCTGCATGTATGTCAAGTTGAATGGAATTGTTTGATAACAAATAAAACTGATTTGATGTTCTGGAATTAATAATGGGGTTTAGTCTACGACACTGCAAGTGCACAGGTCATTCAAGTAGTAAAAATTTGGTGTGTAAGTCCGTGATATTTATTCCCAATGTAGATTGACTTGGATTCTCAAATCAATTACCCCAACTACTCAAGATCCATACTATCTGGACCTCAATGATAAGATTTATCAACTTGAAATTAAAGGATAACTGTCCTAAAGAGGACATCTACACCCTAGGATATTAAAAATAAACTCATTAAATCATATTAACTAGAATGAATTGGACCGAATCAATACTCAAAATGTACACTAACAAGAAAAAAATACCGTGGAAATGGGGCCAATTTGCATTGTATCCCCTTTTAAAACTCTATCCTAAATTTGGGTAGGGATATGTCAAAGATGCCTACTAATGCAGCTTGGATTTCTCCTTTTACTTCACAAATTAGAAGACCCTGTTTCTCTCGAAGACAGGGGTCTAACCAGCTACTTGTATTTTGCTCACTCTCCACAAGATCTGGATATTTTTCTTTCTCAATACTTCATACCCATTTCCTGAGACATGCAGATTTCTTACTTCCCAAGTCAGGGTTATCGTAAGATCTCCACAACCTGATTGATGACTCCACTCCTTAAAATCTAATGAATATTTCTCTCTTCCTCGATTAGAGATCAGCGCCATCACAGGTCAAGAGTTTTCCAACAGATTAAGGTGAAATCTCTAATTATTTAAATTGATCAATATTCCCCTCCAACATCAATTATGAGTGAATTGGGTATTTATCTAAGTGAACTCTCAGAGCTCATTAGTTCTTCAATAATGGTCCAACATAGTCTTATAATTAGATGTTCAACTCTCGTGAATCACCACTGCACACTCGTGAGGGTCTCCCGAAAATCGTAGTGTGATACAATCCTTGACTGCATTCGAGACTACTATTGGGAACAATTACACATAAATCATATCAATCAAATAAATCCTCCCCAAATTCCAGGCACTTCCTTCACTTATGCAGAAAGATCAGAATCAACAATAAATTAAATTAGCTAAGTCGCGCTTTTGAAAACTGCATTACAATCGACAATGGAGCACTAATAAATCACACCCACTGTAGTTGCAATAAACTGAGAAGAAACGATTTCTAGAAATAGTCTTAGATATCATTTAAATTCAGACAGTAAATTGAAATATTACTTCCAGCTTCTACATTCTAATAGATCATTGGTTCAAATCCAAAAAAATAAAGAAAAGAAAAAATCTATTCTAAAATATACAGTGAGTTTTCTTTTTCCCTCGTTTCTTGGTTCCCAAAAAGAAAAAGCTGCTTTACTAAAACTGTGTACGCCTATTTATAACTTTCAGAAATTGGGCCTGATTCCAAGGCTCCAGGTGGATTTCCATAAAATCAATGGCCCAGCTCACTGTTTTAGGTCGCGACGTAAAATCCTGGTTTGGTTTGTCAAGTTTGTCGTGACCTCGTGAAACCGGGTCACGACGCCTTCATGCTGTTCTGCAAATTGTTGAGTCGCGAATTGATGTTTTATGTCAGACATGTTTCGTAGCCAGATGATTAGTGGTCGCGACATGAATTCCTTGTCGTGACCATATTAGTTGTAATCACTGAGAATTCTGGTTGCGACCTCCTTTTTCTTGTTTCCAAGAATTGGTGTCGCGACCTCAATTCGATGTCGTGACCTCACTCTCCTTGCCTTTACTGCATTTCTGTGTCACGACCTCAATTTGATGTCGCTGACCATTTCGTTGTCGCCACTCGATCCTCGTCACAGCTCCCTTCTCATGTCGCTTTAATTTAAAATCGCTTTTGTCTTTTTCATCGCCTTGCTCACGACATGAGAGGTCTGCACTCCAATCGTTTCCTTGTCGAAATCTATGTCGCGACCTTAAAAGCGTGTCGCAACATCAATTCTGCCCATCCAGTCGCAACCTCACTTCTTAGTCATAACATTTCTAACTGTACATATCATTCATATTGTCGCGACATCAATTCCAGGTCGCAACCTAGATTGGAGTCTCCAACTTATATCTTTGTCGCAACCTGAAATTGCCTATCAGAGACATTGCAAGTACATTCAGAATTACTTTCTAGTCGCGACATTATTTCTCTATTGCGACTAACAATATTTTATTTTCTTGTCGCGACCTCAAAACGGTGTCGCGACATCATCTTCTTTGAAGTTCTGCTTTGGTCTCAAAGTAGTATGCTCTTCGCTGCATCACTTTGTTTGCTTTGTTACTACTTCTTAAATGTGGACTGCATTCTCTGTCAGTGGATTTCCAAACTCATGTGTTACTTCAATCACTTGTCGCGAACCTTAAAATTTGCTGTAACCAAACTTTTTCTATGTGTCAGCGACTTAATGGTGTCGCGACATGAAATCCTTCCTCAAGCCCTTCTTCGCTTCCAATAAACTCTTATTTGTCGCGACACCTTTTCATTCAACATAGTATGACTTCTGGTCGCGACCTCGCGTGGCCATTGAACTGTTTTCACTTCTAATCCTTGCTGGAATTTTCATTTCTGCCAATTATTTCTGCAAAATAGAAATTTGGTAAATAGTACATATTTCTGCATAAAAACAAGCAATTACATTGTAAGAACAATAAAAAAAATGGACTAAAAATTCAATGAGTTTTTTGCTCATCAGCGAATCATCTCCGGTTTCAATGAGGCAACAACCACAACACTGGGAGATATCGCACTTCCTATATAGGCAGGGTCGGCCATCCAATAAGTTTTAATCTCGCTTGTCAAGACCCTAAATACACTGAGATAGTAGTGTGGCCTAAGCACTCACTAAGGCCGTCCCATCAACATATCATCAAATGGTCTGCTATTTAACCAAGTTAAGGCAGTCGATCTTCTGCTGGGCCAATGATAAAGACGACAATACTACCACTATCCATAAGGGAATGTAGAGAAGAAAAAGGGTCTTCAGATTTGTCTTCCCTCGTGGATCACATTCCCCATATGTAAAGAACTTTCACAACTCGCCTAGGTAAGGGTGGTAGGAAAGGATCCGTTAGTCATGGATCCTCTCTAGGCGAGCGTTTGACCCGGCCGAGAAACTCCCACATGTCGCAAGACTCGTTATCCAACGAAGAAAAAGAACAAATACGACATCGCATATCGGAATGCGATATATTCGCCGAGTCATCATACATCGTGGGATCACTAAACGCCAGTATCCCAAATCACTGTGATACAAGGCCAACAAAGCCTATTAGGTAGAAGATAAGGCGTTTCCACCCAGATCGCCATCAGATTATTCAAATAGAGGTAGACAATCTACTAAGTGAAGGTTTTATCGGAGAGGTGAAGTATCCTGAATGGCTTGCAAACGTAGTAGTCATGCCGAAAAAGGGCTGTAAATGGCGAGCATGCACGGACTACACGGATTTCAATGAAGCATGCGCAAAAGACAGCTTCCCCCTGCCACAAATAGATCAGATCGTCGATGCCTCTACCGAGCATGGGATGCTGTCATTTCAGGACTCCTTCTCCGGCTATCACCATATTCTAATGCACCCGCCTGATGCAGAGAAAACGACCTTCATTATGCCGCATGGGCTATACTGCTATAACGTGATGCATTTTGGTTTGAAGAACACCGGGGCAACCTATTAGAGATTGGTGACCAAGATATTTCGTCCACTAATTGGCAGAACAATGGAAGTCTATATTGATGATATGCTTGTCAAGACCAAAGAACACTCCGATCATACGAAGCATCTGCAAGAAACTTTTGAGCTGCTGTGCACGAACGATATGAAACTCAATCCCCTAAAGTGTGCGTTTGAGTAAATTCCTGGGCTTCATGGTGACACAGAGGGGGATTGAGGCCAATCCCGTTCAACTCAAAATATGTGGAATCACTCTTACCACCGTAAAGGAGTGCAAGACTGATCGTCGATTGCAATCTGAAGTACCCATCTCATCTTACGTAGACGACGCTGCCACCACCTGAAGCGCTGCTGCACCGACCGGGATAGAGAATGCCACTGTGCCCTTATGGCAATCAAACAAGATCTCTGTGAACCGCCACCCGGGGCTAGCCCCGACATGTGCGGAAACGCTTTACCTTTACATAGTTGTTTCTAATGTTTTAGTAAGTGCAACTTTATTCAAAGAAGACAAGCACCGGCAGTAGAAGCCCATATTCTTTATAAGAAAGTCCCTATCGCAGGCGTAAAACCCGATGGTTCGGTTTCGAAAGGTGCGACACCGCCCTCAATAGTCATTTAAAAACTTCACCCATACTTCCAGGCACACCTTATTACTATGCTCACCAACCTTCCTCTAAGAAGCATTATACATAAGCCCGAATTGGCTGTGGCGAATGATCAGGCAATCGAATCCAAGCAGGAGTTCGACATTCAATTTAAACCCGCCAAGCGCTGAAGGGACAGTAATCGGACGACTTCTAAAGTGTAAATTTTCAATAAGAAATGGGACCGCATGTTCTAGATGGACTCGAATGTGGATGGCGCTCACCGATGACAGAGCTAACTTAGGGTCACGACTCTAAAGCCCCAACCGGAGAAGTCATAGAGCAAGCCATACATTTGAATTTCCTCGCTTCTAACAACGGGGCCGATGAAGCGCGACTTCATACTGCCTGATCTAGAAACCTCTGTCCCAGAAAAATCATCATGAGAAGCAATCCCCAATTGGTGGCCCGGCAAACAGAGAATATGAAACAAGAGATCACGCCAAGTATGTGAGTGCCATCAACCCGGTTGAGTTTTCATGCGCTTGATATCGAGCATGTCCCGAGAAACTCTAATGAAAAGGCGGACGCTTTGGTTATCGTAGCTACGTCCCTACCAATAAAAGAGACAATGCTCCTCCCCATATACTATCAGCTAGAGTCGTCGATCACTACCAGCTGGGTAAATGAAGTGGATGAAACAAGTCCTTCGTGGATGACTCTAGTAGCCTACTATTTAAGTTCATGAATCGTTTGATAACAGAAATAAGCCTCCATAAGATCCTGGAGTCCAAAGTGCTCTGGGTTTTCTCTCATTAACTACTGTTTGTTTGGTCCCAAAGGTGCCCTATCTTAAAATGCCTCACTCAATGTGGACAAGACATACCGGGGCGTAACTCCACGAGGATATGTGGAAATCATCTAATTGGCAGGACATTGACACATAGAGCCCACACACAAGGCTACTATTGGCCAACCATGTGGGTAGATGTCGCCACCTATGTTAGAAAATGTGACCGTTGCCAGCGACAAGCCCCCGTCTCAAAACTCCCGACCTAAGATTCAGCAACCATAACAAGCCCCCGACTCGCTTCGCAGGGTATCGACATTGTCAAGCCATCATTTACCACCCTATAACACCCAAAATTATACCCTGACAGTTTTATAACATGTTTTTGTTATAATAAAAGTAAATGTGTATTTTTCCGGAATAAAATAATGTTAAAAATAAAATAAGAAAAATCTGGAAGTAATACAAGAGATAAAGGTAAATTAGTAATTTACAAATCCAGGACCTAGAGGTCATATAATAATAAGTTCATATGCTAAAGTAGGATTTGAATAAGTTAAATTGAGAATAAGATGGAAATGAAGGACCAAATAACAAAAAATGGGAAAATAATGCAAAATTGGGATAAGGCCAAACATGGCCTTATCTTAAGCCTAAAAATATCTCATTTTTGTGGGGTGAATGCTAGTGGCTTCAATGCTTGAGAGAAGAGAATATGGAATTGTACAGGCAAGCAGTACAAGGTTAAGAAATAAGAAAGAAGGAGAAGGAAAACAAGGTATGGAAACTTTGGAATTGTATGGATGTTTGGAAAGTGATATTTGTGTATGGAACCTATTTGTAGGGAATATTTGGTTTGGAATTCATGTTAGGAATTCCCTTTTTGTCTAGGTTTAGGTTAGGAAATTAACCTAACTCTCCTTTTTGCCTATGTTTGGGGTTTGAAGAACCTATATCTGTATAAGAGTGTTTTGGGGTTGGTTTTGAGATGAGTTTTAAGGTTGTTGGTGGTTTTCCCAACCAAGGAATGCATTTTCTAGGTTTTCTGGGCTTTTCGGGATGAACCAGTCAACCAATTGGTCGATTGGGAGCTCATCCGGTTGGATGCAGTAGCATCCAACCTTGAACATCGAGGAACCGGCCTAATCCAGCTGGATCAATGAAGCCCACGGCCATCGCTGAAGTCTAATGGTTGACGCAGCAGCTCCGCCACCGTACTAAGGGAACTCCGCTGACCGCTGGATGCGACTTCATTTGGCCACTATACAAACCGGAAATGCCTCGACCGGCCAGTAAATCCAATAATCGCCTCTACGAACACGTTTTTTATGAAAATGTTTCAGACTCGCCTCATTTGTTTCTCGGCGGAAAATGGTCACTGACAAACATTGTTCTTTCCCTCATTTGTTAATGGAATTAAGAAAGATATAAAAACTAGTTCAAATACATATAATCAGATGCCCGCGCAAGATCGAATATGAATGAATAAACATCTCTCACGTTTCACACTTCTACTAGCAGCACGATACCCTCCTTCCTTGCCACGCGGCGTACACGCCCGATCGATTCAAGATTCCTCCGCTAGTGCTACGACACTTCATGGACATGCACGCTCTTAATCGCTTCAAGACTTCGCTGCCACGACACTTCGTTAATGCGGCGTGTTCGATCAATGCCGTAAGACTCCCGCTAAATAGCTATGGCACTTTGTTACGCGGCGTGCACGCTCGATCAATGCTTCTAAGACTCCCCGCTAGTGCTACAACAATTTTGTTACATGGGTAGACACATCTCTATTCAGTACTGTACCGTACGTTCGGGTACTTATTGTACTGTGTCCTTCTCATTTCGTATTAGAGGTCTATGCAAACAAATACTTATATGTTGTATACCCGAATAATAAGATATATGAAATTAAATGATAAGAATCTGAATGATATATAAGAAGTAAGCATAAGAATGATGAATAAGAAGTAAGCATAAGAAACTACTCATATATGTATCAGACTGGTACCCTCAGATATGATATCTGTTCTGAACTCCTACGGGAGATATGAAAGTTCCGTTACAAGAATTATGTATATGAAAATGTTGTTATAGAATTCTGTATACGTAAACACCATATGCTTTTATGATACATGAATTTTGTAAATGTGAACCACTTCAAGTGGTCATATTCATTTCCCCACTGCTATAAGCTCAGCACTGTGTTTCATCCGTGTAGTTATCGAAGAGGACACCGTGGTATTCAGACGTACCATGGCCAACACAACAATAGAAGTCCACCGATGGTTTGTTTATGTTTTGTAATGTAAAATGTAAAAGTTTTGTAATAGAGGATTTGTTTATGTACAAGTAAATGAGAATAAAAATATGTATAAGATAAGAACACTACCACTGGTGGCATTGCACTTTATTTCCTTATGGTTATTATGATATATGGATACATGATTATGAAATGGGCCCACCAATGTCAAAAGTCGTAAAGAGTCCCATCCCGCGTCGCGCCCTCCCTTCGCCCAAGGTGTAGGCAAGACGACAAAATGCATCAAGCACGCTTGTTAGTCACACCGACATTCTGCTAACAAATGGATAGAGGTCGGCCTTTGCACCATCAAAGACAAGTGGAAGTCATTCGGGGCCAGGTGGAAAATATTGTGTGTGTGTTCAGATACCCTAATCAATCAGAATCTGACAATGGGTCGCAGTCGATAAATCGTATATAGGAACTTCTACAATGAACCGAAAAATCAAAACCTGCACTCCACCCCGATACCCGCAGCAACCTGGGCCAGCAAAGAGTCTAACAAAACACTCCTGTCAGCTTTGAAAAAATGCCTACATTCAGCCAAAGGAAAATGGGTAGAGGAGCTACCGGAGCGCAGGGCTTATAGACAACTAATCGAAAGCTAACGGGGAATCACCATTCACCAAGACACGGATCGAGGCTACTATCCCTATGGAAACGGATGCCTACTACATTCGAATCCGGAATTTATGAGGAAGCAAAGTAATCGGCCATAGTCAAAGACCTCGACATGATCGACTTAACTTGGGAGGCTAAAGCAACCGTGACGCATAGCTTCATACCAAACAGAGTTCTCGTGGGTTTGCACAACCGTCGTGCATGTACCAGTACATCTGAAGCCCGGGAATTACCCTAAGAAGGGTTTTTGAAAACACGACTAACCGAGCGTACATGAAGTACCAGCCCAACTGGGAGGGACCATACACGGTGGTTCGGTAGGACAAATTGCCTACGTGACCGGAAGCGCACTAGGACTCGGACTGGTTTGTTCCCATAATGTGGAATACCATGCACCTCAAGAAGTATTATCAATAGTGTATTCTTTAAGGAAATTATCATCAATAAAACATTATCCTTTACACATTTCCTCTTAAAATCTACAATCACTTCTTTCTAAAAGTCCAGATACGGTTGTTGTCCAACTGACATCTAAAGGGCTAGATGCGATTATTGTCCCGTAGGCATCTAAAAGTCCAGATACAGTTATTGTCCGTTTGACATGTAAAAGTTCAGATAAGGTTGTTGTCCAGCTGGCATTTAAAGAACCAAATACGGTTGTTGTTCGACTGGTATCTAAAAGTCCAGATACGGTTGTTGTCCGGCTGGAATCTAGAAGACCAAATACGGTTGTTGTTCAGTTGGTGTCTAAATATCCAAATACGGTTGTTATCCGGCTAGCATCTAAAACATGGCTCATGTCCTGTTGACTTTCTCAAATCTCATTAAAATGCGCTAAGTGTCACTAGAGATTACAAATAAAGTATATATGTATTGATGGTCAAATGACCCCACTAGAAAAATTTCTTAAAATAGTCGAAACTAACATATGAAAGGAAGCCCTATTCCTTAGCAACAACACCCTGCTCCGAGTCTTCAACGACCCCGCCTTGGTCCACTTCTATGTCTTTGGCCTCGACGACTCCTAGGGCCAGAGGGCACCTAAGGTTGGCAAATTTTTCGAGGGAGCTGGTCGGGCAGAGCCAGCATGCCATCCAAGATCTCGCAAAGTCCCTACATACATTGTCAGTTTCCAAACCCACAACAAACCATAGCCGTAAGAAAAGATGAGCTCCAGAGATCCTTGGTAATCTTTCACCATGTCTTCCCTATCCTTGCCTGCTCGGGCATGAAAGGAAGACACCTCACCTTTGGACGCCTCAAGCTCCAGCAAAAGCGACGCTCGCTAAGCCTCTACACCCGGCGAGTTCAAATTTTCTACGGCGATCTCACTCGACCCGAGCCTCCGCTCTTCCTTCATAACCGCAAAGAATTTAGGGCCTTAGTCAGATAAACTTTTACCCTAACTTTGGCATCTCCCATTGACGTAGCCACTAACTGGGCCGCCCTGGCTTCTTACTTGGCCTCGTCTCTCTCTTTCTCTGTCTGGATAATGCTTGCCGCGCCATCTTTAGCTTCTCTCTCCCAATGCTCTGCCAAAGATTCCACCTTGGCCAGAGAAGTGTTCAAAGTTTGATGATGCGAAGCGATCGACTAGGCATAAAGACGCAGTCTCTCGACGTCATCTAGGCGGGAGTGAAACTCTCGGTGCTGGCGGGCCATATTCCAGATGGCCGTCACAACCTAAAATGGAATAAGAGTTAAAAGAAAATTACTACACCGTCGGTAGTCACAGTTAGAAATCCACACTTACCGCTTTAGCCGACCGATGAAGTTAGAAAGCAAGGATGAGCATCCCATCATATCGTCACTCGCCGGGAAGTCCTCATTCATACATAAACAGTGAGTTTAATGGAACACCCGCTTGAGCCAGCCAACACCCGCATCCTAAAGTAATCCGGGGATAAAGGTCGCAGATGCGAGCACTGAGATTTCCTCCCGGTCGAGGGGATTCCAAAGCCGCGGAAAAGTTTCAAAGACATCCTCGAGATCCGGAGTCACCGTATCCTTCGAGGGATGAACCCTCTCCAGTGGTGGAACATATGTGCTTACTAACACTTGGTCATGCGGTTGTTTCTTGCTTGGTCCGGTGCCAGTAGGCTTGGGCGGTGGTGCTTGAGCAGTAACTACCCCTGATGGGGCATCCATCTCAACCTCTTCAACATCTAGAGGGCTCGCAGCCGGAACCCCCTCCTCTAGAGGTATATTAGCCCCATGGGGCACTCCCCAAGGTCGACTGGTCATCTAAGCTTGGCTTGGGTGGATTCCACCAAGACTACGGCCCGCCCCTATGAGCCCCCTCAAGCCGGCTGAGACCGCCTAGGCCGCTTTCTCTCTAACTGGGAGGGGCGGCTCACCCTGTGGTCGTGAAACCGTCGTACATCCGTTTAACAAACCTAGCAAACAAAGCAACATCTCTTCTTCCCCACGGCCACCAACACTACTCCGTCCCATCTATGAAACCTTCTGAACCCGACGACAATCTTTGTTCACAGGCCCCCGTCTCACTCTTCTCGGGTCAACCGAGGGGTAGTCTGGACTCGAGGCTCAAAGACGAGTGAGATCTCGCTTAAGATCCTTCGTAGCGACCTCCATTTGTCTCCTCCCACAGGAAACCTCCTAAGAGGAGCTGCCTAGGACCAACTTAAGGAGATCGACAAGAACGAAATGCTCCCCCTCAATGACCCCAACAGGCAATGAGCGAGGAACGACGGGGTCTCCCGCCCAACTCACATAAATTCTTCACCATCAACAGAAGCTCATGATTGCACTCTGCCTCCGTTATCTCAAGTAATCGCCTAATGTTGTCCAAGCCACTCTTCGATCCAAATACTAGCCTAATCACCTCTGCGACTCGTCTCAATGACATCAAGGCAGAGGTAATGCCAAGACATAACCCACCTAGTAGAGCATGAGTTGCAACCTAACTAAAACAAACCTGGGAACACCAAGGACTGATTCACGTCAAAGGGAAGATCGAGAGACACGAGCGTCTCATACCAAGGGCCCCTGACCAGGAAAATCTCCTTTGCCTTGGGCCTTGGGGAGCCGTGAGCCTAGCCATAAATCGGGCCCCAGGGCCGGGCTGACATCGACAACCTACCCACAGTCCCGAGCTTTAGAATGTACACAAAACAAATCTCCACAAGGGAGATATCCAGCCGATATAGAAGGTTGATCATGCTGCAACCCATCAAAATCCGAATAGCTTTCAGATGAATAAGCATAGGAGGTGCCAGGGAGACATGTAGAAATTTCTTCACCAATGATGAAACGAGGAACCGAAGCCTAGCTGCGAACTGCTCCCGGGTAAAGTAGATGGCATTACCCGCTTCTCCTACAATTGAGATAGCTGAGCCGTCTGACAATTCTAAACTAATGCTATTAGGAATTTGGCAGAAGGACCTCAACTCCTCCGTGGACATGGAAAAGACAAGGTCGCTTGTAGATGCGCCTTGATGGGGCCCCCAAGGCGCCCAACCCGACCGGTGGAAAGCCCCTCTCGACCTCTCAGCCATTCCGCAAGGTGCGATAAAAAGAAAGAAAGGGAGAACAACTCAACAATATCCTACCAAAGAGATAGCAGGACTAAAAACCCCGGGTTGTACAGCCTATTGGGATGCTCCCTGGATTGATGCATCCTAAACCCCACGTGCGCCTTCGCCTTAAAATTACCGACGAATGGGAACGCGCTAACAAAGCAAAGCAACCAACCACCAGACAACCTACATAAACGAAATCGAAAGCAAAGAAAAACCCACCAAAAGATAAAAAATGATCAAGGTTCTCCAAACAACTCCTTCGTCGAAAACTTTAGAAGTAATACATAAATGCAAAGCTTTCTGCCAAAAAGTTTCAACGTGGCGCTAGCGATCTTTGACCCATGCTCTATATAGGGTAAGGTATGTACAGGTGATTAAATGCGCCATGGATCAGCCAATAATATCGAGAGATCGCACCCTTCCAATGCTTAGTATCTGAAAGTTTCTCACTTTCAGGCATAGAAACCACTAAACCCTATGGGCCAGATCCGTTGGCCGATGGAATCTCCTCGGGTTTGTTTATGAAAAATTGGCTCACAACTGCTAGCCTGGGGCCGATCACCCCCGGCCCGGGAAAGGCGAAACCCATCTCCAAAACCACAGAGGCCTCTCAGAGCCAACCAGATGGCCAGCTCCTCTGTAGCTGGATTACAAGAGAATGGAAGAAAATCGGGCATTAGTATGCTCAACAACCCACCTCATTAAAGAAGCAACACGCTGTTAGGCAGACTACAAACTAAGATGCTATGAACTAAGCAACCTTGGTGGATCCATTATAAGACACCCTGTGGTAAACGTATTTAAAGCAATTTGAAACCGAAAAAAAGGAGTAACTTAAAAGGAATAGATGAAAACTAAAGCAGAGAGAGATACATGGGAATCAAAAGAAAAGAAGAATCCTGATTATCTCCACTCTGAGTCCCTTCCTCTCGATTACATCTCTAAACTGAAACCCTGAAGGCGCTAAACAGAGGGTACCCCAAATTTCAACACAAAACCCCCTAAAAGAAGAACAGCAGTATTAATCGTAGCTCCCCGTCCATTGGCCCCATCCTATCTAAGAACGCCCAAAGAAAAGAGTTCCTTAAAGGAGTTGGCATAATTAGCTCTATCTAGGACACCTGATAATTAACACAAATGTCTTCTTCAAACATAGCGATGGCGGTGCGGGGCTTAGCAGTCTCCGCCCCACATTAATCCCACCTTCCACGAGTCTAAAGAAGAGGTGCGATGGAGGGATAAGCCTTCTTGGAAGAGAATCGGTTGGAAATCTCATAGATTTCGCTAAATTCACCATCATATATATAGGTGAGATTCCTAAAGGCGCATTAATACATCATCGGAAACACAATATTTTCTAGTAACAAGCCCATCGGAACGTATGCGCATTAATCACCTCCAGTTTCCTACACTATGGACTTTGAAACCTGAAAGCATTTTCTTGTGAAAGAGCATGAGTATTCTGCAGGAAAAAAAAAAGGGGGCATTGTGAGTACCATGGCTTTTGGTTCCAAGACCCACCACTCAATAGGCAGCATCTGCATGGGCCCGTTGTACGATTGAGCCAATATGGCCCCGAAATAGCCTGTTACGTAAAACCATACAGGAACTATTCGGATGGGAAAGACTGCGTCTGTCACGAAGTCCCAGTCCTGGTCGGCGGAGTCTACACCACTTATAGGATATTTACCCACGAATCTCTTAATTTAGTACGTCTCAAAACAAAAATCCTGAATAAGGGAGAATTGGTCTTTGATAAGGAAAGACAAACTTTATCGCTAAGTTGGTGATATTATCTCTCCAAAAATTAAGGAGAATTGGTTTCTGAAAAGGAAAGAGAGATTTATCACCAAAATCACAAGATTATCTTTCCAATAATCAAGGAAAAATCAACCTATAAAATATAAACTCTAGCTTTGTGAGGAAGAGCCACGTAATCCTAACGATACAGACTTTCTTCTCCATCTTCTCCATCATTTTCACTGACTTTATCATTAAAGAGGTGGTTGGCACACCACCACCGGACCCCCTTTCTTTTTGCAGGTTCATGTCGCTCTGTTGATGCCTCAAAGATCAGACGAACTAGGTACCAACAACCAACGCTATCATCTTTCTATTCTGGAGAAGTATCATCACTTTGTTGTGGAGCATATGAAGCAGTCAATTGGTGATGAATTTCAGATTCCTCACAAAACTGATTGAAGGTTGTAGAGGTATACTCCTTGCCATTGTCTAATTTGATAACCTGGATCTCGTAGCAACTTTCATTTTCAACCAGAGTCATTGAGAATGCAATTTGCTCATCCTCCAATGGATTTAGATCAAAACTTTTCTCTTTCATCTTAATTATGAATAAATCACTACCATTTGCATCTTTAATTAGACAATAATTATTGTTAAATAGTACTTTATATCATTTCTCAACCAACTGACCCACACTCAACAAGTTCTGATCTATGTTAGGCACATACAACACATTAGTGATTAACTTAGTACCATGACAGGTTGGGGTAGCAATTGTACCTTTTCCTTTGACAACAATATGCTTACCATCACCCACTCGAACCTTTGATGAAATGATTTCACCACTCTCCCGGAACATGCTCATCATTATGTAACTCATGGTTGGGCGACCCAGCTATCGATGAGCAGCGCAACTTGTTGAATTCATGCAGGTGAAGCAAGTGGCAACAAACAGGTGATCTTCTTCCTCTTAAACTACTACTTTTGCCTCTTCCTCTTCCCTCATATTTTTTATGAATTCTTGTGCCTAGTTGGTTACACTCGGGCTTTTGTGGGTTTCTCAAACATCTAAATGGAGGATGACCATATGACATTCTTTGTGGTGTGGACCATTGCAGATCCACGGTAGGCGACTAAGCTTTTAAATGGAAGGAAAAAAAATGTGGATTGATTTTGAATTTTAAATCGGGTCCTCGGAGGGACCAGTTTTCTTTGGAGTCGCCACTTACTTTATTGTTATTTTTATAAAGGAAAACAGTAAGGCAAAAACTGATGACTCCGAGTATGGAAAAAGCGATGCGAAAACTAGATTTCTAGGTTCGGAGGTCAGATTACCTATCGAGAAGGTACCTCATATGAGGTAGCACCCTCCCAGGCCGGAACTGGTCTCCTCTTAGTGAATTGGATATGTAGGAGCATATGGAATTCACCGAGATCAGAGCCGGTCTCTTAAAATTTAAAACATGCAACTTAGATCGGACTGACCTAATTGGTATCTAGCATGTAAAACACTAAACTGAAAGCGAATGGCGTACACATTGGTCCACGGCCACGCGCTACGATAAGGATGTGACAAACATAGCAAGCATGCATGACACCCGAACCACAAGCATCCATGTGAATTCATTTTGACATTCAAGCACATACATGGTCCCCTTGGCTTCACATAGGGTATCGGTCGAAAGCTCCGAATGCATCCACGAATGTCGGGAATCGAGCACCGTATGCGCATGAATGCAAATACCAGCGACTAAGCGCAGGAATTTTAGCCATGTATAGAGGAATAGATAGAATGCGAATAGCCACATCATACATCATGCATTTAAAACCAAATATTGGATCCTATACCAAAAGCAAGCCGGTGAAAGGTAAGTGGTTTGCTTACTTTAGCACACATTCCTTTAAAATCCCACAAACTAAACCATACATACCAATCCCACATTGCCCGGCTACCTCCTTTGTTCAATTAAAACTGAACTCAGACCACAAGGCAGCTACGGGTTTCTGGGGTAACTAGGCTGCCATGTGTGATAGGTCGGGATTGAAACATGCTAAAATATAGAGTTGCCCGCGAAATTTGTCTTGCCTGATCGGTTGAATCAGTTTTCAACAAATCCAAACGATTGAAAAATTCTGAAACTTTATGAAAACATCCTTCTGAGACTTCGGGAATCTAATAAAATAAATGAGATTTAATTCCAACTTCCAGAATGACAAAAACCAATACAAACAAAAGCGCAGATTCAGGAAAACCTAACCCGATGAGCCAGAAATTTGGTTGGTTTCCCAACCGATCTAGATGGTTGAGAAAAGATTTCAAAACTTTCAGAACCTTCCTTAGAAAGTCAGGAATTCAAAAAGATAAGCAGTACAATTCGACTCGGGACCAGAGCCAACACGAAGCCGACGACTACCCAAACTACCATTCGACCATGGGTGATGAGGCAAGCTAATACGGTTCTCAACGGTCGAGCGGTTGAGAGAAACTCTAAAATTTGTCAGACCGTTCCTCAAGGAGTAATAAATCCAACAAAACAAACCAAGTATAAAACCAACTCCGAATGAAGGCCGGGCGGCACAAACAACGCCAAAGACATCTTTTGTTTCAACAGGCGGAATTACGGTGAGGCAAGCTAATCTGGTTTTCCCAACTTGATTCGATCAGTTGAGAGAACTCTAAAGAATTTTTCATAACCTTCCTCAAGAGTCAGAAAAACCTTAAAACAAACCAAGTATAAAACCAACTCAGATATTGAGAGCCAGGCACAAGCGGCGCGGGCAGAACTCTTTGTTTTAGGTGGGACTAATGCGGTTTTCCAACCCCGGTTCAGCCGGGTTGCGAGAGGCTCTCAAATTTTCAGAACCACTCTGCCTCAAGGAGTCAGAAAAACAAAAAAACAAACCAAGTAGAAAACCAACTCGAATGAGGCGAGGCAGGCCTGGTGGCGCGGGCAGAACTCTTTTGTTTGTGGACCAGATTCGAGTGGAAAGGCAGACTAATACGAGACTTCCCAACAAGTTCATCCGGTTGCGAGGAAGCTCTCAAAATTTTCAGACCCTCCTAAAATAGTCAGGAATCTAAAAAAACAAACGGTGATCGATTCTCAGCTCAGATGAATGAGAACCAGCAAAACAAAGCAAACTACCCGGCTGTCGTTCCTATGAATCCTAACCTAAATGAGCCAGGCGATGCGGTTTTCAAACCAGTCCATATCTTGAAGGCTCTCAAAATTTGTCAGAAACTTCCTAAAAAGAGTCATGAATCACTAATAAGATAAACGGTGATTGATTCTCAGCTCGGATGAGTGAGAACCAACCATAATTGCCTGAGCCAAACTCTAAGCGCCATTCTATGAACCTAACCTAATGAACGAGACTAATCTGGTTTCCCAACTTCCAGTCCATACCATTGAGGCTCTCAAATTTTCAGAAACTTCCTAAAGAGTCAGGAATCTAACCACAAAAAAAACGGTGATCGATTCTCAGCTCAGATGAGTGAGAACTGACCACAAAACAAACTCCCCCGGCTGCCATTCCTTTTTTTTTTTTTCCAACCTAACCTAATGAACCGACTAATCTGGTTTCCCAACCAGTCCATACCACCATTGAGAGGCTCTCAAAATTTGTCGAAACTACAAAAGAATCAGGAATCTACAAAAATAAGCGGTGATCAGTTCTCAGCTCGGATGAGTGAGAACCAGCCATATAAGCGAACTACCCAAACTGCCCAGCGGCGTGAGGCAGAAACATAAGTATGAGCGTGAAAGAAAGCGAAAACCGCGGTGAGGGAGAAACCTCAAATTTGATCAGATGTCTATTACAAAAAGAAGAAGAATACTTAGTGGAGCGGGGTATGTATCTTACCTCTTCCACAAGCAGCGAGAAGAAACCAAGCTAAGCATCAAGCGAATCGACAAGCGCGTGCGTTTGAGCGAAAAATATCGCAGATCACCTTCCACTTTGATCTTTCCCCTTTTATCTTGATTCTCACCCTCGGCATCTGAACCTACCTGGTGTTTTCCACCTTCAAGCTTGAAGAATTTGTCAGTCTGACTTGACTTCCCCATTAACTCCTCTCCTTATTTCCCATTAGTATTTGAATCTCTTAAGATTTCGACTTGCTTCTAATCCACATGGATTCTTGAGTGGGCTGCATGCTAACCCAATCAAGGCCCAAAATGGACCCACAATACCTGCCCATGTGGTCGAGGCAGGCTTATGGGCCGACCCATATACGATTTGGGCTCCAAAATCACAAAAACAGCGCTCCACACAAGCTAGCGGGCTAGCCGGTTGAACCAGCTGCCAACCAGTCCATCGGTTGAGAAAATTATGAAACTGTGATATAATGTTTCCTGAAGAATAAGGAGACCAACCATGATTGCACCATTCAAAGTCGGGATGAGGAGATATGAGTCTCGACAAGGAGGTGCTCACCAAAATCATGAGCGATTGTTGTATCGTATTTGCCACGATGAACCGATCGAGCCGATTAATTGACGGTTGACAAAATTATGTTTTAACAAAAACCTCCTTGGCAAATAAGGAATCCAGCAAAAACAAACGGTGTAGACAATTACGAGTTGAATAAGGGAGATATGATCTGAACAAACTCAAGTGCTTTGAATTTGACATACTCTAATAAGCTTTGATTGAGGCTAAAACCTCGAGGGGCCCCCACTTGCTGTACATGTACGATGCGATAACTAAAAAAAATCGCCTGATGACACTCCTAATTGAACTACATACGCACTCAACGGACCCTTACAAGCCCACAGGGGCTGGGGATAGACTAAACCTAAGTATTTTAATGGTGTTATATGAGACGATGGGTGAGTGTGACACCCCATGGGATAAATGCAAGTGTTGAGAGGCGAAATTGAGGTCTACAAATATGCCCTCCGGTGGGGAGTGAATGAGCAGGTAGATCGTGGGTGCGAAGATACAGCGATGTTGAGAGTGAAATGAATTCTAGTGGGAGGCAGAGATGACTGACAATTTTGTCCCCTTACTTAGTCACAGAGACTAATGGAGCAGTCACTCCGATTGAAGGACCCAAAAGAAAACTAGGCCTGATGCGTGAGATGAGTGATCAGAGACTGCAATACGAGGAAAAGATATTGGAAATCAGGGCGTTCTTGGGAGTGGGATCAGGGATAGTGGGAAGGGTAAAATCCCAGGGTTAGTCTGGAAAAGGTAGGATCGGAGTCTCCGATGGGATCGATGATCTGGGAAGGTGGATCCGGGGCGATCTTGGAAGTGTGGGATCTGGGCGGTACCGAGTGTGGGATCGGGCGAGTCTTGGGAGTAACATCCGGGTGGTGGAAGGTGGGATCAGAGCAGAGTATCGGAGGGTAAAATCCAGGGTGGTACGGAAGGTATGATCGGTGATCTTTGGAAATGGGATACGGGCTGAGTGACCCGGAAATGTGGGATCTGGCGAGTACACGAAATGTGGGATGGGTGAGAACCGAGAAATGTGGGATCTGGGGCGAGTGCGGAAGGATGGCTGTCAGGGTTGAGTCTTGGAAAGGTGGGATCAGAGAGTGTCGGAGGAGTAAAATCAGGGTGAGTCTCTTGGGAAGGTATGTGATCAGGCGATGCGGGAATGGGGATGCCAAGGCTAGGGCTCTGAGCGAACTAAAAGCGAAGATAGGATGACCTAAAGCGAAACCTAGGCATAATGGGAAGCCCAGGATGTAACCCATTGAGATCTTTGACCTTGATGACAAAGGGATGCCTTGCCCCGGTCAACGTCGAGGAAAGTGCCTGAATGATAAGCCAGAACTTAATATGAGACGAAAATAAAGGGGTATGCCACTTATAGGACAATCTATGAATGCTTGACCAGGGTGAAAGAAAGGGGTTATGCCTCGGTGCAGGGTATCCAACGCCATGTCAAAATCTCACTAACATCTTGTCAGGTCGGAGGAAATTTGAAACATCACGATCGCTCGTTGGTGAAAAGATCATCTTCATTCCATAACATCCAATATCTACAAAACTGATATAGGGTATGCCCCGTGTGCATCATTATACAAAGTGCCTTCGATAAAAAACTTTGAAAATAAGTGCAGAAGACCCGATTATGCGAACCGCGACGAAGACAACATATGGGGTGTGCGTGTGCACCCTATTGAGTTATGAAAAATATCCATGAATGTGAGCCCTTAGAAGCACTGCTTTGTATGAAGAAGCATTGCATGTAGGCATACCGAACTTTGATGCGAAACATCTCTAGGCGGGAAATGGGCTGCCGGTGTACATGTAAATGCGAGCCAATGCCAACATGAAAGGATAGGGTATGCGGTGTGAGCGATGTCAAAGCATAAAGCTAATGGGCTATTCATGGTCCAGGCTCTACGGCATCAAGTCTATGCTCGATCATGGACTGACGAAGCAAATACTAAATGGAAAGCGATATCATGACCCTATGATACTTCCCGAAGCGGAGACACCATCCTTATCCGTCTCAATCGTTAGATAGAACACATCCCATATAAAATGCGTTGAAGCAAACCACGAGATCTCATGGTCTCAAGGTGGTCTTACGACTCGGACCGTAATGTAGACCGGGGGTGGTATGAATGACATGATAGGAAACAAAGAGCTGGCTCACGATAAATCTTGCCCGAACCCTTATGCGGCGCAATGTCAAGTATCAGAGATCATGTGGCTGAGTGACTCAACCAACATCGAATAGCAAGTGAAGTGCGCAAGGACACGTCGGCCCAAGTAGAGACGATGATCAATAAGAGTAGAAGACTAAAAGTGATAAGAAACTGATGAATGGATGGATGATAAAGAAAAAGAAGAAACAGGCGGGATCTGAATGTGGCAATGTGTGACAACGACGAACAACTCGTCCCGAGCGTCGAGTCAAAGCAAGTCAACATAAGATGGGAGTGAGTGATGCGGAGGAATTAATGATCCGGGGACCTAGTGTGGAAGCAACCCCAGGCCTAGTACCCGATGTATTTACCCAAATCCATGGAAAGATCGCCTGATACTTTCACTCGACCCTCGGAGGAATAATAAATCTCTCGAGCCTAAATGAGTAGCAGATATCAGACAAACACATTTTTTTTTTTTTTTTTTTACTTTGTTTTGTTTTTTTTTTTTTTTTTTTGTTTTGTTTTGTTTTGTTTGTTTTTTTTTGTTTTTGTTTTTTGTTTTTTGTTTTTGTTTTTTTTTTTTTTTTTTTTGCGTCGAACCTTGAAGTAGGTCGAGATGCCATACTAACACAGATCAATAGAAAGACCTCCAAACCTCTAGCCCACGAATAGTCCCTCAACCTAAGAATCTTGGATCAAAACCTATGGCGGAATGAAGGTGTGACAAACATTGTTAGCTCTGGGATGAGGAAACGCGTCATCTATCCTTACAAAGGAGATAAAGTGAAATAGAATAGAGATGATTGAAAACTTGACGCTCAAGCGAGCAGTGTGAAGATGCAAAATGGAGAAAGAAAGAAACATGCGATGATGCGAGAAAAAAACGAACAAAGAATGACACAATGCTCATAATGCTCACGGATCAAATAATAAATAGAAAAGCGCCTGAGGGCGAGGCCCCAGCCAGTCATAAAAAGTATACAGAAATTTGAATGAAAGAATAGGCCATAATAAGCGCGTGAAAGGCACCGAAAGAGTAGCAATAGAGTTATCAATGTATGGGTGTATGGCAGGAATATGGCTGCACCAGTGGCCACCACGTCCCTCTAACCATGATCTCAAGCGTAAAACCTCTTGGTGATCCGTTATTTAGCTCTACAGCGGCGATTTGAATCCCTAAGTCTATCGGCAGGCTCTCCTCTTGGAGTCAGATCTCGGATGACATAAGGCCCGCTCCAATTCGGTCTAAACTTTCCTCTAGGGTCGTTGATCAATCCCCGGAGGACCTTCAAGACTAGGTCGCCTTTTTGAAACTTCCTAGGCCTGACCCTTTTTCCAAATGCAAGGATCATTTTTCCTACGATAGGCGGGCGCGATCTGCTTTGCCCTCGATCTCCTCTCATCGAGCTAAGGCGGTCATAGCGGAATGAGACCCGCTTTCAGGTCTCGGATATCCTAATGCTCCTAATGCTATTCTCGGGATCTATCTCGATTTCAACGGGCGACAACGCACTGCATGCCATACGAAGAATGGAGTGTAGACCCGATTAGAAGTCTGAAAAGGTATACGATAAACCCACAATGCGAAAGGGAGCTTCTCGTAAATCCACAGAAGTCTCGACCATCTTTCTCAAAATCCTCTTGATATTCTTGTTGCGGCCTCAGTACTTTGTTAGTCGTAACATGCGGATGATCGATGATCTTTGAATACCATACTCTTGAACCAATGTATCCATAGCCTGCTCCTCTATACGAGATCTGACTCATGAGGACCCCATGTTGAATATTAATGCGTCGATGGGTGGCCACTCTGGCGTATCGATCGACATAAGTAGCTTCCACCCGACTTAGTGAAATAATCAATAGCCTTTAGGATGTACTCATGCACACTAAGGGCTTGGGTGAGATCTTCGATAATATCAATACCCCACATCTTGGCAGCGAGGATGTAAGTGCATGCAACTCAGAAGGTGGCACGTGTATCAAGTCTCCGTGCATTTGACACTCGAGACATCTCTGTACTAACTGGCAACAATCTGTCTCTATAGTCAACCAAAAGTAACCAGTCCTCATGATCTTGCGCGCTAGCATGTGGCCTCCCATGTGTGGGCCACAGACTCCGGCATGAACCTCTCTCATTACTCGATTTGCAGAGGCGCGGTCCTGGCACTAATATCGGCCATCGGGTGATCTATAAAGGGCATCCCACAAATAACAAATCACGGTGGCCATTGTCTCGATGCTCTCTTATCCTTGGGTGTGGGTTTGTTTCGGGAGTAAACGCCACATGACCAGCGATAAATATCATGATACCATGGTAGCTCGTCACGGTTCTCGATATCTCGATCAAGCAGCGGTAAAGCGGGTCTTGAACTTTCTGTCTCGATCATCGATGGTCGCATAGTCACTCCGCGGGGAATCTCAGCCCTGTGAAGGAAGCTAGGTGGCTAATGCATCGTGCTTCAAGCGATTCTACGCTAAATGAGATGTATATATATCTTAACTCCATCAAATCGTGACCCGGTAGGTTTAAGTAAGCATGGTAGGGCTTGACTTCTCATCTCAGTCCCTCATTTGGAGTATAGTATAACTAAATTGGAATCCCCATGGATCTCCAGGCGTCACAATGCGAGATCCAAGCGTGGTCTCAGGCGTAATGCAAACCTCATATCGCTATATTATTCGTCCCGTAGGTGATGATCGAGAGGAAAATACTAATTTAAGCCCGATCACAGAATGTCGATCACCTGTGGTGATATGATAAGATACCAATACCAAACCGTGATTAGCGCTTCATATTTTGTTGCCATCCTATAATCTTTGGTCATTGAAACAAATTGCTCATCAGGAAATCATCGTGTCGATCTATCATCGGGATCTTGGCAAAGCGAATGATGCGCAACAATGCCTTTACGGAATTTTTGTGTCACATCTTTGAATATCGACTCATCAGCGAGAACCAACCATCTCCTTGAGTCTACCGGTTAGAACAGGCCTATCAAACAAATATAGCGGATCAATCATTGAGACGAAAGTATGAATACTCATACTATAAGTACCTAAGTCTTAGTATGGCGATGACAACGCTATGAGCTCAATCGCAAGGAATACACTTTTTCGTATTCGGCATCCTCTTACTTAGATAATAAATGGATCGCTCCTTTCCTGAATCATGGTGAGCTAACATGCATCCAAGCGCTATATCGGCCGTGACAAATATGAGACGAGGGCGCCGTGTGGGAGGCACTAAGCGGGGAGAAATGCAAACACTCCTTAATCTTCTCAAAGCATTTGCGATCATCGTCTGGCCAGGAAATTTGGTTCTTCTCGAGAAAGACGAAGGATAGGCTCGCATATGCATTAGTCTAGTAGTAAACCGGCCCGATGTATTGTAGTGCACTTTAAAGCCTCTGATCTCTCTTTCTCATTCCTGGGGCAGCATGTCAAGTATAACCTTGGTCTTTTACGGATCAGCCTCTATCTAGCTCACTAACAATGTGACCTAGCAATTTCCCAGAAGTTACCCCAAAGGTGCACTTCTTGGGATTCAATCTCAATATAATTTATCTGATCCTCTCAAAAGAATCTCTGTAAGGAATTTGCTAAGTGATGCCTTTCTGCTTGGGATTTCTATCATATCCACGTATACCTCGACATCTTTATGCATCATATCATTGGAATGAAGTAGTAGCGGCTCTCTGATAGGTGGCCCCTGCATTTTTCAACCCAAATGGCATAACCCTAGTAAGCGAGTAAGTACCCGTTGATGATAGAAAGTCTTCTCCACACCATACTGGAGCCATCAATCGTATAACGAGAAAACCCATCCATGAAGACGGCGCCAAGGTGCCTGCGTTACTATCAACTAACACATATACCGATAATAGTGGGAAAATCATCCTTAGGGCGCCTTATTCAAATCGAGAAGTCATAACAAACTCTAACCTTGCCATCTTTTTTAGGAACAAGGGCGACATTATGACCATTCGAGGATACTGACCAGCGAGAAGCCAACGAGAGATTTGCTTTTGAATTTCTTCTAACTTGCGAGACTCCATCGAGGGTGTAGCCTCTCAATTTAACTTATACGGCCTAGCAGTAGCGAAAATAGGAAGGTGATCTTTGAACTATAGTGGGGTGAGCTGGCATGTCCTCATAAGACCATGCAAATACATCCAAGTATGACCTGAGCATGTCAATCAATTTACTCCTCTCATCGGGAGATAGCGAAGAGCCAATCCTAATCTCTCTGGGCTGATCTGGTACACCAAAATCTATCCACTCTGTGGTATCAGAAACGAGTGTAACTTTCCTGTCCTCTGTATCATAATTAGACTCACATTACGACCGCAGTGGGTCATGCATGTCTCCATATCATAACATCGTATACCGTATGCTGCGGAAGGCGGGTGGTGCAATCAAAGAGGAAAATGCGCTGACACAAGTGAATATAAAGAAAATACTCATGTGGGTTGACTACCATGAAATGTCATCAAGCGGTGACAAACGGGACGCCAGTGTCAAGAGAGTGGTTCTGAAATTGGACTCTCCCTCGCGGAAGCAGTATCATGAGTAATGCTCCATTGTAATAAGCCATAAATAATCAGCCTCAAACGCTAAATTTCCAACCGTAGCGAATCGGGGCGCGGTGAGGAAACATCGAGAATCGACGGTCTGCCGATCTGTGTCCATTGCGTCGTGACGTGTGTATCCTGACATCGGAATCAATCATGAAACTCCAAACATGACAGAGCATAAACGGAGGCTCACAGCGGTGTATCAAGGAAGCGGCCGGTCTTAGATCATGTCCATCTCGTCCATGTAGGTGTCGGGAGGATCGCTCCATGTGGTTTCATCCCCCGAATCCATGGGTAGATCATGGTCGGGATCTCCTGGCAGAGCCGTGGGAGCACTGGCTCTGTCGGCGGTGGGTGCAGCGTGCGGCCTCGGGGTGGCTTGGTGGTCTCAGAATTCAAACAAATCTGTCCTTGGGCATGCTGAATGCCCTGAATCTCAGCCATCTTTGAAACTTGGTCAACTCCCTCTGTGCGGGGTGCATACTCTGTTCCTCTGGTAAAATAGTCAACCAATTGAAAGTGTATGGCGAAATGTCAGTGGAATGCAGACATGCGCGAGCTCTCGCTCTCTCTCTACGATCGTGCCATGTGTCGCATCATCGCCGTTGGGGATGTAGCTTGACCCATAAGATATGTCATGGTCGAGGCACAACGTTGTTGAACTCGGCGCGGCCTGGCGCCGGCGACCAATCCCAAACGACCTTGCAGACATGCCTCTCATCATGCTATAAGCACCCGAGAAGTGCTTCGTTTATCTTGATCGAATGACATGGGTACCATATCCCACGTGGTCATCCTCTAGGCTAACAACTGAACTTCATCAGATGTAAACCGGTCGAATGTAGGTCATCTATTTGTGGGTGATTTGTATGGCGGATTTGGAGAAGTAATAACATCTCTATCGGGTTGTATCGTGATAATCGCCCCCCTCATGTGTATGAACTTCACCTTGATGAAGGGAAAGTGGTGTAGCACCCGCCTCGTAGATCAAGGCGACGAAGTAGGTTAAGGATGATTGGACAGTCTCAAAGCACGAAGAGTATGGGTATATGTGGGACCAATCATGACACATGTGTGTGTCTTTAGTGTACCCAAAGCTTGTCCTCACGAGTCCCATCATAAGCTTTTGGCGATACGTGTGGATGGCCAATCGGATGGTGAAGAAAATCCATAAAGCAATAAAGCGTAACTAGTGGATAACGTTTAGAGAATTTGAGTTGTCAATGAGGCGATGGCACCTTTCGACTGAGAACAAGCAACATCAATGAATAAAGAAAAGGGACGAACATGGCTTAATCCCTCAAGTGGTAAATCATTGTCAGAAAATGTTATGCCATGTATCCATTTGTTAGAAAGTGGATCAGTCCTGGGGTGGTAGTGACAGTAACCAGGCTCTGATGACTAAGGCCACGATCAAGCGCATCTTTATGTCTTTTGGATGAGTCAAATAAGCTCCAAATGGAAATAGGGGCTGAGTGGTGTAGCGCACATTTGGTAAAATTTCATCATCTTCCCTTTGAATCTCATATCTGCGTCAATGCCGACCAAAGGTCTATCAGCGGTGGAGGCTGAACTACCCTTCCTCACTTATATTCCCGTGAACATCTCATATCTGGCCTAATACTCCTCGGGAGCGAATGAAGGTGTCTGGGAGAACTTCTGCATAGTATATCGCGTCTTGCTTGTCGACGGGAACATCATCTGGAATCAATCTAAATGGACCTGAGACCTGCTGACCCTGAGTGTATACACTAAAATCTGAGTTTGCATACCTGGCCCAGTTGGTACAACCTCCATCCATCCATCATGAATATCTCATCTCTGAGCCTCGTCGTACACCCCGGGGAGTGGAGTGCAACTCTAATTAATCTCTGTATCTTGAGGTGGTGTGAATTACGTAGTCACGGCCGGGCGTCATCGACCAAACCTTGATCGATCAAGTCCCGAATAGCGTGCTTGATGCTGGCGCTATTATCTATATCTTGACCAATATACTTTAGTGATAACACGATGAAACTCTGTCTACGAATCCAGTGGGGTAATTTGTAGTGGTGATGCAGGTGGTAGTGGAATAATCAAACCCCCTGCCCAGTAAATCTGAAATGCTCGGCTCGGTGGCATCCCAGAGTTATGTAAATTGCTAGCCAGGCCTCGGTGGAAGTGGTGCTCTATCACTGGCGATGGTCTTTGTCTGAGTGGCCCGGGCTATGTGCCTGTCTTTTGGTGTGGTGGCGGATGTAGAAGAATGGGCCCAGTGACTGAAGGGATCGTGGTCTTCTGCGGTCCCGCCTATCTGTGGTAGGTGTTTGAAGCGCAGCCGAAGCGAGAGGGTGACGTGGGGACCTATGTCCTGTCATGCCAATGGCACCCGACATCCCACGATGATGCGGGTCGACCACGGCCTTCTTCCCTTTACTGGGTATGGGGAGAGTCTGCCCATATAATCCTCACAGATATGCCCTCCTCGATGCCATAGGGCTGAACCAATGATAAGAAAATACAGCGTCTGTGGGAAGCCATGAGATGCCTATGGCGGAAGAGGCTGCGCATAATCATCTTGTCGATCGCTGAAATTACATCTATAATTTGTGCTATCTTCTCCTCCATCGGAGATAAATGGAAATGCCCGACTCATCCGATGTGTGGGCCTCGACTCTCAGGATCGTCCACTCGATTATTAAAAGAATGTTATTGATAAACTCTTGTCCCAAATCAGCCCAATATCCCTCGCCTCGAAGGTCCAGTAATTGCAAACTAATGCTGGCCGGCTACTCGTGATAAAGGAAAACGCAATGTTTATTGCTCATCCCGATCTAGCATGCCGCGCATATGACGTTGTATAGCGCAATGCGGGGCACCTATCCTAGTGTGCCTCTCGATGTCGCATGCGGAACTCAGGCGGCAAGGCTTCAGCGGAGGTCATCATATCCGTCCAACCTACGCTCCATCGAAACATGCGGGCGATCCTGCGCTCCAATCTATCGATACGGGCCTGAGTGTCATCAATAATCGATGCGGGGGTCTGGTGATAATGGCATGAATTCACGGTCGACCATGTAGAACAAAAAAGCTCAACACAGTGGGGCTGAGGATTTAACCCGATGTGGTGGTGGTGGAGGTGGGAGTATAGTCCTGTTGTACGGTGGATCCGGATAATGGTGGGGTGGTGGAGGTGGGCCGTGTAATCTGTTGTACGATTGGGTCCAGGATAATGATTGGGGTGTTGGAGGTGGAATTGTGTAATCTGCTTTGTACGAGTGGTCAGATGATGGTGGTGGTGGTGAGGTGGGGTGGGTCATGCGGGGTGCTCCAGTGCTTAATGGTTGGGCGTGCCCGTCGATCCTCGTCGGTCGATAGCATCCGGAGAGATGCCATGGTATGTCAGTAATCTCGACTAGGCGGTCAACAATAAGCGTCTTTGGGAGTCCATATCTCATGATTTGATGTGTTCTAGCGTTTTGTATTGGATACGAATCTCTAACAAGTCTATAGATCAAATCCAAGCTCGGGAACCAGTCGCTCTTAATCAATAATCCTGGAAGAAGTAAAGGGGGCATGTCAATCCCCGTGACTATCAATCAGGAAATCAATCCGATGTCTGATCCCATAATGAAAAAGAATCCTCTAAGGGAATGAGCTGACATGTGATGTTAGCATCTAATCTGATAAATGGCTCCACATGCAGGAGCGAGATTTTGACATGGTAATACCTTAGGGGTAAGATGGCTCAGAAGCTAACAAAGGGAAGAGGCAAGTCCTAAAAGGCTATATGACCGTACCCACAAGGATACACAACCAGAGATCCTAATCAATAATCAATCAACAATCACAAGGACACACTGGCCACACAAGTATCCATGAAATCTAGTGCAGGGCTATACAGGTCTTCATTGCTCGGACATCTGTCATCTCCGATATAGCCCTTATGCTAGACCCTATTCCAAACCCCTAGCTTGGTCGAAGAAATGACAGGTTAGAATGACTCTGACAACATAACAAATAATGAGGAATAATGACCAGACTAATTGATTCGAGTAAGGGGGATACACGTGCCTAGCAAACACAAACAAATCAAACAATCTGTGCAGGTATGGTAGTCATGTAGTCTAGGTCATCATAAAGACAAACCTATCACATAGTATACACCTGAATAACCATTTATGCCAATCGAGAAACATATAGCTAGTATACCACCTGAGTATTGGCCCAGGCGATACTTGGAATCCAAACATGTGAACTGCGAGCTTCTGACAAACCATGAAGTCTATGCTAAATACCAACCCTGATAAAGTGAGTCATATGGAGTCGGTAGCCCTACAAAGGAATTACATTGGTCAATGAACCATGTGCTCGATATACACAACTCAAGTTCAAGCTTGATCCTCTTATGAAACGATTAAGGTTCGATCCCGATGTGTCATGATTTGTGGACGTACCCGATCCACGGCGCGCGACTCGCACACTAAATGGAAGGAAAAATGTGGATTGATATTCGAATTTTTAGAAAATCCGTCACTCATGGAGGGCAGTTTTCTTTTGGAGTCGCCACTTACTTTTTGTTGTTATTTTATAAAGGGGAAAACGAGTATAAAAACCCACGATGACTCCCGGTATGGAAAAAGCGGGTACTGCGAGCCCCAGATTTACGGGTTGAGGTGGGATTACCTGTCTCGGGAAGGTACCTCCTTCTTAGAGTAGCACCCCTCTAGACAGAACTCGGTCTCTACTAGTGAATTGGGTATGTAGACATATGGGTCACGAATCGGAGACAGTCTTAGGCTAAACATACAGATGGACCAGCCTAATTTGGTATCTAGCATGCTTAAAGCACTCAACCAAAGGGCAAATGGCGCGTACAGTGGTCCACGGCCGCATTTATCAAGGTTAGCCATGAACATAAGCGAGCAGCACTGACACAAACACAAAGCATCCATATGAAAGATTCATTTGACATTAAACACATACTGTGGTCCTAACCCAGCGCTACATAAAGTCGATCAAAAAAAGCTCAAATGCATCACAAATATGGGAATCAAACACCATGTACGCGTATGAATACAAATACCAACGACTAGCATATGCAGGGTCCACAACATGTATAAGAGAATGAATTAGGGCAAATGTACATCATACATCATGCATTTAAAACCAAATATTCTACATACCAAGAAAGGAAGCGAAATTTGAAAGGAGGTAAGTGGTTTGCTTGCTTTAGCACATTCCTTTAAAATCCCACAAACTAAACCATACATACCAATCTGCATTGCCCACTACCTCACTTTGTTCCAAATAAAGCGAACTCAAGGAAGCTAAGGCAGCCTATGGTTTCTGAGGTGGTAACTAAAACATGTCATGATAGATTCGGGATTGAAACATGCTAAAATATGGGTTTTGCCATGGCGTCACCTTGACCCGGTTGAATCGGTTTCAACAAATCAACGGTGAGAAAAATTCTGAAACTTTGTCAAAGCATCCTTCACGAGACTCAGGAATCTAATAAAATGGAAGGTGCAATTTGACTCGAATGACGAAAACCAATACACAAACAAGCAAAGTACCTAGCTGCAGATTCAGGAAAACCTAACCCGATAGGCAGGAAGTGATTTGGGTTTTGACCAGTCAGATGTGGTTGAGAAAAGATTTCAAAACTTTTCCGGCATGCCTCCCTTAGAAAGTCAGTGAAAAAGATAAGCGGTACAATTAGACTCGAATGACCAAGAACCGATACCTGGCGAGCAAACTACCCAAACCACCATTCCAGTGGCTGATTCTAATGGTAGGCTAATGCGGTTCTCTCAACGGTCAGGCAGTTTGAGAGAAACTCCTAAAAATTTGTCAGACCCTTCCTCAAGTTAATAAATCCAACAAAACAAACCAAGTATAAAACCAACTCACAGAATGGTGGCAGACACAAACGGCGCGGGCAGCTTTATTTTATTGGCGGGTCGATGAACCTGACTAATCTGGTTTCCCAACCCAGGTCCAGCCGGTTAAAAGGAAATCTAAAATTTTTCTGTAACCTTCCTCGAGTCGAAAAACAAAACAAACCAAGTAGAAAACCAATAGAATGATGAGAGCAGAGCCTGGCAGCGCCAAAGACAGAACTCATTTGGGTGAGCAGGCTAATCGGTTTCCCGACGGTTCAGCCGGTTGCGAGAGGCTCTCAAAGAAAATTTTCAGAACCCTCCTCGAAGTCAGAAAAAAAAAAACAAACCAAGTAGAAAACCAACTCGAGTGGTGAGGCCGGCTGTGGCAGGCCCGAGCTACGTTTATTGAGGCGGGTCAGGTGAGCAGGCTAATGCGGTTTCCCAACCGGATTCAGCCCGGTTGCGAGAACTCTCAAAATTTTAGAACTCTCTAAAATAGTCAGGAATATAAAAAAAACAAACGGTGATTAATTCGGCTCGGATGAGTGAGAACCAGCAAAACAAAGCAAACTACCGAACTGCCGTTCACTATGAAACCTAACCTAAATGAACCGGTACGTCTACGGTTTTCAAACCAGTCCATCTCGATTGAGAGAAGCTCTCAAAATTTGTCAGAAACTTTCTAAAGAGTCAGAATCTAACAAGATAAGCGGTGATTGATTCTCGGCTCGGATGAGTGAGAACTTGACCAAAACAAACCAAACTCAACAAAGCGCCATTCACATAGAGCTACAACCTAATGAACCGACTAATCTGGTTTCCCAACCAGTCCATACCATTGAGAGAGGCTCTCAAAATTTTTCAGAAACTTCCTAAAAGAGTCAGGAATCTAACAAAAAAACGGTGATAGATTCTCAGCTCGGATGAGTGAGAACCAACCAAAACAAACCAAACTCCCCAAACTGCCATTCCTGCAAACCTAACCTAATGAACCGACTAATCTGGTTTCCCAGCCAGTCCACCATTGAAAGGCTCTCAAGTATGAACTTCCTAAAGATGATCTAAAAAATAAACGGTGATCGATTCTCAGCTCGGATGGTGAGAACCAACCAAAATAAACCAAACTACCCAAACTGCCCAACGGCTGTTGAGCAAACTCACGTATGGCGTGGCAAATAATAGTTGAGGAGAAACCTCAATTTGATCAGAATGTCTATTAAAAGAATATAATTATAGACCAGGGTATATATCTTGCCTCTTCACAAAGCGCGAAGAAACCAAGCTAAGCATCAATTTGGTCTGACAAAGCGTGCGTTTAGGCCGCTGGGAAAAATGTCCCTTCAAGATCCCCTTCCTTTGATCTTTCCTTTATACTGATTCTCACCTCAGCATCTAGTTACTACCTGGTGTTTTCCACCTTCAAGCTTTGGAAGAATTTGTCAGTCTCGGAAGCTTGACTTCCCCGTTAACTCTCCTTGGCTCATGCAAGAAATATTTGAATCTCTTAAGATTTCGACTTGCTTCTAATCCATGGATTCATGGTGGGCTGCATGTAACAATCAAAAGACCCAAAATGGACCCACAGCAATACTGCCCATGGTCGAGGGCTTGAGCTTATGGGCCGACCCATATACGATTTGGGCTCAATCCTAAAGTAGCTCCACACATTTGGCAAGCTAACCCGGTTGAACCAGCTGCCAACAGTCCATCCAGTTGAGAGAAAATTATGGCTAAGTGATATAATGTTTCCTGAAAGAATAAAGAACCAACAAAAAAAACGTTGCACCATTCAAGTCGGATGAGGAGATATGATCGAAACAAGGAGTGCTCACCAAAATCACCAACAGTGTTGCCCTCGTGTGCCTGATGAACAGTCAAACCGATTGATCAAGCGGTTGGCAAAGGTATGAAATTTTAAAAAAAACTACTCCTTGGAAATAAGGAATTAACAAAACAAGCAGTGAACAATTACGAGTTCGGATAAGGGAGATATATAGTCGAAACAAACCGGTGCTCTGAATTTGACATACTCTAATAAACTTTGATTGAGCTAAAACCTCGAGGGGGCCCCACTTGCTTCCTATAGCACGATGCCAATAACTAAAAAAATAAGCCATGATGACACTCTAAAGTGAACTACATATGCACTCAACGGACCACATACAAGCCCACCCGAGGCTCAGAGACAGACTAAACCTAAAAGGGCCCTAATGATGTTATATGAGAACGATGGGTGAGTGTGACACCCATAGGATAAATGCAAGTGTTGAGGGAGGTGGAAATTGAAGTCTACAGCTGGCAAGGTGGATAGGATTTCTTCGAGTTTCCATTCTTTCCTTTTGTTCGGCATAATTACATCACGCCCTAGCACAGGGCGAAGGAGGGCGTGACTGGGACCTTTAACCTGCTTTGGGACATTGGGTGGGCCATTTCATGTCCATATATCCATAGGAAATAAAAATTCTAATACCACCACCCGTGGTAGTGTTTCGTAATCTTATATATTCACGAGTCCCATTTACTTGCCATAAACAAAATCCATATTACAAAAAACTTTTACATTTAAATATAATCGAGTCAAAAACACGCATCAAGTAAATCCCTACGGTGGTGGCCCTTACATTGTCTTGAATGACTCGGACGTCCTCTTTAGTACCCTACTGCGGTTAGCTTACTTTCGTACTAAGCTTATAGCTTAGTGGGAAGCAGAATAACAGTTATGACCCAGGGTGGTCCGCAAATTCTGAGGATACATATAATATAATCTTATAACAGAATTTCATATCTCCCGTAGGAGTTCAAAACAGAGATCTAGTACAGAAGGTACCCATAGGTACATTTCATAATAAAACGGATATCTTATGCTTTCTTCTTGTTCAATTTTCAGATTCTTATCATATAAATGTTTGCATATGTCATAATACATTGTATGAATGACATATAAATATATACTGCATATTGGCTGTGAATGAGAAGGACGCAGCACAATGGAATGGCAGAGGTACGATGCGATCTTTGAGCAGGAGACGTGTGCGCACGTAATAGAGTATGGTAGAGCGATGCGAGAGTGTCGTGCCGGCGATACAGAACATGCGCGCGTATTAGAAGTGTCGTAGCCTTGTAGCGGGCGTGTCGTCCTGCTTGAATAAGAGATACCCTATGCATTCACCATTCGATCTTAAGCAGGCATACGATTATGTGTTTTAGAATTGGTTATATCTTTCTTAATGTCATTAACAATTGAGGGCAATAAACAATGTTTGCTTGATGACACGTCGCCAGGCGACGTAGCGAGTGTAACCTGTTTAAAAAAAAAAACCTTGTTCGCGAGCGGAGTCTGGCCGTTTTTCCCAAATCGGTTGGCCAGTTTAGTCAACCGATCGATCGTTCCGGTATGTACGTTGATGGCGGCTACTACATCAGCGGACGACCCTCCGTCCAGGCCGTCCCGACGACGATCGACCGTTTCTCCGTGGTACAGTAACTTATAGCTATTGCATCCAACGGACTATACGACCAGCCGGTCAGCAGTTCCTCGTACATCTGGAGTTGGATACTCTTTCATCCAACCAAATGACCTTCCTTTGAGTTGACAGCCGTTACGGCTGGGTTCATCAACCCTAAGCTGTCATTTGTTTGAGATGACACGAGCATTTCCAAACCCAAACTATTCAAAACAAACTTCCCAGCCAGGAGCCCTAAAAGCAGGCCAAAATACACATATATTGAAGGGAGTTGAGGTTATCTGACTTAAACATACACAAGAATTTCCTAACATGAATTCCAAACCAAATATTCCATACAAATAGGTTCCATACATGTATTGCTTGCCACTACACCTACCACCTTTACTACCACCTGCTCCCCGCCTAAATAGTCCATACAATTATTCCATACCTTGTTTTCCTTCTCCTTCTCTCCTTCCTTCTTCCTTCTTCTTCTTCTATTCTTCTCTTCTCTCTTTCTCTCTTCTTCTCTACTAGATGCCCTAACCTTTTTCCCCAATTCTAAGACCAATTGTTTGGTCTTATCCCCTTTTTGGAGATAAGGTCATGTTTGGCAAAAACTCATTTTTGCATTCTTTTCCCATTTTTGCATTTAAGTCCTTTTATTTCATTATATATGCAATTTTAACTTATCATATTTCTTCTTTATCATATAATCTTCTTAACTTATGTCCTTTGAGTCCTTAATTGGTAAATTACTAATTTACCCTTGATTCTTGGATTAATCTCGTGTTTTTATGATTTTTCTCACTTAGCATTTAAATTCTAGAAAAATATACATGTATTTTTTTATATTATACCCTAAACATATAACAAACTACTAGGGTATAATTTGGGGTGTTACATGGTCTACTTACTTCACAATCATCTTCATGCTTGGTTGTCAATGCTCCTTCAATTGTCTTTTCCAGTCCGAGTCATCCCAATTTTACTAATGTCTATAAAATGGAACAATTGCGCTAATGCCGATCGAGCCATCTCCTTGAAAGTTGAACCATTACCTCGAAAGATTGGAGTGGAGAAGATGACCGATTCCAATGCATTGGTGTGGTGCCGATCAAATTCAAATTTGAGAGCATCGATTCATCAAACGGAAGCCGAGAAGACGATCTTCTCAAAGTGGAGATTGGAGAAGTCGAGAAGGCGATCTTCTCGATTGAGTCTCCACTAGATTGGACCACTAGACTCTAGAGTGGAGAAGTCGAGAAGACGATCTTCTCGATTGAGTCTCCACTGTGGCCCGAATCCAGGTAAGTCCATGTCTCCATATTTTATTTAGATTTTTTGATTACGAATATTTTAATAGTATATAATAGTTATTTTCAAAATAAACGAGAGTTATTAATGGCAAGTCTATTTAGATACATATTTTACATACATATTTGCATATTTGTAATCATACATATTGAAATATTTGTAATCATATTTGTAAACAAACGATAATTCAGCATACATATTTGCATGTTGCCAATCATATTTTATTAGATTTTTTTTATTACCTATTTAGATATTTTAAGAGCATATAATGGTTTGGTTATCAAAGAGCAGATAATGATAAATAACTAAGCACTTGTGGTTCAACTAAAAAAAAAAGAACTAAGCATAATGCTATTTAGATATTAATAACTAAGCATAATGAGTAAATAAAATACCCAATGGAGTAGAATTTTTAATATGAAACTTTAAATGGATGTTGATATGACCATAGGCTATTTTAGAGCTGAATATTTAAAAAAGAAAAAGATAAATAATTTAAAAATATTATACTGACAGTTTGCATTTATTTTAACACAAGTTTTTTATAAAGATCAATTATTTTGTAGTTGTTTTTTCTTGATTTACTTCATGCTTGTTATATTTTCCTGTTTAATATATAATACTAAGATAATATATATATTTAATTTTTAGATATGTGGATATTAATATCTTAGTAAAACATTATCTAAATATTATATAGATATTTTAATTTAGATACGATCGAATAATATATATATTATCTTGGTAAAATAATATCTAGATATTATATAGATATTTTTAGATATTCAAAATCCGTATATGCAAATTCTAAAACCCTATTAATATTATAATATTAATATGGTAACATATATTATTATTATTAGTATCGGATAATTTATCTCATTGTATTAATATGGTAATATATATTGCCGTGATTGATAATAATTATAATTATTTATTAATATTTTCTCCTACTTTCAATCATTTTTATAGAGCAAGTAAAAGAATATCTATCTTCTTAAAAAATAATATAGATACTTATTAAAATTCATCTTAAATTAACTTAAATAACAATTTTAATTCACTTTGTTGAAAAACAACAATTATGTAAATTTATTTAAAGTAAATGAGCAAAAATTTAATATTTTTGAAGAATAGTTATATTAGAAAAATAATTCAATTGTATGATATTTTTTGCTTTACTTTTACACATGGTTAGGTGAACATTTTGAAATGGCTACAAAACATGATATTGGTTTGGAGCATACAAAACCATTTGGTTGGAATAGAAGAACGCCCAAATGTAAATACTATGAAAAAATTATTCATAGAGGTATAACAAGATTAAAGCAACACATTGCACATATCTCCAGACAAATGGAAGGATGTCGTAATACTTGAGGAAGGTAAGCGAAGCATTAAAATTGTATATACTAATGCTTGAGCGAAAAAATCAAAATGAAAAAAAGAAGAGCGACTTATAAGTTCTTTTAAATGAAGATAATTTTATGAAATTGATGAAGTAGGTCGTGAAATTGAGAAGATGGGATGACTGATTTCGAAGAAGACAAATAAGTATACAATGAGAGAAATTCGCGTTTTTTTAGATGAAATTGTTATAACTATGGAAGCTTTGATGAACAATAATATGAATTCAAGAACACAAAGATAAATAAATCATCATAAAAATACACGAGAGGCTTTAATATGGTTCGGCCAATGATGCCTACATCCACGGATGAGAGAGAATATTTCCACTGTTCTTGAAAACACAGAGAACAAGATTGGAGTATCAAAGTATTGCGACGACTAGGAAAAATAACAAAATCACAAAACCTTAGGATGCCCACAATATCGAGAAAATGCCTCATAAAATTCCCAATCTCTCAAACTCTTACATCCATGCACACACCAAATCTCTCTCATAACTTTTTACCCTCGTGACCCATGATCTTTATACGGATATTCCTAAAGGCTTTCCTTATACTATGAGGAAACCTAATATTACAATAATATAACAACTAGGAATTATCCTATCAAATATTCTGTACAAAAAGGAATTAATATTAAATAGGAATTTGAGACATATTATAATAGAAAGTAGACAAGAGCATGGGAGGGGTGGTACTTCCTCACAACCTTGTGGTGTTGGGATCAAGCGTGGCCCGATACATAGCTTCAACATATAAGAGAATGAGCTAACAAACCCACAAAAGGAATTGATCCCTACATGTTTCCTTTGAAACGGAAATCAATAAAAAGTTTGTTTTTCGCTGAAGGTGTAAAGAAAGTGGGTAAAGCTATCTCTAAATTTTCTCTTTAATGGAATATCTTTCAGTCTGATGGAGAAGTGAAAGGATTTGTTTGGTCTCCTTATACGAGTCCATTGTATTGATTTGCGCGAAAGATATTGGAAGCATGAAGCAAATTAAGGAGACTTTAAATCAAGCAAGATGATCACGAAGCTTTTATTACTAATAACCCAGTGGTTCATTGTTAAGTATTTCTGAGATAGAATCTCTTGTATCGGGAATAACCCAATTTTCCGCTGGGAATTTCGCTTCCGCTTGAGTGTTTTATACGTTATATGAGGTGATTTGAAAATGATGTACGCAACCGATGAGTGGCGTGAATCAGCGGATGGAGCGAGAGGAGTTTAAGAGATAAGGTATTCAACCATGTATCTTAAGCGATCGATTTTGGAAGAAGGCAAAGGAAGTCCAAATCCTTTGTGGAACCTTTGTGAAAGTTTGAAATTGGTTGATCAAGATAAGCCCACACTGTCAATCATTTATGAAGCAATGGATAGAAATAAACTGGCTATAAAGGTATCGGTGAAAATTTGGGAAAAGTATTGGGAAGTCATTGATAAAAGGTGGTCAGATCAATTGCATAGACATTTACATGTTGCAAGTAATAAAAAAATTTCTTATATAGTTATTATTATTTACTCAAATGCAAATTATTATAAACTAATAATTTTTTTACTTATGACAACATATTTTTTAAATCCAATGTTTCAATATTCAAAGTAATTTTCCCACCATTCGGAAATTAAAATTGGACTAAAGGAGGTTATCAAGAGACTAGAGCCAGATTTGGATAGGCAAGCAAAAGCTTTAAATGAGGTATATGATAATTTATGATATTTATATAATATATTCTATATTTTTAATATTGCACCCGATAAAGTAAATAACATTACAATGCTAGTGAAATTATTTGTTGAAGAACTCAAGGAAATTTGGAAGTGCACTAACCAAAAAAACAATAAATCATTATCTTCAGTACTCATTATATTTATTTCTTTTATAAATAATTTATCATCATTTTCTATTATTAAATATATATTGGTGCCGAATATGTTTTTATAATAATAGGCGAATGATGATGCGATTATGGTAATGAAGGTCCACATCTTCAAAAGATTGATGTCAAAGTTTTAAGCCAAACATGTTCTTCATCGGGTTGTGAAAGAAATTGGAGCACATGGTCATTGATTCATACAAAGTTGCACAATCGTTTGGCAATGAAAAAGTTGCATAAGTTAGTCTATGCCTTCTGATATGTGACTTGAGTTAGAATTTGAAATACAACAAACGAAGAGATGAAGATTTATCTGATCAATTGACTTGAATCATATTTTTAATGATGATGATATATTAGATGAGTGGATAGAGGAAGGAAGAACCCTACTTTGTCATCGATAATTTGAGTTAGTTTGGATGGGATCCTTTCCTTTAAAGAAGGTAGAGAAGCAGCTTGTGAAGATGATGGTGGCATAAGTTACAGGGTTAGTAGGCGTGCAAGCAGTATTATGCAAGGAAGAGACATTGGTTCTTCTCTTACAAAGATGAACTCCTCTCGAATAATTTCTTGACTCCGATAGTGATGATGGTGGCCCGATGAGTCAATAGAGAGAATTGCTTAACATTGGGTGAAGTGATGAAGATAGTAGAACACTAATGGGGACAATGGAGTAGGTGGTGGCATTAGAGCAGCCCAGCCCGGTGTTATTTGATGGTGGTTATGTTAATCAAGTTGATCATGGCATGTTGTGGGCACAAGGAGATGAAATGATTATGCCACACAAGATACAAATCATGGATATAGACCAAGCATATGGGAATGACGAAAACACTTGTAAAGACTAACTACATTTCCTAGTGATGATGACTATTCTAGTAAGCATGCTTACAGATCCAACTATCACCAGATTGATGAGAACTTCCAAACATTGGCTCTAGGATCAAGACCTTAGCTCAGGGGAGTAGGAGATGGATCCTATCATAACTTTGGAGATAGTGATAATTCTTCCAATGCTTTTAGTGGGAATGATTTTGATCGATATTCAACAACTAGAACACGAGCTAGTGATTCTTATGGATATGATCAATCTTCTTATAGCAACAACATTACATATCAAGGTTTTGGATACTATTAGTATGATGTTGAGCCCGAACAACCTTCAAGGTCATATTTTTCTAATTATGGATCATCAAGCCAATCATCTCAACCAACACATTAAAGTAATGACCAATTCATTCAACCACATTCTCACTATGCAAATTACTGTCCTGATTTGTATGGTCGTCATAGGACTAAAGATGATGATTCTGAGCCCTTTCGTCATTCAACATGGTATTGATTGATGTATTGGATGACATTTTGTTAAAAAATTGTTATATTTGATATAAAATAATTTCTTTTATTAGCATTATCATAAATAACTTTTATTGAATGCTTCAATAACTATTTAAATAATGTTAAATATAAGAAAATTTTGTTTTATTAAATTTTTTAACTCATTTAAATTATATATATATTTCTAATAATTTACATAACTTTCTAATATATTTTTTCAACTTTTTAATTATCTTATTTTTTGCGGTCTGACCGATGCTTGGCGATACACCACGTTCTAGATGAGTCTCGGGACAGCAACCGTTAGATTCGGTGGCCAAATCTGCGACTTTAGACCATGTTTCCAAGTTTTAATGATGATTAATCCAAGGAAAACTAGAAAGAAAAAATCCATCCAAATGGAACGAACAAAAACAAGAAAATAAAATGCTTTTTTAAATATCTATGGTTCTCATCTTCCCTCACATTAAAATGGCAAGCGACTCATATGACATTATGGTTGAATGACAACTAGAGTCTAGAATTGCAAGTTGATGAGTATGAATTAAGTTGGCACCTTAGAGAATATATATATATATATATATATATATATATATATATATATATATATATATATGTATATATATATTACACATTAAAACACCGCGACGTATTCTATTATGATATAACAATCCATGACCAAGTAGTGCGATGGGATTCAAACGAGATTAAAGGTAGCGGCAAAGGAGCATCAATGAAGGCGATAAATTCACGCAATTCAGTATTACCTTGAGTGGGATCTTTCCCTGCATAATTGAAATATACCTTTGCACCTGAAACATATTTGGAACAACGTCAATAGCCATTATTAGATGCTTGACATGCTTAGGGATAAGCCTATGATGAATGTTCAGAAGAAAAATATCCCAAGTGCTTACACGATTCCATCATGTATAAAAATATATATAGTTCTTCTCTATGGTCTTTAACTTAAATTCCCATCTAATAACATTATCATTTGCATGCGTGATGAAGATACTTGTGTGTCGTAGATCATCTAGTAAAGCTTTGACAGGACTACTATATAGAACAAGCGAGACATGAATAGAGGTTAAAGACCGCTCTCCACCTTAACAAGCAATTAGACCTCTCGAGCACGGAGAAAATCTCAATCCACATTATTACGAAATTTGGTCATGGTAGGTTAATGCTTGTATTTGAAAACAAGATACTCTTCCGAAGCATTTGAATAAAAAATGAGATGCTGATAGAAAACCTTTATCTTTCACTTACTGATGCGGTGTCTCGTTGTGGGGATCTTTCTCAAATGACTGGCGGAACCGGGTTCAATTTTAGCATAGCGGTTTTGCTACCTTGAGCCCCGTCTTTCATGTTTGTCAAAAGAAGACTTGATTGTACATAAGCCTCTCTTGAAAGAGCACAGAAGCTCCCGAATCCCTACAATCAGTTTCATACCAATATAAAACCATGATCTTTCGAAATTTCTCATTTCCATCACTGAGTTGGCACCTTGAGGACGCCTTCATCATACATGCGGTTCTTCCAATAGAGAGCTCCACTGAATTTACAGGTTGTAGCAAATCTAAGGCGTGCAAAGCTCTAAATACGTGACATGAAGGAATTCTTCGGAGAAATTGTTGTATAATGAGTCAGTATTGGCTTGTCAATTAGTGATGTACAGGAATTTCACTGAAGGTGATTGTTGGAGAGATCTAGTGACTCCAAATATTCAATATCCCCAATTTTCTGTGGTATCCTTCCCGTTAATTGATTCCGAGACAAGTTCAAAGATTGTAATCCAAAAGGACTTGAGATTTTAGTAGGGATTCCTCCACACAAATTGTTACATGAAAGGTCCACTATCCTCACCAATGGAAGGATACTACTGTATTTTGACTCCCTCCCTTTGATGACCAACAAAAGATGCTCTGGGTATCGAGAGTAACCATAATCTACTACAGTATTAAATTTATCTTCAATTGGATTGTTAGTTGTAGCCATTGCACTGATACTATTCAAACACCTTGGTATGGATCCTGAAAACCTATTGTTAGCAAGATCTAATACTATAAGATAAGAAAGTCAGCATATCTGTTGATGAATATCCCCAAAGAATTCATTGGATCTTAATTGAAGAACCATCAGATGTGTTCTCTCCCCTATCCAGATTGGTATGTTTTCGGTAAGTTTGTTTTTAGCCAAATCTAAATTTAGATGTGCAGTTTGGTGACAACGGTATGCCTCTGAAAAGCTATTGTGCCAAGTGCAATGCCTTGAGAGAGAAAATAAAGAGCCAATGAATTCGGGAATTTCTTGGGATAGATAGTTGCTTCTAAGTGCAAATGAATCAAAGATTGCCTTCTTGATTCATGATGAGGAAGTTCCCCAGACAAAGCATTTATTTGATAGGTTGAAGTATTTCTAGTTTGCTTCTTCCATTCATCTTTTGGCACATGAAGAAAATCTCTCAGGATAATGAATTATTAGCGATAGTGAAGACAGCAACATTTGGTGATAAATGTGGTAATTGACCCACTGAAACGTTAAATTTTCATTGAAATAGCGTTAACATAATAACTTGGGTTAAATCTCCATAAATGCGGTTATGGCGAAACGATCAAATCAATATGTGAAGCCCATTTCCAGAGCCAATTTGGAAATTTGTGTCCCTGATCTCCATAGAACAAGTCTAGCAGCTTGTAGAGATCTTTAGTTAAGTAATAATGCGGAAACTTGGGACCTACCTTGCAATAAGCCAAATTTATATATTCAAGTTGGAAAGGAGGAATCCAATTGTGGCTCACATTGAATACAATGGATGTAGAAGACATGTTCAAGTACTTCAACTTTGAGAGTTTTGCAAAATTTACTTCCGTTATCATTCCTTCGATAAAGTTGTTTTTCGATTAACCGGTTAGGCAAATTAGAAAGAAGAGTGCCGTTTAACTTATTAGTACCAAGATACAAGGAAGACAAGGATGATAGGTTTCCCATCTGAGAAGGAATAGTGCCACACAATGAATTAGAAAAAAGTAAAACAATTTCCAAATGTTTGAGTTGTCCCAAAGACTCAGGAATTCTCCACATCAACATATTGGTAGATAGAATTTAGATAGTATAAGTTACGAAGGTCGATATGGTGCTCGAATCGACCCTTAAAAAATTGTCACTTGGGTCAAAGACCAGAATACGAAATTAACCAATTTGTGTTGTTGAAGTTATTTAACGAAGGAAGGCTTGAAGGGTGTGAGAGATGTAAGGTGACATATCAGTGATGAAATCATGTTATTAAGTTGACAATTGGGCAAGCGTAGCTCTGAAAGGGAAGAGAGCCGGCTAAGAGAATCAAGCCAATGAGCGTAAAGTTTTCGTGCGAAATTATGGGCTTCATTAGTTAGATTAAAGCGAATTGAATTAGTGCAATTATAAGTAAGGTTGTGGGCTTCTTAATAAATCATATGGAGTACTGCTTGTTTGTGGTGTGTGGGGCATTTGAGTTCGGCGCAGGCCCGTTATGAGGCCGTGGTCGGAACTCTATTTAAGGAAAGCTCAGTCCTCCCCAAAACCACCCAGGTTACATTTACATCACATTCAGTTTTCTCTCATCGTTTTAGAGAGGTGATCGGCAATCTCATGGGCCGATTCTGAGGTTGTTTGGGAGAAGATCTTGAGATCTTGGGGTCGGTTCTCATTCACGTTCTTCATCGGTTCGCATCAACGAAGAAGAGATCCATGGATTCCAGGTATGTAATTTCTGATTTTCCATTAAATTGATCTTTGTGTTCTTCCACATGGCGATCTAGGTTGGTAGAAATCGTATCCTACAGTTGGTATCAGAGCCAACCACGGATTAGAACTCAAAACATAGGATTTGGAAAAATTTTTGGTTTTTACGGAAAAGCGAAGGCATTACTGTCCGAGTTTCGGGTTTTCCATACATCGAAATTAAATATTTTTGTATTTGGAATCTCACGAAGAGACGATCCACAGCGCGGTGGGTGCGCGTCGCCGAAGCCGCCGCCTTACGGCGCTCGCGCGCCATGCAGCCGCCGCGCGTTGAAAGCGTGGCGTCGCATTTGCGTGGTGAATAGCGGTGCGGCGGCGTCATTGATGGCGTCGACATGACCTCGACCTTAGACGGTCGGCCGGTTCACCGTCCGTTTATTTGACGCCCGGTTCAGTTAATGCGGCGTGGGCTGGCGGCGCGTGGCTGCGGCGTGTCGGCTGACCCAACGTAACCCGACCCGGATATCGACCGGGCGGTCACATCGAGCGAGCCGGTCACCAGGCGGGTAGATCAGCGGTCGAGCAGGCGATCAGCGGTCGGCCGAGGTCAGCGATCAAACGACCGTCGGCGGTCGAAGCAATTCGACCAGTCAAACCGAACGGTCGGCGATCCAGCCAAGGTCAGCAGTGAACAGACGGTCGGCCATTGATTGCGACACTGTGTGCCACGGCGCTTCCAGCCAGAACCTTACGGTGGCGCGTGAGGGCGCGTGGGAGGAGAAACCCCAAGGGCAATTTGACCTCAAGTTATGCTTCGAGGAATTCTCTACAATTTAATTATATTGACTTAGCATATTTGAAGCTTTTAAAGATATGAAAATACGTATAGAACCCAATGTATGCCTAGATATTAGGGTATTTTTCACGTATTTTTGGTATTTCTCTATGGTTTTTGGAAATACATAAGGTAGCTAACATGAATATCAACTGCATGAGGCATGTAGAATCTAAAAGCATTAGTATTAATAAATTGAACATTTACTAATTGGCATTATATATTGAATGATACATTAAGTTTATATCCTTGGTATGAGTGATTTTCAAGGATTCAATTGAGTTGTGACCGCCAAAGTGGCACACTTGATTGGATTTGAGAAATATCAGTCTCATATTGTGGGGATGTCTCATGTTTTATTACGTGGTCATACTCCCAAAGGAGGTGATCATGTGTTAGTTCATGGAGGGATACATGATGGCATGCAATGAAATGGCCCGATCTTAGTGGTTCATACACCCCAAAAGGTGGTGATTTCACGAAGGATTAGAATATGTTCTCATGAAAGCGAACCAGCGCTATCATTGTGGAGAATGTCTGGAAACTACATGTCTATTCTACGCTGAGTGATTATGTGATGATGTATGTAATTCTCTGCCTTAGTATTATTCACATGATCTTGATTATCTTGTTTGTTTTATTTTTTGGTCAATTTTTTAATGACGGCAATTCCATTTCAATAGAGATCCCTTCTTGGATTGAATTTTAGAGAAATGGAAGAGGACTTTCTGTTTGGAATGGAGCTGGCGGATGTTCACATGGCGCTTACAATGTGGATGGCCGTGAGATATCACATCCTCTCTAGTCTTGAAGGCGGCTTGACTTTGCTACAGGAGAGGAGTAATAGGATTTGCTTGTTGACAATGAAGAAATCCATACAAGAACACTTGAAAAGTGGTTTTACCGATGGAAACATCTTTGCTAAGGAAATGATAGGTATAGAGGCTAGAAATGGGAGTTTCATCCGATCTTTGAGGTTGGAACACTTCAAAAGCTCTTGACATGAAGTATGATAGTGCAGTGGGGTTAAGGGATTGTATCATCTCGGGATGGTAGACTGAAGCGAAGCTCGACTCTGTACCATTCTGATGCTTGCATTTGTCATCAAGCCACGAACACCCCTTCCACGATTTGGGATTATAAAGACAAACTACAATTCCCAGATGAAACTTGAGTCGATCGTAACGATAGCAAAGTGAGCGGTAGCGGAGGAAGCTTAAGAGGATAAGAGCATGTGGCCTTATATATGCGCTAGTTTCCCACATAGAAAGAATAAAGAAGTTCAAAGTCGAACTCGAAAGGTGCTCGAGAACTATCAGTCAATCGACAATATGGGTCAAAAAGAAGACATTCTTGAAAAAGGATGGTCGGCTAACTTCTTTTTGCAAGAAGAAGGTCATGAAGGGCTATTGCAAAATTCAAGCTTGGATGTCCGGCGTGAACTCAGGCGGCATGATTCTTTAATACTTGTTTGTGAATCCAACTGTCTGACACCATCAGTTCTTAGTGGCTTGATAGTGGAAACGACTAATCATGTTGCATTTACCATACGAGGGATTCATAAACCGGAGGAAGCGAACAAGGATGAATCAAAACTCCTTTGTAGGAAATAACGAGAAGAAATTTGAAGTCATGTTCGGTAGGAGATGTAATCTTAATTTTAGATTAAGTTTTAAGTTGATGTTGAAAGATATACATTTTATGTACCTTCTTTTAGAAGGAATTTAGTTTCGTATCATGTTTGGATTCATATGATTATTCTTTTGAAATTAGAGAGCAATATTATTTCAATATTTCTTAATTCAAATAAGGTTAGATCTTGTCATATGTCAATAGTTATATAGATTAAGCGCTCAGATGACATATCGTAAACTTATCTGAGTTGAAAGGTTGTTTAAAAAGACCACTACCTAAGGATAGATCTTATGCATTATGGCATAAACGACTTAGCCATAAGGATAGGTAGAAAGGCTAATAAAGACTAATATGTCTCCCTGGCTCTTAAAATGACTTAGAGATATCGTAGGCTGTAGGGTAAAATGACCAAGATAAGAAGAAGCGCGGTCCAAGTAGTTCGACTTGTTGGAAGTCATTCCTGCCTTGATATAGTGGACCTTATGTGGCAACCTTATTGTAGAAATTTTATTCATCACATTTATTGATGACTATTCTCGATATGGTTATTTGTACTTGATTAAAGAAAGTCGGAGTCTCTTGACAAGTTCAGATTTTTTTGATTTGAAGTCGAAACAATTGGGAAAAGTCATAAAGGTTGTTAGATCGTAGGGTGGAGAGTATTATGTGGAAACATGGCGTCTTTGGACGGCAAGGGCCATTCGCCAAATACTTAGAGGACTGCGGGATAGTGTACGGTTTACTAGTATAAGGAGTCTGAGCAAGATATGAGACCTTGAGGCGCAATCGTACTCTTATGGAAATGGTAAGGGTATGAGTAAGTGGGCCAGAAATTTACAGTTTTCTGCAGGTGGAAGCTTTTTGAAAGACTTTGACACATTTTAGATGTGTACTAAATTTGTTCCATTGACTCCTTTTGAGTTATGGGTAGGCGAAAGCCACAAGCAAATATCTTGAGTTTGGGGATGTCCTGCACGAAGTACAAGAATGTCAACATTAAGTAAGTTGGACTCCGAACCACTAGGTGTTAATTTTGTATCTTACGGAACATTCGAAGGGATATCGGTTCTGCGTAATCCCAATGGAACGAAAATTGTGGAATCCTGTTATTGAACTGACTAAGTTTTTGGAGTTTGATGTAGTAGAAAGAGTAATTGCTCACGGACTATTGAGGATGATAGTGGAGGGGTGAGTGTAGTAATAGTATATCTCACTCCCATGTACAAATAATTGTGGAAACTCCCACATACCATATTGAACTTCTGTTGAGACTAGGGGATCCTGTTGTTGAGACGTGGCTCCACTGTTAAAGTTCATGAGGCTCGGGTACGAGAATGTGGCTATTACTACTCCGTGGGATCATTTGGGGAGGCGATCGGTATACCGCAGGACTATTTGAGTACATACTTGGGCAGACTACGATGTCGGTTCACGCGGGCCCGATCCGATAGCTTATGAGGCTGGCTCTTGTCCTCGGGTCAGGCTGTGGTTCGTGCAATGAGAAGTGAAATTCAATCTGAGACATAATGGAGTTTGGGAGCTTATTGAATTACTTGAGGGTAAGCTGGGCAGATTAGGCTCATAAATGGGTGTATAAGGCTAAAGGACAAAGGAAAGATTCGAGAAGTTTAAAGCCGAATGGTAGCGAAAGGTTCCCTTTCCAGAGAGAAGGAGTAGACTATGAATCAACTTTTTCTCCAGTCTCTTCTAAAGATTCTTTGAGTGATCATGGCATTAGTTGCTCATTTGATATGGGTTTTTGGATGGATGTTAAAGCGCCTTTCTCAATGGAGACCTTAATGAAGAAGTCTATATGATGCAACGAAGGTTTGCGGCAAATAGTTCGAGGGTAAACTGGTATGTAGGCGAAAAGTCTATTTATGGTCTCAACGAAAGCTTCTAGACAATGGTGCGAAGTTTCATAGTGTTGTTGCTTCATATGGTTTTGTTGAGAACAAGAGTAGATCATGTATATACTGCGGAGTCGGTGGAGGAATTCATTTTCTAATACTGTGTGGATGATGATCACAGCACGGCGGTGACCTTGGTGTCTCTTGCGCGAGACAGCGGATGTTGTCAGAAATAACTTTTGATATGAAGGACCTTGGTGAAGCGTCTTTTGTCCTAGGCATTGAGATTCATAGGGATCGTTCTTGCAGACTATTGGGTTTATCTCAGAGGGCATATGTTGATCGTGTTTTAGATAGATTCAACATGCAACTATGTAAGCCAGGAATTGCTCTGTGCAGTAAGGTGATAAGTTGAGTCTATCCATGTCCTCATTCGGATATGGCCCAAATGAAGGAGCCATACCTTATCTTTAGTGCACTTGGGAGTATTGTATGCTCAAGTATGCAGGCACGATGTGCCTTTCTGTAGGACTTAAGGCGAGATATCCCGGTCGAGCCCGGGACATGATCATTGGGTTGCTGCCAAGAAGGTTATGAGGTACTTAAAGAGGAAAAAAGACTATATGTTGATTTACAAACATGTTCGGAGACCTCTGACTAGTTGGGTGTCGATTCGGACTTTCTTGGTGTCAAGGATGAAAGAAGTCAACAAGCGGTTATATCTTTAAGTTAGCGGGAGGTGCGTGTCATGGAAAAGTGAAACGAGAAATTAGTGCATCTGCCATGCAAGCGAGGTTTGTAGCATGCTTTCCGGCAAGCCTCAAGCGATTTGGCTCCAGAGAAACCTAATTAAGGGAGTTAGTGTTTGATTTTGTGGATAGGCCCATGCGGTTGTATTGTGGCTGATGCTTCACTGGTGTTGTTTATTAACAGCAAGCGGAAGGTCTCGAAATTACAAGCACATGGAGGTGAAATGCCTGACCATAAAGGAAAAAAGTTCAAAACGGTGGCGTTGCGGTGGAACACATATCCAGCCGGATGATATGATTGCGAGATCCGCTAACTAAAGGCCTTAAGCCCTTATTATTATTTGAGCGACATGTCATTAACATGAGCTTAGGAGTATCATGAGGATCGCGTGAATTAGTGGGAGCTATTAAGTTTTAAGTTGCTCAATAAGGTTCAATTCAATTACATTACATTTTGTAATAATTGAATATGTATCAACTCTTTTACATTCAATAAGGTATTTTGTGAATGTAGGTTTATCGAAGTTAGTGCATATAAGCTGTTGAAAATATCAAGGCATTGTGTAAAAGCCTTGAATAAAGGCTATGGGGCATTCTTGGAATTGCTCCTCAATAGCATATTTTGTTACATTAAGTAAAGTTACCTATCAAGGTAACATATATATCTGAGGTTAAGTTGGACCATAATGGATATTCTCTGGTGACACACTAGGTTTGTGACACTTAAGGAGAGAATTTGGACTAACAAAATGGATAACACATGAAGTATCACTCATTATGAGGTATTGTCCATTTAAACACACTACCATGTGAATCCATATCGGTAAAGTTGAAAGCTTTTCGTGACCATGGAAGGGTTGCATGGTACATGCAGTACCATGATTGGTGTTGAGACTTTATGGGATCGGGATTGACTATTAAGAATAAATCTCTAGACCAATATAAAGGAGTGCTTTGAGTTTGTTTCAATTATCGCCCCGAGTGGGAGAATGTAAAGTTTCATTAAGTGGGCTTCATTAATTTAGATTAAAACTGAATTAAGATTGGTCTAATTAAGTAAGGTTATTAGGCTTCTTAATAAATCATGTAAATTTGGTGGGTGTGTGGGTGAGTTCGGCGACTTGGATTATGAGAGGGGCATGAACTCTATTTAAGGAAAGCTCAAGTCCCTCCCCGAGCCCTAAAGGTTACATTTCTATCACATTCGAGTTTTCTCTCATACGTTTTTTAGAGAGGTGATCGGCAATCTCATGAGCCCGGTGCAAAGAGATTTGTTTGGGGAGAAGATCTTGAGATCTTGAGATCGATTCTCATTCACGTTCTTCATCGGTTCCGCATCAGCGAAGAAGAGATCCATGGATTCAAAGGTATGTAATTTCACGGTTTCTCCATTAGAATTGATCTTTGTGTTCTTCCATGTGATCTAGGTTGGTAGAAATGCGTATCCTCTGGTTGGTATCAGAGCCAACCACGAATTAGAAATCAAAACATATGGATTTGGAGAAAAATTTTTTGGTTTTAAGGCAGGCATTACGTCGGTTCGGTTTCCACTTACATCCGAATTAAATATTTTACATGTTGGAATCCTCGAAGAAACCAGTCACAACGATTGGGTGGCACGTCGGAAAGCCGCGCCGCGGCGCTCTCCTTAGCCGCCACCTTGCCCGCGGCTGATTGAAGGCGGCGATGCGACACCGCGCGCCCGGGCGAACCAGCGGTCGTGACGTCATTGATGACGTCGGCATGACCCGATCGACCGCCGACGGTCAAGCCGGTCTAGATCCGTTTGTTGGCCGGTTCGGTTAGTAAGCGGCGGCGTGGGCTGGCGGCGTGGCTGCGGCGTCGGCTTTGACCCGGCCAGTAACGGGCCGGATGTCGACCCGGGCGGTCCACTGTCAAGCGAGCCGGTCCGCAGGCAGGCGATCCGCGGTCGAGCAGGCGGTCAGCGGTCGGCCGGGTCGGCGATCGTAGGCGGTCGGGTCAACGGGTCGCGGTCAAACTTGACCCGGTCAGCCGGTCAAGCTAGGGTCAGCGGTGGCAGGCCGGTCGACCTGACCCGGACCCACTGGCGACTACTTGTGGCGCCCGCCGCGCTTCCATGTGAGACAGCCACGGTGGCGCGTGAGGGCGCGTGGGAGGGAATTTTGGGGCAATTTTGATACCTACAGATTCGTATCGAAATTCTCTACAATTTGGTATATTGACTTAGCATATTTGAAGCTTTTAAAGATATGAAAATACGTATAGAACCCAATGTATGCCTAGATATTAGGAACATTTTTCACATTATTTGGTATTTCTCTATGGTTTGGAAATACATAAGGTAGCTAACATGATATCCTTGCATAAGAGTGTGTAGAATCTAAAAACGTTATTTATTAATAAATTGAACATTATAATTGGCATTATATATATTGAATGTGATACATTAAGTTTATATCCTTGGTATGAGTGATTTTCATAGGATTGATTGAGTTGTGACCGCGAGTGGCACCACTTGATTGGATTTGAGAAATATCAGTCTCATATTGTGGGGATGTCTCATGTTTTATTACGTGGTCATACTCCCAAAGGAGGTGATCATGTGTTAGTTCATGGAGGGATACATGATGGCATCTGATGAGAAATGAGGCGATGTAGTGGTTCATACCCCAGGTGGTGATTTCACGAAGGATTAGAATATGTTCTCCGCCAGTAGCTATCATGTGGAGAATGTACAACTACATGTCATATTCTCCCTTTGGTGATTATGTGATGATGTATGTAATTCTCTGTATGAGTATTCACATGATGCTGATTGTACTGTTTTGTTTTATTTTTCAGTCAATTTTTCTGTGAGCGGCAATTCCATTTCAATAGAGATCCTTCTTTGGATTGAATTTTAGAAATGGAAAGAGGACACTACATTTGGAATGGAGGCGCGGATGTTCATGCTTACAATGGATAAGCGACGGATATCATCCTCAATGCGGCGAGAAAGCGACTTTGCTACACGGAAGGAAGCGATAGGATTTGCTGTTGACAATGAAGAAATCATACAAGAACACTTGAAAAGTGGTTTACCGATGCTGAAACTATGCGCTAAGAGTGATGGCGACTATAGAGGCTGAAATCGAGTTTCATCAATCTTTGAGGTTGGAACGCTTCTTCAAAAGCTCTTGACATGAAGTATGATGGAATGCAGTGGGGTTAGGGATTATGTCCTCGGGATGGTAGACTGAGGCGAGCTCCAAGCTCTTAATGTTACCATTCTGATGCTTGCATTGTGCATCAAGCCACTGAGCATACTTTGATTTTGGGATTATAAAAATAGCTTCACAATTCCCAGATGAAACGAATTCGATCGTATTGATAGCAAGGGTGGTGGCGAGAGGAAAGCTTAGAAGGATAAAGGCATGTGTATATATGCTGCTAGTTCCCATAAGAAAGAATAAAGTTCAAAGTCGAACTCAAAGGTGCTCAAGAAACTATCGAGTCCAATCTGACAATGTAAGGTCCAAAGACATTCTTGAAAAAAGGATGGTGATCGCTGCTTCTTTTGCAAGAAGAAAGGTCACATGAAGAAGGACTGTGCAAAATTCAAAGCTTGGATGTCCAAGCGTGGGCTTACAGGTAATGATTCTTTAATACTTGTTTGTGAATCCAACCTATCTGAAGCACCATCCAGTTCTTGGTGGCTTGATAGTGGAGCAACTAATCATGTTGCATTTACCATACAGGGATTCATAAACCGGAGGAAGCCAAACAAGGATGAATCAAAGCTCACTGTGGGAAATAACGAGAAGGCTGAAGTCATGTTCGTGGGAGATGTAATCTTAGTTTTAGATTCTGGTTTTAAGTTGATGTTGAAAGATACATGTACCTTCTTTAGAAGAATTTAGTTTCAGTATCATGTTTGGATTCATATGATTATTCTTTTGAAATTGAGCAATATTATTTCAATATTTCTTAATTCAAAAAGGTTGGCATCACATATGTCCAACGGATTATAGATTAAGTTTATTCCCGATGACATATACGTGTTTATACAATAAAAGGTTGTTTCAAAAGACCACTACCTAAGGATGAGTCTTATGCATTATGGCATAAACGACTTGGCCATATCTCTAAGGATAGAGTAGAAAGGCTGATAAAGACTAATATCCTACCTGCTCTTAAAAATGACTTAGAGATATTGCGTAGACTGTTGTAGGGTAAAATGACCAAGATAAGAAAGAAAATCGCAAAATCTCGTAGTTCCGACTTGTCGAAGTCATTCACACCGATATAAGTGGACCTTATGTGCAACCTTGTGTAGAAATTTTTATTTCATCACATTTATTGATGACTATTCTCGATATGGTTATTTGTACTTGATTAAAGAAAAGTCTCGAGCCCTTGACAAGTTCAAGATTTTTCGGGACCAAAGTCGAAACAATTGGGAAAAAGTCATAAAGGTTGTTAGAACTGGACTCAGTGGAGAGTATTATGGCAAACATGGCGATGCCGATGCCTTAAAGGGCCATTCGCCAAATACTTAGAGGACTCGGGATAAGGCACACTTACTATGCCCGGGAGTCCTGAGAGCAAAATGGTATAAATAAAGGCGCAATCGCACTCTTATGGAAATGGTAAGGAGTATGATATAGACAAATTTGATCTTGGGCTTATGGGTGAAGCTTTGAAAACAAATTTTGTACATTTTGAATCGTGTACCTACGAAAGCCGCTCCATTGACTCCTTTGAGTTATGGATCGGCGAAAGCCTAGCTTTAACCATCTTAAGGTTCGGGGATGTCCTCGCAGTTAAAGATATATAATCCAACATTAAGTAAGTTTGACCTTAACCACTAGGTGTTATTTTGTATCTTACCCTAACATTCAAAGCGGGATATTTGCCTATAATCCCACGGAGGCACAAGAATTGTGGAATCACGTACAGCCAAGTTCTTGAGTTTGATGTGGCCGAAGAGAAAGAGTCTACGTACTATCGAGGACGAGTAGTACTAAGAGTAATGTGTGGCATCCGTATTCCCTCCCATACAAATATTCGTGGAAACTCCCACATACCATATTGAACCCGTTGAGACTAGGATCCCGTTGTCAGACAAACCCTAATGAAGTTCATCAAGGCTCTCAGCACGTATTATTAATACCCAAAGAAGGAGATCCACTAGGGAGAGACGATCAGCTATACCACCGGACTATTTAGTCTATATAGGAGAGCAAGACTACGACACGGTTCCCTGCGACCGATCCAATAACTTAATGAGGAAGTCGCTTTTGTCCTCTGTAACTGCTGATGCAATGAGAGATGAAATTCAATCTATGAGGCATAAATGAGTTTGGGAACTTATCAATTACTCGAGGGTCATAGACTCCATTGGCTGCAAATGGGTGTATAAGACTAAAAAGGACTATAAAGGAAAGATCGAGAAGTTTAGTGCCGGGATCGTAGCCAAAGGTTTCACTCGTAGAGAAGGAGTAGACTATGAATCAACTTTTTCTCCAAATTCTTCTAAAGATTCTTTCAGAGTGATCATGGCATTAGCTTGCTCATTTTGATATGGAGTTACACCCAGATGGATGTTAAAACCGCTTTCAATGGAGACCTTAATGAAGAAGTCATATGATGCAACCCGAAGGTTTTGTGGCAAATGATTCAGGTAAACTCGTATGTAGACTGAAAAAGTCTATTTATGGTCTCAAGCAAGCTTCTAGACAATGGTACTTGAAGTTTCATAGTGTTGTTGCTTCATATGGTTTTGTTGAGAACAAAGTAGATCAATGTATATACTGCAAGGTCAGTGGGAGGAAATTCATTTTCCTAATACTCTATGTGGATGATATTCTGCTTGCAAGCAGTGACCTTGGTCTACTGCATGAGACAAAGCAGATGTTGTCAAATAACTTTGATATGAAGGACCTTGGTGAAGCGTCTTTTGTCCTAGGCATTGAGATCTATAGGGATCGCTCTGCGCACTATCGGGTTTATCTCGAGGGCATATGTTGATCGTGGTTTTAGATAGGATTCAACATGCAACTATGTAAGCCAGAATTGTCCCTGGTCAGAAGGTGATAAGTCAGCTCATCACAATGTCCTCATTCAGATATGTAGAAAGCCCAATGAAGAATATACCTTATGCTAGTGCACTTGGGAGTATTATGTATGCTCAAGTATGCACTAGGCCTGATATTGCCTTTTAGTACCGTGACTTAGGCGTATATCAAACCCGTGACATGATCATTGGGTTGCTGCCAAGAAGGTTATGAGGTAATTTAAAGAGGAAAAAGACTATATGTTGATTTAGCAAACATGTTCAGACCTACGTTTGAAGGTATTCAGATTCGACTTGGCCGGGTCAAGCCGATGAAAAGAAGTCAAATAACCGGTTATATCTTGGTTAGCAGGAGGTGCGTGATCATGGAAAAGTGAGAACAGAAATTAATTGCAAATCCTTCTACCATGCAAGCCGGAGTTTGTAGCATGCTTTTCAGCAACTACTCAAGCAATTTGGCTCCGAAACCTAATTAAGGAGTTAACCGTGGTTTGATTTGTGGATGTGCCCATTACAATGTAATAGACAAGAATTCCGCAAAGGTTGTTTATTAACAACAACAGAGGGCCCTGGCGTCTAAACACATGGAGGTCAAATACCCTACCATAGCGAAAAAAGTTCAAAACGTGACGCCAGAGCGTGAACACATATCAACGGATGATATGATTGCAGATCCGCTTAATTCCAAAGGCCTTCGCCTCATTCGAACGACATGTCATTAACACGGGCTTGGGAGTATCATGGATACTGTGAATTAGTGGGAGCTATTAAGTTTTAAGTTGCTCTTAATAAAGGTTCAATTCAATTACATTACATTTTGTATTAATTATGTATCAACTTCTTTGCATTCAATAAGGTATTTGTGAATGTAGGTTTATCGAAGCCGAAAGCATATAACTCGTTGAAAATATCAAGGCATTGTAAACCTTGAATAAAGGCTACGGGGCATTCTTGGAATTAGCCTCAATAGCATATTTTGTTACACATTAAGCAAAGTTACCTATCAAGGTAACATATATATATTGTGTTCGCTGAACCATAATGGATATTCTCCGGTGACACACTAGGTTTGTGACACTTAAGAGAGAATTTGACTAACAAAATGGATAACACATTAAGTATCACTCATTATGATGTATTGTCCATTTAAACACACTACCATATTGAATCCATATCAGAAAAGTTGAAAGCACTCGTGACCATGGAAGGGGTTGCATGAGTACATGCAATTACCGCCATGATTCAAAGGTTCGAGACTTTATGATCGGATCGACTATTAAGAATAAATCTCTGCACTAATATGTTAGTGCAAGCATTAATAGCTTTGTTTCAATTAATATCGCCAAGTGGGAGAATGTAAAGTTTTTCTATTGGCTGGGCTTCATTAATTGGAATTAAAACCGACTAAGATTGGTCTAATTCAAGTAAGGTTATCGGGGCTTTTAATAAATCATAGCTGGCCGGCCGGTGTGTGGGTCAGAGTTCGCCCGCCCGTTATGAGGGCCCGGTCGGAACTCTATTTAAGGAAAGCTCAAGTCCTCCCAAACCCTAAGGTTACATTTCTATCACATTCAGCCTTTCTCATACGTTTTTCCGAGAGAGGTGGACGGCGAATCTCATAAGGCTGCCAAAGGGTTGTTTGGGAGAAGATCTCAGATCTTCGGTGATCTGCTTCATTCACGCTCTTCATCTGGGCTCAAGATCAACGAAGAAAGAGATCCATGGATTCCAAAGGTATGTGTAATTTGCAAGTTTCTCCATTAAATTGATCTGTGGTTCTTCCATGGCGATCTAGGTTGGTAGAAATCGATCCTACGCTTGCATCGTGAGTCAAATCCACGGATTAGGAACTCAAACATAAGGATTGAGAAAATTTTTGGTTTTCTCGGAAAACGAGCATTCTCGGGTCTGCAGCCGTTTTTTCCATACATCCAAAATTAAATATTTTTACATATTTGGAATCCTCACGAAGAGATCACTACAATAATAAAAGACGCCGCCGAACCGCCGCACGCTCACGCGCCACGCCGCCGCCACGCCGCTGAAGACGACCGCGCTGCGGCGCGACACGCGCTTCGCATCAACCAACGGGTCAGCCGACGCCATTGATGACGCCGCGATGACCTGCCAAGAACCGACCCGGGTCAAACCGATCTACCCGATCCGCTTGTTGACCCGTTCGCGAAGAAGGCTCGACGTATCGCCGACGCGGGTCGGCCGGGACGCCGCCTGACCCAACCCGTGAATCCGACCGATATCGACCACCCGGCCACCTGGCTGCCAAACCCGAACCGTCATCGCACTGACCCGGGTCAACGGTCAAACCCGACTAAGTCAACGTCAACCGGTCAACGATCAAACCCGACCCGGCCAACTACAAACGGGTCATCAAACCCGACCGGTTGACCCGTCAACCGGGTCAATCCACAAACCCGACCGGCCAACACAAATTTGCACTCGAAGACGCTGTTGCCACGCGCTTCCACACGCACCGAACCTTCTGGTGGCGCGTGAGGCGCTGGAGGAATTTCAAATTTTGATACCTACGTGATTCGTGATCGAAATTCCTACAATCGGGTATATCGACTCTAGCATATTCGTTTTTAAAGATATGAAAATACGTATAGAACCCAATGTATGCCTAGATATTAGGGTATTTTTCACGTATTTTTGGTATTTCTCTATGGTTTTTGGAAATACATAAGGTAGCTAACATGAATATCACTGCATAAGGGCTGTGTAGAATCTAAAAGCATTGACTATTAATAAATTGAACATTATAATTGGCATTATATATATTGAATGTGATATATTGTTTATATCCTTGGTATGAGTGATTTTCATGATTCAATTGAAATAGACGCCAAAGTGGCACACTCGATTGGATTTGAGAAATATGAGTCTCATATTGTGGGGATGTCTCATGTTTTATTACGTGGTCATACTCCCAAAGGAGGTGATCATGTGTTAGTTCATGGAGGGATACATGATGGCATGCAATGAGAAATGACTGATCTTAGTGGTTCATACACCCAAAGGTGGTGATTTCACGAAGGATTAGAATATGTTCTCATGGCCGCTATCATGTGGAGAATGTACAACTACATGTCATATTCTCATTTCAAAGGTGATTATGTGATGATGTATGTAATTCTTCAGATGAAAGTATTCACATGATGCCGACAGATCGCTTTGTTTTATTTTTCAACAATTTTTCTGCGGAGCGATAATTCCATTTCAATAGAGATCCCATCGGGATTGAATTTTTAAGAAATGGAAAGAGTGACTTTCGTTTGGAATGGAGTCATGGATGTTCACATGGCGCTTACAATGGATAAGCCTACAGATATCACATCCTCTAGCACTGCCGAGAAAACCGACTTGCTACCCGGGAGATGGCACAGGATTTGCTTGCCTGACAATGAAGAAATCCATACAAGAACATTCTTGAAAAGTGGTTTACCAAATAGATCGCATCGGCTAAGGAAATGACGGCGCCATAGAGGCTAGAAATCGAGTTTCATCCAATGCCGAGGTTGGAACACTTTCTAAAAGCTCTTCAAATATGAAGTATGATGGTACAAATTGGCCAGGATTATGTCCTCGTGGATGGTAGACCTAAAGGCGTAAGCCCAAGCTCTAATGTTAACATCCCATGCTTCGTATTTGTGCATCAAGCCCCGAAACACCCTTCCACCCGATTGGGGATTATAAAGACAGAAACTACAATTCCCAAGATGAAACTTGGTCAGTAAATGACTTGATAGCAAGGGTGGTGGCAGAGGAAGAGAAGCTTAAGAAGGATAAAGAGCATGTGGCCTTATATGCTGCTAGTTCCCATAAGAGAAAGAATAAGAAGTTCAAAAGTCGAACTCAAAAGGCGCCAAGAAACCATCGGTCAATCCGACAATATGGGAACCAAAGAAGACATTCTGGAAAAAGGATGGTATCGCCGCTTTTGCAAGGAAGCAGCGTCACATGAAGAAGGACTGCGGTGAAATTCAAAGCTCGGATGTCCAAGCGTGGGCTTTGCTGTAATGATTCTTAATACTGGTTGTGAATCCAACCTATCCTAAGCACCATCCAGCTTCGTGGCTTCGATATGGAGCAACTAATCATGTTGCATTTACTCATACAGGATTCATAAACCTGAGGAAGCCAAACAAGGATGAATCAAAGCTCACTGTGGGAAATAACGAGAAGGTCAAGTCATGTTCAGGGGAGATGTAATCTTAATTTTAGATTCGTTTTAAAGCTTGGATGTTGAAAGATACATTTTATGGCCTTTCTTTAGAAGGAATTTAGTTTTGCAGATCATGTTTGATTCATATGATTATTCTTTTGAAATTGAGAGCAATATTATTTCAATATTTCTTAATTCAAATAAGGTCAAGAGCCATATGTCCAACGGATTATATAGATTAAGTTTATCTCCATGACATATACGTGGGTTTATACAAATTCGAAAAGGTTGTTTCAAAAAGACCACTACCTAAGGATGAGTCTTATGCATTATGGCATAACGACTTGCCATATCTCTATGATAGAGAAAGGCTAATAAAGACTAATATCCTACCTCGCTTCTTAAAATGACTTAGATATGTGATCGTCAGTAGGGTAAAATGACTCAAGATAAGAAAGAAACTCGCAAACTGTAGTTCCGACTTGTCGGAAGTCATTCACATACTGATATATAAGTGGACCTTATGTGGCAACCTTGTGTGAAATTTTTATTTCACCATTTATCGATGACTATTCTCGATATGGTTATTTGTACTGATTAAAGAAAAAGTCCGAGTCTCTTGACAAGTTCAAGATTTTTCGTAGATCAAGTCGAGAAACAATTGGGAAAAAGTCATAAAGGTTGTTAGATCCGACCGAGGTGAGAGTATTATGGCAAACATACATGCCGGGATACCTTAAAGGGCCATTCGCCAATACTTAGAGGACTCGGGATAAATGGCACAAGCATTATGCCCGGGAGTCCTGAACAAAATGGTATAGCCGAAAGGCGCAATCGTACTCTTATGGAAATGGTAAGGAGTATGATAAGTAGGACAAATTTACCCGGTTTTCTATGGGGTGAAGCTTTGAAAACAGCTTTGTACATTTTGAATCGTGTACCTACGAAAGCTGTTCCATTGACTCCTTTTGAGTTATGGACTGGGCGAAAGCCTAGCTTAAACCATCTTAAGGTTTGGGGATGTCCTGCAGAAGTAAAGATATATAATCCAACATTAAGTAAGTTGGACTCCAGAACCACTAGGTGTTATTTTGTATCTTACCCGGAACATTCAAAGGGATATCGGTTCTATAATCCCAATGGAGGCACAAGAATTGCGGGAATCACAGACAAATGTTTGAGTTTGATGTGGCTTCTAAGAAAGTAGTCGCTCACGTACTATTGAGGATGATAGTACGGTGAGTAATGTGGTATCTCGTATCTCCTCCCATACAAATAATCAGGAAACTCCCACATACCATATTGAACCCGGCTGGTGACTCGTGGATCCCGCACAGACAGAAATTCCTAATGAAGTTCATCAAGGCTCTCAAAAGTGTAATGTGGCTATTACTACTCCAAGAAGGAGATCCACTAGGGAGAGACGATCGCCATACCAATCGACTATTTAGTCTATATAGGGAGAAAGCAAGATCACGAGCATTCGCTTCGTGACTCCGATCCAATAACTTATGAGGAAGCTGTTTCTTGTCCTCAGTCAGAACTGTGGTTAGATGCAATGAGAGATGAAATTCAATCTATGAGGCATAATGGAGTTTGGGAACTTATTGAATTACCTGAGGGTCATCATAGACCCATCAAGCCGCAAATGCAAAGATAAGACTAAAAAGGACTATAAAGGAAAGATTGAGAAGTTTAAAGCCGCATCAGAAGCCAAAGGTTTCACTCAGAGAGAAGGAGTAGACTATGAATCAACTTTTTCTCCGGGCCTTTCTAAAGATTCTTCGTGAGTGATCATGGCATTAGTTGCTCATTTTCGATACAGTTACACCGATGATGTTAAAAACCGCTTTCCTTAATGGAGAGACCTTAATGAAGAAGCTCCATATGATGCAACCTCGAAGGTTTTGTGGCAAATGATTCAGGTAAACTCGCATGTAGATCGAAAAGTCTATTTATGGTCTCAAGCAAGCTTCTGTGACAATGGTACTTGAAGTTCTACAGTGTTGTTGCTTCATATGGTTTTGTTGAGAACAAAGTAGATCAATGTATATAATCGGTGAAGGTCAGTGGAGTAAAAATTCATTTTCCTAATAATTTATGTGGATGATATCCTCGCTTGCAAGGAAGTGGACTTTGGTCTACCGCATGAGACAAAGCTCTGATGTTGTCAAATAACTTTGATATGAAGGACCTTGGTGAAGCGCTTCGTCTCTAGGCATTGAGATTCATAGGATCGTTTCTGCGTTATCGGGTTTATCTCGCAGGGCATATGTTGATCGTGTTTGGGAGTAGATTCAACATGCACTATGTAAGCCAGAATTGCTCTCGTCTCAGAAGGTGATAAGTCGAGCTCATCACAATGTCCTCATTCAGATAGAGAAAGCCCAAATGAATATACCTTATGCTAGTGCACTGGGGAGTATTATGTATGCTCAAGTATGCACTAGGCCCGATATCGCTTGCAAATAGACTTCTAGCAGATATCATCAAACCCAGACATGATCATCGGGTTGTCGCAAGAAGGTTAAGGAGGTACTTAAAGAGGAAAAAGACTATATGTTGATTTACAACATGTCTCAGACCTACACTTGGGGTCGGGTATCTCGTGATTCTGACTACTGGTCAGTCGTGGATGAAAAGTAAGCCAACAATCGGGTTATATCTTTAAGTTAGCAGGAGGTGCAGTATCATGGAAAAGTGAGAAACATAAATTAATTGCATCCTCTACCATGCAAGCGGAGTTTGTAGCATGCTTTTCAGCAACTACTCAAGCAATTTGGCTCCGAAACCTAATTAAGGAGTTAACCGTGGTTTCATTTCGTGGATGCCCATACAGCTTGTATTAGACAAAGACCTCGCAAAGGTCATGACACAACAGAGTCCTAAGGGGTCTAAAACCACACGGAGGCCAAATACCCGACCATAAAGGAAAAAGTTCAAAAATCTGACGCTAAGAAGGGAACACATATCAACTACGATATGATTGGGCAGATCCGCTAACTAAAGGCCTTCGCCCTTTGGTGGTATTTGAACGATATGTCATTAACATGGGCTTAGGAGTATCATGGGATATCGTGAATTAGTGGGAGCTTATTGTTTTAAGTTGCTCTAATAGTTCAATTCAATTACATTACATTTGTAATAATTGAATATGTATCAACTCTTTTACATCTAATAAGGTATTTGTGAATGTAGGTTTATCGAGTTGAGTGCATATAACTGCTTGAAAATATCAAGGCATTGTGTAAACTCTTGAATAAAGGCCATGGGGGCATTCTGGAATTAGCCTCAAGCAATAGCATATTTTGTTACACATTAAGCAGTTACCTATCAAGGTAACATATATATACGTGTTCGTTGGAACCAATGGATATTCTCTCGTGACACTAGGTTTGTGACACTTAAGGAGAGAGAATTTGACTAACAAAATGGATAACACATGAAGTATCACTCATTATGAGGTATTGTCCATTTGTCCACACTACCATATTGGAATCCATATCGCAGTTGAAAGCACTCGCGGACCATGGAAGGGGTTGTATGAGTACATGCACTACCGCCATGATTCAGCGTTGTTCGAGACTTTATGGGATCGGATTGACTATTAAGAATAAATCTCTAGACCAATATAAGAAGACACGCTTTGTTTCACTTATCGCCTGCGGGAGAATGTAAAGTTTTTCATTACGGGCTTCATTAATTGAATTAAAACCGACTAAGATTGGTCTAATTAAGTAAGGTTAGCTTCTTAATAAATCATATGGGCTGGTCAGGTGGGCTGAAGTTCACTCGCTCGTTATGAGGCCCGTGGCTCCGAATCCCCTATTTAAGGAAAGCTCAAGTCCCTCCCAAACCCTAAGGTTACATTTCTATCACATTCGCTCTCATACGTTTTCCGAGGATCGCAATCTCATAAGGCCGCATAAAGGGTTGTTTAAGAAGATCTTGAGATCTTGAGATCGGTTCTCATTCACGCTCTTCATCTGCCCAAGATCAACGAAGAAAGAGATCCATGGATTCCAAAGGTATGTAATTTACAGTTTTTCTCCATTAAATTGATCTTTGTGTTCTTCCATGGCGATCTAGGTTGGTAGAAATCGTATCCTACATGAACATCCCTGTGAAGGTCAACCCAACTCATGCACAAGTAGTGTAAGGAAGAAAGATAAGAAATATAACTAAAATTGTCAACATAAAGTCCAGAATTTCCTCCTCCCAGGTCAAGGTGGCGAAGGGAAGAGAGATTTCCAAGTTGATGAGGTATTAGGCTACCAAATGAAGCACCCCAAAGGTTAAATACATGTTAGACTCCTCATAGACAAAGGAGTTTAGAATGGAGCACCTCCAAAATCATTGAATCTCAAATTCAAGAAATCTCAAATTGTTCCCAAGTCTAGCAAAGGTGATCAACCTCACCTCCCAAAGCGTACGAATGAGGATATGGATTACCGAGGTTGGAGTCACTGACCACGCGACTGCATAAGTTGTCACACCCGACAACACCATCCACAACAATCTTCAAGTGAGAGACTAGAGATGCGCTGCTTCGTAGATCCGTGAGAGCTTCAGACGGCTGAGAAGGGCCTCGTTTTCTCCTTCTCATTGCGTCGTGAGTTTGCTTTGCATAAATTTAAGATGGCTAAGAAGAGAAACGCCACGATTGAATTGGAATTTCTCATGATTATTGCAGGAGTAGAAGCAAAGCTTAGACAGGGAAAAGCAACTATTTGGTAGCATAAGAGATAAATATGTTACTAGTTATATATGGTTGCTGTGTAGTCCTATAATTTAGAAATGTTACGTAAAATTACGTCACTGGAAAGCTCCAGCTTTAGCTTTCTCAATCTCAAGCCCAAAAACTGTCTGTGAAGACGTTAGCCACATCACCATTGGCAAGACTTGGTCAAGGAGAGAAAATAGAGTCAGGACGGTATGCGGGGAAGAATTTTTATTTTTTTTATCTCTTGTAGCATTTTTATCTTTTATCTTTTAGATAATTAGTGGAACATATTTATGAATCCACTAGCATGCACGTTATGTTATTATTTTTGTATTTAAAACCTCATAACTATAGGAATGAGGATATGAATTTTTTGCTAATTATCTCTTTGTCAACGGTGACATGGCTAACTTTCATCATCACTCCCTTATGGAAGTGCAACCTTGTCCTCAAGGTTTAAGGTGGAAACTATTCATGCATGATGCTCTTTTCCCCTAGTTCCACAATCTTGGTTTCGACTTCTTCACTCTCAAGCAGCTGAGGTTCAAGACAACGACGACTGTGCGAATCCACCTATCGCACTTGCACAAAGGCCTCGGGCCCTCCGCCTTGCATTTCTTATCCCATGTTAGTTTCTCATGGATGCATTTGAAGATTTGTTTCTGCATTATTCACTAGAGTAGGGTGTATTTTGGGACTCATTGATGATTTTCTCTATCTCTTGTACTTGATTATCTTTCATGCAGGCTAAGCTAATGACATCTTTTAATGACATCTTTCAGTGATTGGGGTTTGAACATTCTTACTGCCTCTGCTAAATCTGTCCATGAACATCCCAATAAGTGCTTCTTCGGACCATCTATGTACCTTGTTCTCTAATCTTTCAAACTCTTCTTGATATTCTAAAAGAGATCCGGTTTGCTGCAATTTCTTCAAGGCTTCGTTGAAATCTACTCCTTTGGGTGGACCAAATTGAACCCACATTTCAACTTCAAAAACTTGTCTTGTGATCACCCGATTTTCTTGTTAGTGGATGCGACGTAGCCATTGCCACCACTAGTGTGCCTTTCCTTCCATGTAGCAAGCTGTCATAGCCACCTTTTCTTGTTTTGGTACCTCATAGTATTCGAAATAATGTGCCATACGATTTAGCCACTCCGTGGGGTCGTCGCCAACATACCTTGGAAACTCTAGCCTATTCTTCCTTTGTAGTGAATTAACTCTTCCCAACTCCCCTCGCTCCCTGCAGAAAGGGTCAAGCTCGGTTGGGGCTCTCACACGAATCTCCTCTGAATTTGGAGATTTTGACAACCCTGGCTAATCTACTAAACAACTTGGTCATGCCTTCTGGATATCGCTGGATATCGGGCTCTCAAAAGCTTTGAGTCTCTCCTTGTGGGCTGCCATTTAGACGAGGCTCTAATACCAAATGATAAAATCCTTTTGGTGTTTTTTTTTTTTTTTTTTTGACAAAGAGATAATTAGCAAAAATCCATATCCTCATTCTTATAATTATGAGGGTTTAATATAAAATAAAAGAAGGCATGCTAGTGGATTTCTAAATCTTCTCCACTAATTATCTATAGATAAAAGATAAAAAAATACAATAATTAAGAAGAAATAAAAAATAAAAATTCCTTCACTTTTAAGTCCACAACTCCACTTTCTATCATTGACCAAGTCTTGTCAATGGTAATGTCACTAACTCTCAAAATTGCTAGTCACTTGCATTTCTATCCCCACTTCCATCCAAATACAAGGACTTAATAGTCCAAGTAAACGCATGGAAACAAACTTCCGTGAACTCCAGCAAGGTCTCATTTGTAGTTGATGGTTTAATAGTTTATTCTTATAGCTCTCTATTTACACCCCATCAATTTCTCTATACACCCCAATTTGTATTTGAGAAAAAATTGGGATATAATATATATGGGGTGTAGAGAGAAATGGATGGGGTGTAAATAGAATCTCTCGATTCTTATTTCTGCGCCCTTCGTTTAACGATATGGAATTTCACAAATATATTAAGGATTGCCTCAATATCTAACGCATGCAAGTTATTCTTTTAAGTAGTGATTGGTTAGTATTTGAGTTTTAATTATAAAAAGAAAGTTACTAAAATTATTAATAAATTCAAGAATTGACTCTTACTTGATTTCAAATTTATTTAGATAACGAAAAGTTCTAGAAAAAAAAAATTGCGTATGAAGAAGAAAGTATCAAAAATAACGAGGATGAGTTGTTATATGTTTGATAAATAAATTTTTTAATAAAATAAAAATAGCGAACTTATTATAAAGTCAATATATTTATTTTATTTTTTACTTTTATTTATCATTAACATTTTCACGACTTTTTCGAATAGTCCACTGCCTTCTTCATTGTTACTCGGCCTCTTTTGCACAATTATAATTTATGAAGATAAATATAAATTTCATGATTTAAAACAAATTTTAAATTGAGTTATTCAAATAATTTATTATTTTCAGTTCCGTCTCATGTATCATCGTAATTTGGAACATAATGCACAAATCTAAAAATGAATTATTATAAGAAACATTTTTTTTAAAAAGAGATAATTTTATTTATTCAAATTAGTAATTCAATATAAACACAAAATCAAATTCGCTAAAGACTTTAGAAGATGACACAACATCTAAGTTAATAACATAATAAATCGGTTAAAAGTTTACACATTTGATAATATTATAATGAGTTGAATACTTGACTCAAGTTATACAGCATATTGACTACCATGATTTGATTTGTTGTCTTTGTCTAATCGAATATGATTTACCATCTAAGTTGTGTACATGATGCAACAAGAAAATGAAAAACCAATCATTGCACAAGGACAACATAAACACAAACCCAGATCCTAGAATAACTATTTTATTGAGAAAGAAAATGATAGAAAGAAATTTAGATAAGTAATTTAAGGTCAAGAATATCAAAAAATCACCTATTCTTTCCAACGGAAGAGAAACTAAAAGAGAGTATACATGAGAGAAAAAGAGGTACGGCTATTACAGGAAACTTATTGAACTTGCCCTTTAAGGTGGGTGTTCATTTAATATCAATTAACGTAATTTATTATAAGATTCCATCATGAAATTTAAGAAAATAATTCTTAAAATATCGTAATTTATGTCACAGGAAAGCCTTAAATATACAGTTTTCAAAATTAAAAACGTTTTTGGAAAGAAATTGTTTTCAAACAAGAATTTTTGTATCAAAACAATGAAGGTTTTTTCTTTTTATTTTTTCTTCTCTTTTTGTTAAAGACATGATATTCATATTAAACCAAAAATCCTATATTTTTGAGCTTTTAGGAGAATTAGTTATTTAACATGGTATCAAAACTTGGTCTGCCAAAAAGTCATAAGTCCGAGACCTCTAATTTGGAATATTTGATCCTCATTTGTGTATATTATTTGAAAATCTATAGTGGACTTTGCTTAGTTTATTTGACTCTTCATATGCAAGGTGCATAACGCTGTATGAGAGACAAGGTGTAAAGACACGTTATTCATATTAAATCCAAATCATACGATGCCAGATTCCATGTCAATGACATTAAACGCTTATTTGTCCATATGTGCAAGTTCATAACGACAAGAGCATGACTGAGTTACGATAACATTAGAGGTATCTTTGGATCGAAAAAAACTTACGAGAAAAATTGGACTTACGACCAAAAGTTAGGGCATTTTTACCCCTTATCCCTGTTTTGTGCAGGCAAAATTCCACAGGTAACACAAATATATGTTTTTTTCTGCATCCCTCACACTAAAAGCAAAAAGAACTGAGGCTCCTTCCAAATTGTCCGAATGACGATGGACTGTCACTCAAAAGTAAATCAATTACAATTGGAAGACCTCAGGGTAAACGCATGGAGACAAACTTTCAAAAAGGCTAGCTACTCCCAAGTCCTTGTATAAACGCTTGGATGGTGATGGAGGCTAAAGCATCACCATCCATCTTAGCTTTACAGAACAATTTTACTTAGAAAACATGTTTGAAGGAAAATCCAATGTTCTTAAAATTAGGAAAATACTTTAAAAATTTTAAATAATTACTATATAATATTGAAAAATTATTTCTATTGTAGATGCTTAATAGTTAATTCTCCTAAAAATATTTTTAGGGAAAACAATTTCATCATACACTTCACATAAGAATATAAATTTTTACAATCTGAGAGACATTCAAGTATATTATTAATTTTAACTTTTTTCACAATTTTGAAAGTTAAATCCCAAGACCACCAAATTTGAAAGACATCCCATACCCGTAACTGTACCATTTTACCCCATTATCATAAAGATTTAGGGGTTGTTTGGTTCCTATTTTCAAGAACAGTTTTTTTGTTCTGAAAAACATTGAGAATACTAAAACTTGTTTGGTTCCCATTTTTCGTGTTCTTCACGTTTCCAAAACCATGTTTTAAGATAACACAAAAATAACATCCTCAAGGAGTACAAGTTTCCTATGGATGTTGGAATAGAGCCATGAATTGAATTAAAGGAAATATCAAGATAATATAGATATTTGAATTGCCTTAAAGACTCTAGAATTTGCCCTTTGAATTGATTTGCTGATAGACTCAGAAATGACGATGGACTGCCACTCAAAGAGACAGTAAAACTTGAAATATCTATTTGTTGGGAAATTTCAAAAGAGAGAGAAAAATGATTTTGCACTACTCACGTAACACCCTTCTCTCTTTTTTTATTAAATGCAAATGCCTTTAAATAGGCTACAAGAGATAAATCAAAATTAAAATAAATAAAATCCATTAATTATCCTGATTCAAACTAACTCTCCATATTTATCACATAGCTAAAAAATCTCAAACAACCTTGGACTCTCCCACTCACAATTAAATAAATAAATAAAACAAAGCATTTCCTAATTAATAGAAACTATTAAAAACCAACTTTGAATCATTATCCAACATTCCTCCTTGATTCAAAGTTGCAGAAATTTTTTTTTTTTTTTTTTTTTCATGGAGCACATCTCTCCATCTTTTCAAATTTGTGAAGCACTTCTCTCCACCTCATGATGCACGTCTCACCATCTTGTTGATGCACTCTCTTATCAACCTTCACTTGTTATTAGAGCACTTCTCTCTAAAAATCCTTTCTTTTTTTTTTTTTTGTGAACTTCACCAAATTTCTTTTCTCTCGCGCACTTCACTCAACTAGAAGAGTGTTCCCTCTTCAATCACATTCAAGAACTAATTGGTCACAAACCTCTTTGGTTCCCTGGCACGGGATGCGGCTTCAAGAAGCACCAAACGTATATTGATCTCCCCGCCGAAGTAATCGTGGACTTCTTGTTGTTGTCTCTAGCGCACGCCTTCCTCGGGCCCTCTTCCCCGCCCGGGCTTTTTCTCCACTGAGCTCTCGACACCGTCGACTTCTTCTCCTTCCTTTCACTTTCAACCCACTGCCATAAACCAAGACCTCTCAAATGAGCTTTCATTTTGACAGCCCATACATGATAATTTTCACCATCAAAAACTGATGGTGAAATAGTAGAAGCCATGGAAAGAAGAAAGCTATATTCTCTCTCACAGGTCCCTCAAGATCCTTGAATGCTCTGATACCATGTTGGGAAATTTCAGAAGAGAGAGAAAAATGATTCTGCACTACTCACGTAACACCCTTCTCTCTTTTTTTATTAAATGCAAATGCCTTTAAATAGGCTACAAGAGATAAATCAAAATAAAATAAATAAATCCATTAATTATCCCATTCAAAACTAACTCTCCATATTTATCACATAGCTAAAAAATCTCAAACAACCTTGTACTCTCCCACTCACAATTAAATAAATAAATAAAACAAAGCATTTCCTAATTAATAGAAACTATTAAAAACCAACTTTGAATCATTATCCAACACTATTTGCTACTGTTATGAATCACGGAAGCTTTTATGGATGAGAATATCAATTCGAGAACACAAAGATGAATAAATCATCATAAAAATGCAGAAGAGGTTTTAACGTGGTTCAACCAATTATCCCTACATCCACGGATTTATATAAATATTTTCACTATTATTGAAAACACGTATAACAAGACGGTAGATCAAAGACGCGACGACTCAGTGAAAACACAAAACCCTAGGATATCCACAATACCGAGAAAATACCTCATAAAACTCTCAATCTCTCAAACCCTTACATCTCTGCACATACCAAATATCTCTTATCTCGTGACCCAAAATATTTATAAGGATAATCCTAAAAACTTTCCTTATTCTATAAGGAAACCTAATTTTATAATAATATAACAAATATAAATTATCCTATAAAATATTATTTACAAAAAGGAATTAATACTAAATAAGAATTTGAGACATATTATAACAGCTACCATTCACATGTTCAAACATGTGGACTAACTTTCAAGAGTCGTGAAGATATCTATTTGCTTCAATAATTTAGCTTTGAAAAGCTTGTGCTCCCTCCCAAGTCCTACTTGAATAAACACTTGGATGGTGATGGTGGCCAAAGCATCACCATCCATCTTAGCTTTCCCATGTCCCTGCAAAACTGACTCATTATACTTTGAATCTTCTGAGTGGCTGTATTATTGCTTGAAATAACTACAAACGATAACTATAAAAAAAAAAGTACACTAATTCTTAGATTGATTTATATAACAAGAGAGTAACTCAGTGGCACCCATCATTAATAGGTGAAAAAAAATTATAATATCAATAACAACATCTACAAGTTGATAATTATAAAGGTAATTTTAAAAGTATATTTGATGGTATTTTTAAACTAAATTCCTGAGTCCGTCACTGTTGATGGTATTTTTAAAGAACAATTTTAATATAGAAAATATTTTTGAAGGTAAATTCAGTGTTCTGTACAATTTGGAAATACTTTAAAATTCTAAATAATTACTTTATAATGTTGAGAAATCATTTCTATTATTTTCTAGATGCTTATTAGGAAATTCTCCTAAAGTATTTTTAGAGAAAATAATTTCATCAAATATTTCAGATAAAAAATATTGTTAAAATATATACCTAAGAGACATTCAAATATATTATTATTTAAAAAAAATTCACGAGCTTATTTCTATAAATTATAAATTATTATGTAGATGGCATAATGTTCTCAGAAAGACTTGGTTATCATTTCTCTTCTAATAAAACAATCCGCAATCTAAATTTCTAAGAGGAATAGGGTTCTGTTAGATAAAGACATTATTTTCACAAAGAAGAATGTTTTAGGGGAAGACTTAGGTATTATTTTTTTCATCACCACCAAATATTTTCTTCATTTGCTTTTGTAAGATGAAAGGTAACACATCAGAAATGAATTGTTGATAGAAAGTCATTAGAAAACACAAGGACAAACAGTTAAAAAATGGACATGTATTTTAAAACAAATAATGCTATTTTAAAACAATGATGAGTGAGTATGTTAGATTTGAGTGATTTGAATCGTAATATCAATCAAACCGACCAGGAAGCTTTGAGGTGTGATACTGTGGTTTTTTGTTTCCTATGTTTAGCTATGAGATTTTATTGCAATTATAAAATTGTTTTTTTTGTAGTGTGTATTTTATCTTGTCTATATACATTTTAGTGTTTTATCCTTATTCATATTTAATTTTGTATATTCAAAATGTAATTCTAATGATGATAAATCAAGAAAAACTAGAAAGAAAAAAAATCCATATGAGTGGAACCCAAAGAGAAAATAAGAAAGATGAAATGCTATTGTTCATGCATGGCTCTAATCTTCACATCACATTGAAACGGCAAGCAACTGACATTATGGTTAATACATTTGAAGGGCTAGGAATTTAAAAGTTTATAAAAGTATGAAATTATGAGTTAGAATACATATACTACGTTAAAACACACTATACCTGTTCAAGCACTTTTTAGAGATAACAACAAAATCCATGAGCAAGTAGTAGTGATTAGGATACAACATGAAGTGAAGAGTAGCAACAGTACATCAATGAAGCTAGATTGAATTGCTGCAATTTAAGTACACACTTGAGTACAAATCTTTCCACTGTGCCAGTCAAAGTATGTACTCCATCCTGAAACATATTTAGAAACAAGGTTAAACGACTATTGTATGCAGAGCATGTTTATTAATATGATTGATATTTTAGGATGAGTGTATTTTCCCATCTTTACGAGTATATCATTGTGTATGGTGATGATGGATCATTTGAGAGCCGAAAGGTTTGGGAGACTACCATACATAACAAGCAGAAGTGTGATCAAGATTACATTAAGAAGGCACTCCACTTGACAGGTTTTTCTTAAGATTCACCACCACCTCTTTCCCTCCCTTCCTTCTCGGTTGCAGCCCCTAGATATCTCAAACATGTCAAAATCCAATCCCATGCTATTCTGAAATTTGGTCATAGTTTACATGTTTGCATTTTAAAACAAAGTACTTTGCCAAGCATTTAAATAAATATTCAGGATGGTGATAGAAAGCTTATATTTTTCACTTACTGAAGCAGTATCTGCCGAAATGTCGCCACATAAACCTGGTCTTTGATGCTGTCAAGGAACTTGAAGAAAGCATGCCTCCAAGCTCTCTTGCATTGAAGAGCACCACACACTCCCCAAAAGCCCACTACGAATCCAGTTGCTGCACCCATATAAAACCATGATATTTCGGTGCCTTCCACATTTTCATCACCTTGAGGACCTTCACTCTCCGTGCAGTTTTTCAGAGGACGGCAGAGTTCAGGGTTGCCAATGGAGTCCAAGAGCATCAAAGCTCTGAAGCTGTGTTCTTGAAGGAATTCTTCCAGAGAAATTGTTGTATGCTAGGTCCAATTGACTAAGAAATGTCAAACTAGTGATGCTTTGAGGAATTTCACCTGAAAGATGATTGTTGGAGAGATCTAGTGACTCCAAATATTCAATACCCCCAATTTTCTCTGGTATCCTTCCCATTAAATGATTTCGAGACAAGTTCAAAGACTGCAGTCCAAAAGGACTCGAGATTTCAGCAGGGATTCCTCCGAACAAATTGTTGCATGAAAGGTCAACCATCCTCACTAATGGAAGGATACTACTGATTCTGATTCCCTCCTTTTGATGAACAACAAAAGACGCCCTGTGTACATGAAGTAGGTATAATTATCTGTTAAAGTATTAAATTTATCATCAATTGGACTAGGAATTGTAGCCATTGCACTGATATTATTGAATCACCTTGTTATGGATCCTGATAACCTATTATAAGCAAGATCCAACACTATAAGAGAAGAAAGTCGACATATCTGTTGAGGAATATCGCCAAAGAATTCATTGGATCTTAACCGGATAACCATCAGATGTGTTCTCTCCCCTATCCAACTTGGTATGTTCCCGGTCAGTTTCTTTTCCGCAAAATCTATGGGGCCCAAAGTTGTGCAGTTCCTAAGTGACAACGGTATGCCTCCTGTTTACTGTGCAAGTGCAAAGCCTTGAGAGAATCTAAAGATCCAATGAATTCAGGAATTTTACCGGATAGATTGTTGCTTCCCAAGTTGAGATGTATCAAAGATTGCAAATGCACCAAATTAATATCTGGGCCTGCTGAGAAAGCACTATTTGATAGGTCTAGTATTGCTACTTTGCTTTTTCCATTCATCTTTTGGCACAAGAAAGAGGAAATTTGTCCGGATAATGAATTATTGACCATACTGAAGCAAGCAACATTCGATGACAAATGTGGTAATTGACCCATAAAGCGATTAGAATCTGCAACGAAGATGGTATTGTTTAGCAGAACATGGGACTAATACCCAAATATCTTGTTACACCCGAGATCGATCGCTTGAATATTTGAAGCCCACTTCCAAAACCAATTTGGAATTGTCCCCACAATTCCTACGTTGTACATGTAAAGTAATAGATTTTCCGATACCTTTCATTGATAGAAGTTCTAAATACACATGCAGAAAGGACGAGAGCTCCAACTTAGTAAACATGTTAATGGTAAGGCTAAAATTAAGCCATCAAGCAATTACATAAAGTTGGTCAACGGCATAAACAAGCTTACTATTATACTACATTCAAATATGTAATTAATGATGTAACATGATTTGAGGCTAGATGTGCTTCCTATACGCCGCAAGATCAGCTTCCATCGGCAAGACCAATCTGTTACGTAGTACTCGCAAGGCCGTCTTGACAATGACTTTGTTAACAGATCAGCTATTTGGTCTTGAGTATGCACATGTTTAACTTATTTCTTTATGCACTAAGTCACGCACAAAGTGAAGGTCGATTTGGACATGTTTCAGCGCAAATGATCGACCGGGTTAAACCGAGATGTGTGGCTCCAAGGTTATCACAGAGTAGCCGGGAGATTCTCGTGACCGGAAATGTGCTAGTTCCTGAGAAGAGGGACAACCACATTGTCTCGAAGCCGCATTGGCTAGGGCTCGTATTCAGCCCTCTATTTGCGGATCGTGCACGGCCTTGTTTCGTTTGAGCTCCAAGAAATGGGATTAGAGCCCAAAAAACTAATATTATAGGTAGAGGTTGACGTATGTCATCCATTTCTAGCCCAATCGACATCTGAGTATGTTCTGCATATGGGAAGGCCAATTGTGGATCCGAATACCTTGAAAATGGTTTGCTTTAAGTACGGAGAAGCCTTTTGTTGTCGTCTGCAGATTCAGAGTCGCTTGTGCATAAACTGAGAAAGTTTGTTGATTGCAAATGAGATGTCGGGACGTGTCAAGGAAAGGTATTGAAGGCGGCCAATTATTCTACTTAAACTGAGTCGTCTACGCAGCACGCCATCAATCAATCAAGGACTGAGTCATAAAGAGGTCGAGACATCTTTAGCCCCACTCATACTTGTGTTAGCTTAAAAGGTCACGAACATATTTATGTTGTGAGAGAAATAACCCAAATTCGAGGAATTAATACTTCAATCCCCAAGAAGAAAATAAGAGAACCCATATCCTTGAGAGTAAAAAACATATCACCCAAAAATTACTTAATGAGCCATTGGCCACGAGAATTGAATTATTTCTCAATAATAACAAGATCATCAACATAAACCAAAAAATAACAAAGATTGGAGCTCGAATCGTAAAATGAAGAGGAGGAGTCGGCCTTTGAACTCGTGGAAACTCAAATTAAGAATGGCATTTTGAGTGCTGTGTACCAAGCCCATGGAGCTTGTTTAAGCCCGTAAATCACCTTTTTTTAACCTGAAAACATGGTTAGGTTCGGGATGTCCTTGAACCCCAAGTTGTGCCATAAAACAATTCTTTAATGCACCATTTAGAAAGGCATTGTTGGATGATCCATTTGCCTCAAATCACCCTTTCATGACAACAATAGATAATACGCCTCTAATAGCGTCGGTTTGACCACAGTGGCCAAAGGTTTTTCAGAATCAATACCTGTGGTGTTGATCATAACCCCTTAGCAAACTAGAAGGGCTTTTGAACTGGCCCACGGATCCATCACATGCCTTACTCTAAGACCCACTTACAAATTTCACGGTACAGCTTGATGGTTGTAAACCAGGTCCCAAGTCCCATGTTTCATTGAGCAAAGGAGCTCATCGATGGCCTCACGCCAAAGGAGGTTGAGAAATGGCTTGGCTCACACCGGTCAGTTCAATGGTTCGGGGAAGAGGATGTTTGGACAATCGTGATGGATCTGCTTGGGTTTGAAGATTTTGCCCATTGATCTTTGCGGGTCATGTTATGAGGCGCTGGGGGAGGAGTATCTGCTTGGAGTGGTTTCTAGGAAATTCGAAGATGGAGGAGAAAAATCTGGACCGAGATGGGTATCTGGAGTAGGAATAGAAGAGTGAGAAGATTTAAGGAGAAGTGTACCCTAGTATCATCTAAAGGAGAAGTCGGATGAGATGGGGGGTGATTTATAACGGGCAAGGAATTATGAAGTAAAGAACCAGAGGGTCCGAAAGTACCTGAGGAGCCCGCAACAATGGCAGGTGAACCTTCCGAAGGTTGCAATGATGCTGGTCTACCGGGCGCCAGCGATGACGGCACTACGAACTGGTGGGCACCGAAAAAGAGAGGAAGAAATGGGGAGGTCTGAGGTTTCTGGTTAGCACTAAGACCCGTGGTCGAGAGGCTGGATTGGACCTTGTTTCATCAAACACCACGTGCCGGAGAAGAGAAATTTTTTGTTTGAGGTTGAACACTTGTATGCATTTTTGAGTTGGTGAATAGCCGAGAAAGATGTGCTTTGATTTGTACGCATTTTATTTGAGCATAGGTCGTGTGAGAGGATAACAAATGCATCCAAATTTTTTTAATTTCAAATAATTTGGTGTTTGACCAAAAAGGACTTCAAAAGGTGATTTTTCCTGAAGAAGAGGTGTGGGTTGTCTATTTATGAGGTAGGAAGCTGTTTGAAAGGCATAAGGCCAATAAGAGAAACCAAGATGGGCATCATGAAGGAGTGTAAGGCCTGTTTCAACGAGATGACGATGACGACGTTCAAAGACACCATTTGTTGGGCATGTGGGGAGCAAAGAGGTAGTGAGTTGGCGCTATGAAGTAGAGATATGATTTAAAGCAATAAATCACTACCATTGTCTATGAGTATAAAGTTTTGATCGGGATTTCTAAAGCCGGTTTCAACAAACCGTTTGAAATGTGGAAAATTTGAAACACCGGATTTACTGGACTATTGATAAAACCATATATATTTTTGTATAATGATCAACAAAATAAGGTAATATCTTGATCCATCAATCAAGATAACTAGTAAGACCCTACACACGTTGTAGTCAAGTTCAAGTGGCTCATGACTTTGGAGACTATTGGACACAAAAGGGTTATTGATGAGCTTTATTGATGTAACATGAATACATAGAAGACAAAGTTTTAGTCGATAAAATAGGAAGAGAAATTTTTTTAACAAGATGATGGACAATTTTAATAGAAGGATGCCCAAGACGCTTGTGTCATCCATCAATAGAAGTCCGTTCATGCACATTAGCAACCTTTTTTTATGCTACTATTGATTCCAAGAAGGTGTAGATGCCATTGTTACATGCCCCTTTTAGTAGAATCGCCCCCGAGATCTTGTCCTTCACAAGAAAATAAAAAGGATGAAATTCAACAAAGACATTATTTTGTTTGGTGAGATGATGAACGGAAATTAAATTTTGCAAAGGTTTGGAACACAAAGAGTATCACGCAATGTAAAAGTTCGGTGAGGAGAGTGCAAAGCCAAAGAACCAATATGTGAGATCAAGCAACCCGAGCTATCACTGAGAATTACTGGGCTGGGCTCCATCATATTCGGAATGAATAGGGAGAATCGAAAGATCACCCGATATTACGAAGAAGCCGAACTGGCAACCAATTTTATCCCTTCCATTAGATGCGGTAAAGACAATTTATTGAAACATTCGAGAATTAATTGAGGACGTGACTTGGCATTGTGGCCCAATCGATCACGATTTGGCATTTGGGCCGTAACGATTGGAATAATTGCCTCCTGCAGATGTTATCGAGCGATAACCATCACGCTGGGCTCCATTAAAGCTTTTGCTAAGTTGGAACCTAGAGGCCCAAGGGGGCGTAATCATGTTTCTCAAGGACCACGATTGACTTCGTGCGTAATGCTTCGCCTTTTGAAGTGGCGTAAACAACTGGGGCTTGCCGTGTCATGGCTTCCAAGCGCCATATGCATCATGTCCAACCGTAAGGTCATGCAACCCTCAAAGGCTACCGACGATTCTCGGGCTCGAATAAGCGCTTGCGATTCCCGGGGGTAACCGGCACCTAAGCCATTCAACACATAAAGAGTTAGGTCATCATCCGAAATTGGATGATCAATAATGGATATTTCATCAGCCAAGGCCTTCACAGCATGGAGGTATTCTGTGATTGACCGAGTTCCACGCTAGATTAAGGTGAGTTCCTCCTTTAACTGCATAGCTAGAGTTCGGACGCTAGTATATAAATTTTTAGCTTTGTCCATGCTGCCATGAGAGGTCCGTACAGAGCAATAGGTGGGGTGATGGAGGGAGATGTAGATGCTAAATAGCACTCAGATAAGTTTATCCCTGTGAACCTACTGGTCTCACAAGCAATTTCATCAAATAAGAAAATTAGCGGAAGAGGACACCGAAGGGTGCCTGACATAGTTTAAATCAGAATCCAATGAGGAGTGCTTCGAATTACACGCCCATTGAGAAAAGGTGGGCGGAGTTAACTTTCATTGATCTGGGTGAGCGACAGTACAATGAGTGATTTATTTGCTACCAAGGAGGTCAGCGGAGATTAAAGTCTGATTTTGGATCGTAGAGGGAGGAAGACATGGCAGGACTTGGACGGTGACTCGTTAGAGATCCGTGGCTCATACCATGTAAAATAATAGATTTTTTGATACCTTTCATTGATAGAAGTTCTAAATATATACAGAGTGATTGAGAGTCTAATTTAGTAAACATGTTAATGGTAAGGCTAAAATTAAGCTACTATTACAATTACATAAAGTTGGTCAACGGTAAGGCTAAAATTAAGCTACTGTTACAATTACATTCAAATATAGAATTAATGACAGAACATGATTTGAGGCTAGATGCTTTCCTTTATAAGATGTTAATTCCAAGAGATCTTTGTGTTTGTAGCCATGCAGAAACCTAGGACCCACCTTGCAACCGCCCAATAGTAATAATAATTTGAGTTGAAAAGGAGGGATCCACTGGTGGCTCACACCGAATACAACAAAGAAGAATTACATGTCCAAGCACTTCAAGTTGGAGAGCTCGCAAAATTTATCGACATCGTTCTTCTATGAAGTTGATAGATATTCTTATGTTTAAGCTTCTTTAAAGAGTCTGGAATATGTCTTGTTAACTTATTGGCCTATAAATTTAGATGTTTTGCCAGAATATTTGATATGGTGCTTGAATCAATCGAGAGAATTGTGATTCAAGTCTAGTTGCAAAGACTATCGAGATTAAATAACCAATTTGGCATGTTGTGATTGAAATTGTTAGAAGGAAGTGAGAGGACAGTGAGAGACGTAAAATTGACATACCCAATGTGAGTACCGTGGCCTTTAGGCTTAGATCCACTACTCAATAGGCCTAGTGCCTGCACGGGCCTATTGTCTGGCACAAATCACAAAGTGGCCCAAGATAGCCTACCACATCAAAACCATGCGGGAACTAACCAGACAGTAAAGTCCTACATCCTGTCTGGGGTCCCGAGCCCCCCAGTTGGCCATCCTATCGCACATGGGAGGTTTGTCAAAAATAAATATGTTAAGGAGAAAATTAGGCATAAGATATTTATCCACAGATCTCCCAGTATCCAAATCTGATACGTCTCAAAAACATTAATCCTTAATAAGGGAGAGTTGGTCTTTGATAAGAAAAGAGAGATTTTATCACCAAGATCATGAGATTATATTTCCAAAAATCAAGGAGAAATTCGAGTATAAAACATAGACTCACAGAAAAACATGCAATTTAACCGACGAACTTCCTTCATCATATTCCCCATCTTTTTGCTGATTTAATCATCGGAGAGACGGCCGACACACCGCCGTCGGACCCTTTTTTTTTCAAGTTTACATCGCATTGTTGATGCCCCGAAGATCAAACGAACAAGGTGAAAACACCCAAGTGATGAAATCATGTTATTAAGTTGACAATGGGGCAAATATATCTCTAAAAGGGGAGAAAGCAGACTTAGAGAAACAAGCCAATGAACATCCCTGTGAAGGTCAACCCAACTCATGTACAAGTATTCCAAGGAAGAAAGATGAGAAATCCAACTAAAATTCTCGACATAAAGCCCATAATTTTCTCCTAGGTGTAGTTGACGAAGGGTTGAGAGATTTCCTAGTTGATAAGGTATTAGGCCACCAAATGAAGCACCCAAGAGGTCAAGATATGTTAGACTCCTCATAGAGCCAAGGAAACTAGGAATAGGGCCACCTCCAAAGTCATTTAAGCTCAAATTGAAGAAATTCAAATTTCCAACTCTAGCAAAGAAGGACTAATCTCACCTCCCAAAGCGGACCTGCCATTGAATTTAGCAACATAAGGATCATATGCATTACTAAGAAGGAACTCGACTACCTGGCTAGACACGCTGGTTACAGAGGACACGCAACGCCTTGGGAAGCCGACGTGACCAGGAAGAGAGCCGGTTTGCAGGATCAACAAGAGCGTGTTTGAAGCGGAGAAGAGCCAATTTCTCCTTTTCGTTGCAGCCCAAGGTGTTTACTTTGCATAAGCTTAAGGTGGCTAACAAGAGAAATACCATGATCGAATTGGAATTTCTCATCATCGCTCATAAAGCCTGCATGTGGAAACAACCTGCCATCGCAAGAGATGGATATATTAGGAGCTCTAAATGGTCAGTGGTGTGTACCTTAATTTACAAATGTTACATTAAAATCATGTTACTTGAGAACTCATTTCTAGCTTTCAATCTCAAGCCCAAACACTCTATCTTTGAGGAGGCTTCTAGCCACTTGCATTTCTAATCTCGCTTACATCCAAATATAAGGACTTAATAGTCCAAGTATATGCATGAAAACAAACTTTCCTATTATGAAGATGACTTAATAGATGATTCTTAGTTTTGCACCCCCATCACTTAATAGTCTGGAATTTCAAAGACAAATAAAGGATTTTCCTAAATATGTTCTTCAAATATCTTCTTTGTTTTACTTTAATTAATTTCAAAAGTATTGCTGGTACAATCTCAAATAATTTTTTTTTTGTTATTCAAAGAATGAATTAAATGTAGTTAGTATTCTATAAATTAAATTTATAAAAATTTTTATAAGATCTAAAACATAAAATCTTCTTAATTTTTATAGAAATATCGAGAAGTTGTTTTTGTCCCTTTTTCACTATTTCCCTCTATATTATTAGTCTTAAATTCCTAAATATGGAGGACTTGAACTTAACACTATCGAGACATTTTCTTAAGGGCATTGGTCCACTAAAGAAGCAAAGCCAAGGTGGTTTAACGGAAGTCATGTGCGCCTACTACACTTTAAATAAGACAATATCGAGTGAAGGGTTGAGTTGTTACAACTAGCCCTGAACCGGATAATATCATGTGAAGAATTGGGTCATTATAAATGGTATCAAAGGCTAATCCTTGACCAGAAATGTGGCAGCAAGAACGCTTAAGCCTCGTGGGGAGACTGTGACGCCAAATCTACTAAAGATAGAAATGTGAAGTTCCATATATGGACTTAAAGTAAACACTATAAAGGCCTTTTCTTGAGGGTATAGGCCCAATAGAGAAGAAAAACGGGGAAAGGTTGGTGGGAAGCCTTGTGTGTTCTACTACAACCCTAAATCAAATAATATGGAGTGAAGAGTTGCATCAAGTATAAATTTCCAGATCAAACCTTATCTCGACCGGTCCATATGGAAAGTATATGGACAATATGGAAAGTATGCTAGCAAGGATGCTAGGCTCTAAGGGGGATGGATCGTAGTGTCTCACATTGCCTAGAAAGTGAAAGGTGAAGGTCCATATATGGATGATTTGAACTCAACATTATCAAGGCCTTTTCGTCACGGTGTAAGCCTAATAGAAAAGCAAAATCGGGCTAGCTAGTAGGAAGTCGTGCGTGCGTCACTACAGCATTAAACTATACAATATCGAATGAAGGGTTGGGTCATTACACTTTTAAAGCCACTACAGCCTTAAACCGATAATATCAAATGAAGAGTTTGATTGTTATACTTTCAATAAGCGGTAGACACGTGGAGACAAACTCCTTCCCCCACATTGGTTTTTTCTTTTCCTCTATCTCTTTTGTTATTGGTGTAATGAAGCTTCCCCTAGGGTTCATCAATTGACTATGTACCTCCTCCTCAACTCCCTATTTCCAAATATAAGAACTTATTGCACACGGTAAAGCATGAGGACAAACTTCATGAAGATGACTATGACAAGGGAGAAATTGTGATCTAAAATACTAGATAATCAACGTTTAAAACAAGTAGGGGGGACCAAATGAGTTCATAAATTGATTACTTTGAAACCTATTGTTTCCCAAAACAGATTTATGGTTTTAGAATGGCAATTCTCTTCATTAACCTCGATTTTCTTATTTTTTATTTTTAAAGAAATTTTAATTTCATTAAAATAATCATTATTGTAATTAATGTTTCTATACCTCCATCTTTCCAAATGATCCATCCCAATCATTCTTTTACAAAAATTAGCTTTTCACTTGTTAGTATTCTAATCTGATACATCATAGACACTATTCCTTAATTTTTTGTGGAAAACTTTTGCCTACGTGTTTTTCCATGGAAAATAAACTAGTCAAGTCTTTCTACCCTTATTTCTATCCTAGTTGGATACATCAACTACCCCACAGTGCTTTATTGTTTCTATGTTGATACCCTCTTATCTTGAGAATTACAAAAATAAGAAACACCATTTTTTATTGGAAAAAATAAATCATTAGCAAATGAGTAATTACTATTATTATTTTAAATGATCCATCACAATCATTCACTTACAGAACCTGGCTTACATATATATATATATATATTTGGAAAGAGAAAGTGAATAATAGAACTGCCTAACGAATTACCTCAAGTCTTCTTTTCTACCCTTATTTTTTCTCTTTTGTTGGATATGTTAACTACCCCCACCATGCTTCTTGTTTCTACATGGACACCCTTGACCCTACAATACCAATTGACAAATATAAGTGTATGTTCCAAATCACAATCCTTGATGTTCGGACTGTGATCTCGTTTGGACTTTAGTGCAGTATATCCGAACTCTCCTTATATAACTTAGTGTATGCAGAGCAAATGTGATATATTTGCAATAAAGTAAAAGCATACACAATCTTTTACTTGGTTTGGCAACCTGCCTACGTTCATAGGGTTGTACTCAAATGCAAGGATTTCCATTGATATGATTCAAAGTTTGCAATTAGTCTTATATGGTACGAGACTCCCTTTCTACCCACAACCTTTCTTGAAATCTAATAACTCCTAGTGAAATTCGGAATGAACTCCCTCAATTCCCCTTTCTAAAACATCGCACACTCATACCCACATTATATCTATATATGGAGAAAATAAAGAACATGGAGGTACTTCCTTGGTTGAGAGGAGCACCATGGGTGTTAGAGGTTGCAGAGAAAAAGGGGTAAAGAGAACATATTCTAGAAGAAAACTTCTCAACAAAATCAGAAGATTATATGGATACAAGGGAAGATTCTAGAAGAGGTTAGTTATGGATCCGTTTCAGTGGAGCAACTATTTGATTCTAGAATATCAGAGATCACACAATTTACATGAGTTGCTGGTTCAGAGGAGGAGCAGGTAATATATCTGGTGTTGGCTGAATTTTAGTGAAGATAGGTGCCTTTTATATCATCCAGTTTGATCATGTGTGTGATCAGATGAGCAACAGCTTTGACTTTCAAGCAATGGGAGAGGCGAAGTGGGTATGGCTCATGATAAGAGGGGTTAGGCTCTTGAAGAGATGTAAGAGGGGAGGAACTTTATAAACCTATTACATGTTCTTTCACAATAGGGAAATAAAATCTCTCTGCTTCTCTCCTTCCTTCTCTCTCCTCTTTGTTTCTTCATTATTTCATGGCTGACTGTTTTCTTCACTGAGCACCAACACTATATGTTTGATTGGCTAACATGTAATTAAAGACCAATATAACAGCTATATAATATTATGTTTTAAGTAAAGGGCTTAATTAGTGCACTGGAAGCAAGCATATATAGATACAATATAAACAATATTTGTGATGTTTGAGCTTTCTTCTTTCTTGCTCTTCAAATTACAAGACAACTCTATCCTTTTCTTCAAGAAAATTCATTTTGTTACATCTTTTTTCCTGCAACCTTGGTTGTCAAAAATCAACAAAGCCTCCGATATCATATTTTTACCCAGTAGGTATGTATGGAAAATTTAAAAGCAATCTTAGGAGGGAAAAACATCAGCTGGAAATATTTGTTTATTGTTTTAGTCAGGCCTTTGCCTTCTAGTTTCTATGACTTAGTATAAGGTAGTTCCTCCTGGCTCCTGTATCTTTCTGGAAGTGTTATTTTCTTGGTTTTTTCTACAATTAAATTTGGTTTATCTGTCTCAAAGGGATTTCATGCACAGGATAATTTAATATCAAAGCGTTAAAATATGTGGAATAAGTTTGAAGTATTATCGGCTTCAATTTTATTTTACTTTGAATCTTCCTTTTTTTTTCCTTTTATTTACTTTCCTCTCTATTTTCTTCTCTTGCATTTTCCCACGGAATTCCTCTAACCAAACATAATCAAAGAATTTCTTATTTTTCCCTTTCTAATTGCTTCCTCCCATCCTTATACTCTAAGGCCTAAATAAAAAGACTTGCAAAGGAAAAAAAAAAAAAAAAGAGAAGAACAATCAAGGAATAATACAATAGACTGGAACAATTAGTGCATTAAAATATGCGTCAGAGTTGGTCAACATCAGCTGGCTGCCTAAAGGGTGCTTCTGGGAAGGAAATTTACAGGCTATAGTGATAGAGCATTTTATGGGAAGATTTGGTGTTTCAGCTTTCTGCTTTGGTGTCTTGATATTGCTGCCATTGTTGGTACCAAGTTTCTGCTTTGTGTATAGCATGCTGAAGCCTATCAATTATGACTGATAAGTTCCTCATGTTGAGGCAAATATATCCCCATTTGAGCTCTCCATTTGGGTCCTAGCCATTTAATCTTAGTTTAGGGGTAGCCTAGATAGGCTTGAATTGATCTTAGAATTAGGGGTGACAATTCGTGTTAATGGGTTGTATCTTGTCAGACGCCAACATTGATCAACCTGAACATGACAAATAATAATCGTGATAAAAAACTATTTTCAATCACGACCCAATTATTAATTGGGTGGCACGACTTGTATAATCTGATTATGAATGACTCATTTATGATTATATTTGGGTTTAACCTACTAACTTTGACATGAATAACCCATGAAAATCTGAAGGGTGAAATTGTATAATTAACGAGTCAATTTGAGTTATGCAAATTGACGCGAAAACAACCCATTTATTGAACGGGTTAAACATCTTGACACAATTATAGTCAATCAAAACCCGTTAGATTCGAATGGTGTTGGTGAATCATGTCAAATTTTGTCAGCCCTACTTTTGCATCTCCAGCCAGGCTAAATCCAAGCTAGTTAGCCTGTCCTGCCAGATAGCCCATGGATCTTCTGGACCTTTAAGACCAAATAATACTTTTTAATTCTAGAGATCCTGCTTTTGAAAACTGAAAGTCTGGTTTGTTCAACATAGTAGAGTTAGGGCAAATGGGAATCCTTTCAGGAAAGAAACTGTGCTATATTGAAAGTAAGAAGCAATTGAACAATTGTTATTATTCCCCCCGGGGGTTGAAAATTTCCTTCCCCCTCTTCTTCTGCTGTTAATATATGAGGGATTATGAAGAAAAACCATATTTTCATGTGCTTTCCGAATTTGATTTAAAATTCGATAAAGTCTAGATTGTGGTTTCTTCCATTAAACATTGTGATACATCAATTAAGAGCTTGAGAATCCTGTTTGCCACCACAATCATCACCATAAACTCATTACATAATTTTGAGTGTTTCATAGTATATATTTTTATTTGAAGTATTTATATAGAGATGTTTTTTTAAAGTATTTTTAGGATGATCATATATCTAGTGTTTGTTGAAAAAACACTTTAAATGAATTTTCAACGGCAAGTGATATTTGAATATTATAATGATTTTTCAAATTTAAAAGCGTTTTTTTAAAAAACATTAATGTTGAACCAACTTTCAGTTTGAGTCTATACTCTTGCTCTCAAATGTTGGATGAGATAGCAATTTTCCTATCCATACCAAGTGAAAACATAGTATTTTTAAACAATCAATCGGGCTTGCTTATCTTGAAAGGCATTTTGAAACTAAATGAAATAGCTAAGAGTTCATAAATTCATTTATAAGTCGTTAGGTTAATTTTCTAGTTGAAATGGATGAATGTTTAAAACAAAATGATATTATTAAAATTTTCATTCAGAACTCAAATAATACAAATAACTAAACAATCACTTATTAAGAGATGACATACTCCAATGATTTTATCGATGATTGTCTTTATCCCTCATCCTTGGTGACAGATGGTAGTGAGCACCTAAACAAAAATATGCTTGTCTAGCTAGTTAATGCCCTTCAAATGATAGTTTAAGAGTACTTCACCAAGTGGTGCAGGGTTGATTTTGACCTCCCTGGACGGGATCGACGTGGAATATGCACTCAGATTCGGGTTCCAGGCCTCCAATAACGAAGTCGAATATGAAGCTGTCATTGCTGGGCTTAACCTCGCCCACTCCATGGAAGCTGATCAACTAGAGGTATGCAGCAATTCCCAGTTGGTGGTGAGGCAGATAGAGGATTCCTACGAAGCGAAAGGCGAAAAGATGATCCTCTATCTCAAAAAGGTATGCGAAGGCGCCCGTGTCGCGACAGTTCAGTCAGACACGTCCCAAGAATGGAGAATTCACGAGCAGACGCCTTGGCTAAGCTAGTAACGGCGTCGCAAGAAGACTTGGACATACGGGTACCAGTCGAGCACCTCATGGAGCCTTCAATAAATGTCAACAGTGACGAAGTCCTCCTATAATGACCACGCCGAGCTGGATGGACCCCATCTAAGACTACCTACTGAACGGTACACTACCAAGCGATCCGAATAAGGCATCTAAACTGAGAACCAGATCAGCCATATTCGCTCTTTTACGAGGAACCCTTTACAAACAGGGCTTTTTCGCACCCTTCCTCAAGTGCGTAGGAAAGGAAGACGCCGACTACGCGCTTAGAGAGGTACGCAAAGGCATCTCTGGCAACCATATCGGAGCTCGAACTTTGGCAGGAAAAGTCCTTAGGCAAGGATATTATTGGCCCACGATGCTCAAAGGCGCCACGAACCTAGTCAAAAGGTGCAAGATCTGTCAAGAGCATGCCAAAATCTCCAATCCGAGCCACTAACCTCGATCATAAGCCCCGGCCTTTCGGGGCAAAGGGGATTAGACATACCGCCCTCAGCTTCATTGGAAGAGCAATGCAAGTTCACTATCAGGAGAGATTACTACACCAAGTGGTAGAGGTCGAGCCATTGAAGAATAATCACTAAGCAAAGGTGTGAATCTTATTCAAGGTTCCATAATATGTAGGTCTCTGAATCCTGAGCATTGTATCGGATAATGGAAAGCAGCTGACAACCCGGGAATTCAAAAATTTGCACTGAGCTCGAATAAAATTATTCGTCCTCAAACATCCGCTGTTCAACCGATGCCAGGTCACTATAAGGACTCTCAAGGCGTACTCTTGAAGACCAAGCCGAAAACTAAAAGGAAATGGGCAGAACACGCTCGAGGTACTATGGGATGCATTTAACTACGCCGCGAAGTCCGCAACTCCGAGAAACCTACTCGCCTTAGCATTCGCATCGGGCGGTGCCCCATGTCGAGGTTGGGCTCAAGTCACCTAGGGTCGAGTTCGCTAGCGCCGAGCACAATGCGGAGACCCTCCGCTTAAACCTTGATCACCTGGAGGAGAAGCTAGAGCAGGCTCTGAAACGCGTCGAAGACTACCAACGAAAAACAGCAAGTTACTATGATCAAAAGGTCAGGCCTAATAGTTTTAAGCCTAGCGACCTAGTGCTCAAAAAACTCATGCCAACAAGGAAAGACCCCACTCACGGGAAACTGGGACCCAACTGGGAAGGACCCTATATCGTATCACGGGTAATCCGACGTGGCAACTATGAGCTACAAACGGAAGAGGGAAAGACCCTGCATCACTCCTGGAATGCCAAGCACCTCAAGCGGTTTTACCCATAAACCCCAATCAGATCTATTAATGTGAGTCAAAGAGTTCTACTCTCCATTCAAATAATACAGGTTTATTTTCGCCCGCCAACTCACTAAAAATCATAAAGAAAGAGCTGTGAAGCTTGGTTTATCGAATCCATGGGGCTCTGGAAAGGCCCTTGAGGTTACAAAAAACGAGGCATATATACGTATTTCCAAAAAGATCAGATTTCTTTATTTCGTAGAATTACAATTGCCTTAAAATTACAATCAACAAACTGGTTCTACATCTTAAAAATTACAATCAAGAAACTGCTCTCTACATCTCTCAGAAAAATTACAATCAACAAACAGCCAATCAAGTGCAAACCATGAAAGAAAGAAAAGGGAAGCGAAAAGGAAAAGAGGAGGAGTAAGATAGCATAAGGAACGGGACTTGAAGCATTCAACATGCCGCCCCCTCCGAACATGTTCCCTAGCCCAACTCCATCAAGTGGCAGGACTAGGGAACAACACATCTCCAACAAATGGAGGACTAGAACAAATACACTCCAACAAATGGAAGAACAACGAACTAAACGCTCCGTCAAGGAACACCGAACAGATTTCAGACAAGTGGGCACCAAACCTAGAAGCTCATCAGTCCGAACTCCTACGCCGGGCGGCTGTGAATGAAAACGGGAACGGCGTATAACATACACCCTCGAAGGAAGGCGGTTATTTATAAAGAAGCCTAGACACCTTGGGAAGGCACGCAGTCTGCTCCAATTCTCCATAGACCGCCATAAAACTACGTGCACTTTCCCCAGGGAAGGAAGACGAAAAAGCGCCCAGGAGCTCGGATATTAAAGACCTGCATTGATCAGAATCCGAAGGAGCCATGAAGTCTGGCTTCGCAAAAGAGCCGCTAGCTCGACCAAGGAGCCATGTAGCTCGGGCCTGCAAGAGTCGTGGAGCTCAGTTTTTATTCAAAAGGCCACATAGCCCTGACCTCAATGAGAGCACACTAGCTCAGTTTGCCAAAAGCACCCATGAGCTAGGATATTAAAGAGCCACATAGCTCAGAATCCGAAGGGAGCTATGAAGCTGGCTTGAAAAGAGCCGCAGAGCTCGGGATCCAGAGCACAGCATGAGCATTAATATTGCAGTCAATGAAGAAATCATGCACTGGGCTGCTGAGAGCTGGGAGACTGAGCAAAGATCCCACAAATGCCACACACGAGAGCCTCCGCAGCTCGGGCCGTCAAAAACCCAGGAGCTAGGATATAAAAGAGCCATGGGGCTCAATTTTCAAGAGCCCAATAGCTCAGCAGGCCGCGTAGCTGATGAGTGCCTAAAACACTCAGATTATACCCACGTCCGCTTTATGTTTTTAGTTGATTTTACATTTAAATAAGCGCATTATAGCCCAAGATCTGATTTTTGGAGTTTTTGTGAATTGCAAGTCAAGAGGGTGGTTTTTAGGCGATTTGGAGCTAAACATAAGAAGCAAGGGAAATACTAGCTGCCACATCGCGACGTCACAACGTCGTGACGTCGCGACGCCTGGTCAACAGAAGAAAGTCAACAAGTGACCCAACATCGCGACGTCACCACGATTTCTGCGCTAGCATCATTAAAAGCAAGGGGAGACCTAATTTCGTGGGGATCGAGGAACGTGCGGATTTGAGGGCGGAAAACAGAGCAGCAGTGACTCGGATTATTGGAGAAGACACTACCTTTTATATTTCCTCTTTTTCTGATAAACTACGGATGATTGTTAGATTGATTATGTTTATATTCAGTTCCAGCATGTTCTAGATTTCTATCTAGGGTTTTTGTTGAACCCTGTCACAATTGAATGGATTAAAGTTTAAACATACATTATTCAGCTTATCTATGATTTGCATCGATCGCTCTATATCCAGGGTTTAAATACATGGTACTGCTCGCCAATACTGCATGTGATCCCCGTCGGGTATTCAGATCGAGAGATAAGGATTCCTGTGGGATCCAATAGAGCGACCTCGGTTAAACTCGCAAATAGAGATATCCCCATCCCGAGTGTGGCAATCGGCTTGCTCATTTAAGTATTTTCGAGTCCGTGGTTGAGGCGCAGATGCACCCAACCCCATCACAGATAAAGTGATATACTTCGAGAGGGGGTATCTCGTAGGCACGATCACCCCTTCATCGAGAAGTCATTACTAGACTGATATAAGTAATGATCCACAAAGGGCAGGGGAGATAAACTTTATCTTTACACGCAGAGTAATTCTACACGTTAATTTAGATTTAGCTTTAATCACGCAAGTTAGTTAATAGAAATTCAAAGTTTAAGTCCAGATAATATTTAAAGACCAATTTCAGTAGTCAATGCACTTCTCCCCTTGGATCGATATCCGTACTTAGGTACACTATATTACTTGAGGCGACTCGTGCACTTGCGCTTATAGCATGCATACATTTACAATATCACGCTTTCTACTTATCAAGTTTTAAGGCCGTTGTCGGGAGTTGTTTAGAGTTTATATTGAAAAGTGCAATTATATATTACTCCTCGAATTCTTTATTTTAATTTTATTTTGCTTTTACAAGTGCTGTAAGTTGGTTTTGGCGTTTGTGTGTGATTTCATTAAGGCCTTCACAGAATTTATAATTAAGCTTGGTCAAGCTTTGAACTACGTCATTGATCCCTAAAACCTAAAGAACTTTACACTGTTTACGCAGAGAAAAAGAGAAGCACAACACAGAACCATGATCACGCAGACATTGTCGAGCAAGATCATGGCCAAGAGCAAAACGAGCCGCAGTATCATAATTAACAATGAAGAATCAGCTTAGTCCGTTTATACACTCGATGATCCATTCATAATAAGTAGAAGAGTTTCACCACCCACAAATGTTCGGGGATGGTTTCCAAAGACCACCTATTCAGGCAAACAACTTCGAGCTGAAGTCCGTGACCTTACAAATGCTTCAGAACATCCTGTTCCACGGATTTCCAAATGAGAATTCGAATATGAACTTGACCAACTTCATCGAGGTGTGTGACACGGTCAAGTATAATGGGGTAACTGAAGAGTACTCGGGATCGAGATTGTTCCCGCTCACTAGGTGATAGAAAGCACCTGCTGACAAGTCAATGTGACTTATTACTTCATGGAACTAATTTAGTGTAGAAGTTTTGACAAAGTTCTTCCACCCTGGAAAAAATTCGACACTTGGTGCAAGAGATCAATAAGATTTGGACAACTGTAGGGGAGTAGAGCGAGGCTTAAGGATAGATTCCACGAATCATTGAGGAAGTGCCCACACCACAAAGGACCAGTGGATGTGGGAGTCCATACTTATACCATTCGAGGAACACAATTAGAACAGTTGATTGATGCCCCTAAGAGGTGCACTAATGAAGTGAAGACCACTGACCAAGCATATGAAACTCGAGATGTCACACATTAATACCAATCAATGGCCTAGAGATAAGATTACACCGGTGAAGGCCGTGGGCGCACGTGATAACGGTTCTCAAAGAATCTAGTAACTCATGTCGCATGCCCACAGGTAAGGTACCGCTAATTATCTCGCACTGTTTCTCCACGGAGCTATGTGAATTTTGTGGAGGATAGCACAAGAAGATAGAATGTCACTGACAACAAACGTAGAGCATACCAAGATGTGTCGAGGTTTAATCGTGAATTAGCCACACCAACAGGTTAGTATGAGCAAATAACTATCAACTGTGAATCAAGGCAAGGGTGGCGAATAATCGTAATAATCGTGAGCAAATAGTGGTTATTGACGGAGGAACAATCAGAATTAATGATGCCACCACCCCGAAAGTGAGTTTAACCACCTCCCGAGAAAGTGACTGAACAGCCTTTCGCAATAAGCTTACCTTCGCGATACCACTTTATGAATGAGATAGCGCTAATATGTGCAACACGAGGCCACCCAATCGAACAATCAAGCAAATACAGCTTGAGAAATTTAGAGGTGTAGACTACTAAATGGCCATTCTATCGACAGAACGATAGCCGGGGTTCTACTAAGCAACTCAGAAGTTGAACCCAAGACGAAAGGAAAATGAACATAGTAGTCACTGAGAAGTTATGTAGAATTGGCAATACAGGCAAACCCTAGTGATAGAGGTAGAAACTAAGGAAGTCATCCACTACCGAATGATAATACGTAGAGGAACAACCCCCAAGAGAAAAGCTCGGGGGAGAAAATGAGGCAAAGGATCATCAACCCATAGCCCCAATTCGTATCCCCGCCCAAAGAAGAATAAACTGATAAGCAACTCACCAAGTTTACGGAAGGTTCAAGAAACCCATCAAGATTCCGTTTGTTGATGCTCTGAAACAAATGCCAAGTTATGTCAAATTTATGAAGGACATCTTGTCACAGAAGAGAAGACTGTCAGATTTTGAGACAGTCAATCTCACTGAAGAATGTAATGTCATCCTTCAGAGGAAGCTGCCGCAAAAGCTAAAAGACCCAGGTAGTTTCACTATCCCTTGCACCATCGGGAATGCAAGCATTCGAGAGAGCTTCAGGCGACTTAGGAGCTAGTATCACCCTATGCCTTATCCATATTTAGACGCCTGGGATTAGGTGAAGCTTGCCCAACCACAATCACACTCCAGTTAGCTGATAGGTCCTTAAAGCATCCAAGAGGGGTGATAGAAGACGTTCTAGTAAAAGTCGACAAATTCATCTTCCCAGCAAATTTCATTGTATTACATATGAAAGAAGATAAAGAAATACCCATAATATTGGGTAGGCCCTTTCTCGCAACTGGAAGGGCAATGATTGACGTATAGAGGGGAGAGTTGAAATTGAGAGTGCAGGAAGATGAAGTTAAGTTTAATGTGTTCGAAGCCGTGAGACACTTCTGAACGAGTGATACATGCTTCATAGTAGAGACTGTGGAGGCTATAGTGTCTAGCCAAAGTGGTCTCACTGATCCTTTGGAGGCTAGCCTGGTGCAGAGTGATTCAGAGAACTTGGGAGAAGAGGCCGAAGAGTATGTAAAATGGATGGATTCATTCGAACCTAATAGAAGGAAATATTTTGAATCTCTAGGCGAAAATACTAAAACGCTTAAGCAAGACCGTCGAATAGCCACCCAAGACGGAGCAAAAGCCATTGTTCTTACCATTCAAGTATGCTTATCTTCGGGGAATGCCTCCACATTACCGTTGATTATTTCAAATACCCCTGACAAAGAATAGAGAAGATAAGTTATTGAGGGTACTTTATCACAAAAATGCACTTGGATGGTCTCGTCAGATTAAAGGATTCGTTTCCTTCTATGTGCATGCATCGACTCTTGATGTAAGATGGTCATAAGCCTTCAATGGAAGCAATGTAGGAGACTGAATCCAACTAAGGAAAGAGGTAGTCCGCATGAGGTACTAAAGTGGCTAGATGGCTGTGGTTATTTATCCTATTTCGATAAAGGCATGGGTAAGTCGTGCAATGTAGCACTCTAAAAAGGGAGGAACAACTGTCATAAGAATAGAGAATAACACATTACTGCCTTCTAGAATAGTCACCGGCTGGAGAATTTGTATTGACTATCGGAAACTGAATAAAGCTCTTCGAAAAAACCATTTTCCATTGTCGTTTCTGGATCAGATGTTGGATAGACTAGCCGGACACGAATACTATTGCTTTTTTGATGGGTATTCCAGCTACAATCAGATTAGCAAATAAGATCGTGAGAAGACGACATTCACATGCCCCTATGGTACATTCGCATTCAGGCGGATGCCCTTCGGGCTGTGCAATGCACAGGCACATTCCAACGCTATATGATGGCCATATTCTCCGATATGGTTGAAAAGACAATTGAGGTCTTCGGATGATTTTTCCGCTTCGGGGAAACCCTTTTGACAATTGCCCGAAAATTCCGAGATCGTGTCGATTAGATGCGAGGAGCACCAATCTTGTACTTAATTGGGAGAAGTGCATTTTATGGTACAAGAGGGCATTAAAATGGTACCTGATTATAAAGAGGAATAGAGGTAGACAAAGCAAAAATTGAAGCAATAGAGAAATTACCTCCACCCTTATCTGTAAAAGGCATAAGAAGCTTTTTGGGCCACGCAGGGTTCTATAGACGTTTCATAAAAGACTTTTCTTAGATTGCAAAGTCGTTGTCTAATTTACTGGTCCAAGGACACCATTTGTTTGATGCGCAAAGGTATGCGAAAGCATTTTCAGTCTCTGGAAGATAACCAGACCGTCATCAGAGTAGCCCCATATCGGGACTTTCCCATTTAAGTCGATGTGACGCAAGTGACTATGCTGGAGTAGTAAGAAGGTGGGAAAAGAGAGCACATTTAGCTATCTACCATGCTGGTCGAACCTGAATGATGCCTGCTCGAACTAAAAGGAACTATCAGCCATTGTCTTGCCTTTGAAAATTTGTGCCCTATTCGACAAGTAATAAGGTAGTCGTCCACACTGACCACTCAGCCATAAAGTACCTAATGACCAAAAAGGACGCCAAACCAAGACTAATACGGTGGGTACTCTTGCTGCAAGAATTCGACTTAGAGATTAAAGGAAAGAAGGGAACAGAGAACCTAGTCGCAAACCATCTATCACGGTTAGAAGGGGCAAGAGATGAGGTCCATGAATGACGACACAAGGAGCAAATTTTTTAACTATCGAAGACAAAGGGTGGTTCCATGGTTTGCCGACTATGAATTATTTGGTGGCTAAGGTGATACTCTCCAGTTTAGCTTATCAAACAAAAAAATAGGTTCAAGCACACTAAACACTACCACCGGGAGGAACCTATTCTATACGTGCATCAGGTCGACCAAGTGATAAGGCGAGCAAAAATTTGAAGGATGAAATGGTCAGTATTCTGAACCACTGCCACACTTTACCATGTGGGGGGCATTTCGGCGGCCAAAGAACAATGGCCAAGGTACTTCAATCGTGCTCTACCGGTCTATCTGATTCAAGGATGCTCACTACCAGATCCATCATACAAATGTCGCCGAATGGGAGCATTTCTAGTGCGACGAACCACACATGAACACAATTATGGAAGTTGAAATATTTGATTTGTGGGGGATGGATTACGGGCCCATTCCCTCATTCTTTTAATAACTTGTACATCTTGCTTATGAGATTACGCTCTAAATGGGTTTAAGCAATACCGACCGCACTAATGATGCTAGGTGTGGTAACAAGTTCCTTCAAGCAGCCCACATATTTACACGGTTCGGGCACTCCACTTGTTAATCGATCATAGATAGAGGTACCCATTTCTGCAATAAGATGGTTGACAAATTCTTGCACAAGTATGGAGTGCGGCACCGCAGATCACTCGCATACCATCCACGGGAAAATGGGCAAGCAAAGGTATCGAATCGAGAAATCAAGTCCATTCTGGAGAAAACAATCACGCCTGTAAAGACCGTCGATAAAGATCGAGGATGCACCAGGGCATACAGAACAACATTTAAACACCATTGGGTAAGGCGTCGCCATTCGAATCGCTTATGGGAAAGCATGCCACCCGCTGAACAGCCAAGAGCCCATCGGGCAACCCTGAGGTCGAACATGGCCAAAGATGTGGCTGGTGAGAGAGCTTGATGCTACAAATTATAAATTGATGAATTCAAGAATGAGGCGCATGAGAATGCTAGAATATATATGGAAAAGACGAAAGCCTGGCATGACAAACATATCATGAGGAAAGAGTTCGAGGCGGCCGGAGGGTCCTCCTATTCAATTCCCGACTCAAACTTTTCCTCGAAACAGTCACACTGATCATTTTACCAGGACTGTGTCTTTCCACATGGAGGGGCGAGATTATGCACCCTGAGAAAGGCACATTCATACTAATATACAAAGATTGAAGCCATACTTCGGGCGTAGGATCCATGAATGGGCAAAACCATTCCGCTTGCCGTATCAAAGGTGCTGCCGAGGAGTCAAATGGGGTCCCACTTAACTGTATCATCGAGACGCAGGCGATCGAGCTAACGATGAGTTAAACAAAGCTACCGCTTGGGGAGGCAACCCAAACTTTTTGAAGTCTTTCTTTCCGTCGTCTAACTCCTTGTGTTTTCGGTTTTTCGCATTTTTGTCAATATCTTTCTATCATCGGGCATTTAGTTTGATTGTCTATTTTCAGGACCCGAGAGCCTTTAGCGGGAGATGCTCAAGGAAGATAATTTGACAGGCAATAAAGCGGTCGATTTCATTCAGGGGATTTTTCTCAAGACTTAGAAATTTTTGAAAACGAGTTAATTTGTTCTTCTCTGTCACGTTGCGACGTTGGTTAGCAACGTCGCGACGTCCCCACGTCGCGACATTGGCCGTATCAATAATTAATTGAGTCTCTCGCCACGCCGCGATCGCTGGCCCCAACGCCGCGACGCCGCTCGACCACCCGCCACGCCGCGACGCTGGATTTATACCCTCCGCACGCCAGCACGCTGGTTCTGGCCATCGCCATTGATTTGTCGCCTTCCGCCACGTCGCGGACGCTGGTCTCCACGCCGCGACGCTGGCCAATAAACTCCCGCACGCCGCGACGCTGAGCCCGCATCGCCAGACGCTGCCCCGCCACACCACTATCGCCTTCCCCACAGCAAACCCTACGTTTGAGCTCCCTCTCCCTTTCACCCTGTCCATCCCTCGCGCCCCCCTCTCCCGCTGTCCCAACCTGCCCTCGGCACCTCCCACGTCCCAGCCTCTCAGACCTCCGCTCCCATTGCCTGGCCTGCGCCCTAATCTCTGGCTCTTCACGGTTCCCGTAGGTGCCCTCCATCAAGCCACTCCACACCGTGCTAGGGTCTTGCTAGGTTAGGTCGGATCCCTTTGGCCTGTTCCGTCTCTACGCCATTCGGTCGAGCCACCACATCCCTTCGACCGTGCCCCTAGGTGTTCGACACTCAATGAGTAGCTTGGGATGCCGCATTCATTCTTCCTTCCTCTCGCTTCACTTGGGTGTTAGAGGTGTCGAGACCACATTTTGGCCCCCATCCTTGCCCATCCTTTCTCACCTATGTCGAGTAAGCGCCAAAAGTTGACTCACAAGCGAGGGCGGGCTAGTGAAGAGTCTATAATCTAAGACATATGACCAAGCCAAGTTTATCAATGAAGGTGCCGTAGTTCGGGCCTCATTTGCAAAAACCGGAACCGCTAAGGAAAAGGGGTTTCACCACCCCGAGGACTTCTTCCGCCAAACTATTGCGGCTAAGGGATGGTAAGCCCTTTGCCAACCGCCTCGTCCAGCTGCGATGAGCGTGGTACGAGAATTCTATGCCAATCTCGCCTCCCATGCCGTGTAACAGGTTCGGGTGCGCAGCGTGTCGCAGAATTCGGGGCGGTTCATCAACCACTGATCACCTCATCCGATCCCTCCCGAGCCCCGATAGGCTCCATGCGCGCCCAACTACCCCGAGGTCATTCGGTATTGACTAATGTGCAAGGGCACCGAAGTTTCCACCAGTGACTCGGCTTACGAGGCACTTCCAGGCCAAACATTTGGCCTACATCCCCAAGGTCTGGCATCACTTCATCACTTCGCGTCTCATTCCGACGTCAAATGTGTGTGAATTAACGGCCAAACGCGCCCTACTTAATTATGCCATCCTCCAGGACATCCCTTTCGATGTAGGGCATGTAATTGAGGATGCCATCCTCCATAACCGGGATGCGAAAATGGCTCGGGGCACCCCTTTTCATTTACGCCTATAAATAAGCTGGGTGTCTTTAGAGGACACATGTGGATCCACCCGATCAAGGAAATTATGGTTAATTAATTACAGATATCGAAAAAATAATCACATGAATGAATATATATATATATAAAATAAATAAATTTTATTCACTTATAAAAAATTAATCCATTTTTTTTTAAGTTATAAGATCCAATTTTATTTGCTAGAAAACTATTTGCATTTATTTATAAAAATATTTATTAAAAAAATCAATTAACTAATTAATTATGGATACCGAAAATAATAATCACATGAATCAATATATATAAAATAAATAAATTTTATTCACTTATACAAGATTGATCTTTTTTTCTTTTTTTTTTTAAAGTCATAAGATCCAGTTTTATTTACAAAAGAATTATTTGCATTTATTTTATAAAATATCATTTAAAAAAAAATCAACTTTTTCAAAAAGATTTATTTAAATAATTTAAAAAGGAAATTTAACTTCCAACTTTATTTAGAAAAAAATATTTTTTTATTATTTTGTAAAAAATAGACAATTTTATTTAAAAATAAATGAATGAAGGACTTTGATTAAAAACAATATTTTGAATTTTTCTTAAAACAAAATTTATGTTCTTTATAAAAAAAATCATCTTTTTACTTATTTTATTAACTTAAAATTATTAAATTCTTTTTTATTAATATATAAATTATAAAACTACATGTTCAATTTTACATACAACCAACTAATATATATAAAAATGAATTTACAAGAATATATATAAAAATAAAATTAAACAGAGAGGAAAAATGTGCTCAAAAAGTACTATTTGTAATTTATAGTATTTTCGAGTATTTGTTGAAATCCAATCCTCCACGTGTCGTGAATCCATAATCGATCAAATAAAGTAGTAAGAATTCCTCATATAAAACAAAATAAACCCAAAAGAGAAAGGGCATCAAAATGGGAAAAAGAAGGCTGACTACAATATGGAAGCATGTAAATAAAAAAAATTGGACCCAAGGTAGTAAAAGACATAATATATCTAGACATGCGAATTAAAACATGAATCAAAATGTGAACAAATATGAACATAAGAGAGGGAAAATAGAAAAATACAAGTTGATACTTTAAAAACTATTGGTAAGTGAATTAATGGGGTATTAATAAAAGACGAATTGATGTTCAATGAATTAAAATATGAGTAAATAAATATTGATGAATTAATGGGTTATTGCTTCTCCATGCTTGATCAAAAACATCTCAACATCCACAAATGCTAAATAATCTAAACGAGTACAAGTTTCTTCCCGATACTCTTGTTTTAAAACCGAAGGCAAATAGTTGAACCCATACAAGATAAATAAGAAGGCAAAGGAAATCATAAAACCAAAACCCACCAAGAGCAAGAACAGAGGAACCCAAATTACAACAATTATTAACCCTGCAAGACAACTAGATTTAAACCCAATATGTTAACTAAAATTCTGCATATAAAAAATAATAATAATAATGGCTAAAACCCAAATTAAACGCAATAACTAGATTCCACGAAATTTAAACTCCGAAATTCAGTAGAACAAAAAGTTAAAAACTAAACCCATAAAACAAAAGCCAAACCCAAATTAGACACCACTATATTCGACTAGATTGAAACCCAAGCACAGTGAAGAACCCAAATCAATTCTACTCTGCATTAATACCTATCTAAAATAAAACTAGAATAAAGGAAGAACCTAACAAAAATATCCACTAAAACCCATTTTGATAACAACGGATAAAACCAAAAAATAGCTACTGGATTATCATGTAAAATGGCATGGCAACATCAACATAATCTACCTCATCAACCAGGAACGTAAGACCTAGAACTGAGCAAGAACAAAGACTGAATTTAACCAATAATAACCTAAAAAAAAAAAACAAAAAACAAATGCCAGCCTTCCCATTTTTCTACAAACCAACTTTGCTGAAACCACCTCTATGATCCAACTTTTTCCATAAGAGCAGAACCCTCATCTACTCAAAACCAAGACATTCGTCTCCCTAAACAAACAAAACATCCAATGAGTGAAAGCCTATGACACAACCCAACCTAATGTGTGTTACTGAAACCTTTCTAGAACACTACCGTGAGCGTCGTCACCGGGATCGGCGCTCGGAAGCTGTGCCAAACTCACGGCTCCACCAATCGCAGACTGCGGAGTATTGACTCCACGTAGTTGCGAAGCAGAGAGAACCTTTTGGAGCATTTTGATCAGCGTAGAAGAATCGCGATTTGTGGATCATATATGGAACATCTCTCACATGCCGTCACAAGCTCTTGTGAAGGGCGTGGGGATTGAGATAGAAGGAAGAAAAGAAGTGAAAAAAGAATCAAGAAGGAGCCGAGAAGAGACGGGGGAAGAGGAGAACAGAAAAGCCAAAGAGGGGGCAGAAGATGTCGGTGGGAGGTCCCAACAGGAAGAATAGAGGAGAGGAGTCAAAAGGGGATAAGAGAAAAGCAAAAAGGGGGGGAAAAAGGATAAGGAAGACCTGGTTGGGTCTTCAAAAAAAAGAAGGGAGAGAGTGGGTTTGGTCCATAGGGGTTGGGTAGGTTTGATTCGGTGGTGGGATGGAAAGAATAGAAAAGGTATGAGAATATGGAAATGAGAAAAATAATAATATTTAGTAATAATAATAATAACAACAGATTTTAGAATCTCTAGCTACTAAAGTAAAATGAGAATTTATCCCTTATTTTTTCAAGGTAATTATGAAAACTATAAATTATTACTGTGTCTTGTTTTATTACTATTATTATTATTATTATAAAACATATTTTTTACTCTAACTCTGGAATAATTGTGAGCTCTTGGTGAAGAGATATCCTTTGTCTTCTAACATCTGTTCTAGTTGGACATCAAGAGGCAAAAGGATTAAGAGGCAAGGTTATATTGTCCTCTCCTTCTAACATTTTTATCACACATTTCATGGAAGGGCGATTCACTGGGTACCATTGAATGCCACCAAAGACCCATAATGCTTAGCCTCTTTGCTATTTCGGTGTCTTCCTCTTTCTCTAATCAGATATGTAACTCCCCTTTTTGTTCTAAATGATCGTAGAGCCATTCTGGAAAATACATTTGGGTATTGTTCCCGATCACAACATCATTATTTTTCCTTCCTCCTACCATTTCAATTAACATTCCGAAACTATTAACATATGATTTATGAGACATATTTCCAAAATTTCTTTACAATACTTATGGGGCAATATAGTCCATGGCCCCCTTGCTGTTGTCATAGAAACAATGTTTTGCTCCTTAGAACATAATTTTGCTAATCCAAAATCAGAAATTTTGATCTAGCAAAACATTATAAGGTTTAATATCAAAATAAAGGATTCTATAATCACAACCCCTGGTGAAGATATTTAATTCCTTTAGCTGTACCCAAAGAAGTATCGTGAAGTTTTTGTCAAGCAAGTGATTGGTTCTTAAATATGAACTTCTCAAGGGACCCACTTGGTAGAAATTCATAAATTAAAGCTGGTTTACAACCATTGGCACAAAATCCAACCGAGCACATTGATATGATGGATTCTGCCCATTATTCCTAATTCATTGATAAAACTCTTCTCCATTTTCTCTAGAATCATTAAGTATTTCTACTACAACAAAAACTTCATAGGTTTTACTTTATAAACTATTCCATAGCCCCCTTCACCTAATTTATCCTCGAACATATTCGTTATCTTCTTAATATCAGGAGTACCTTGATGGGTTGAGAACTTTGTAATCTTCCAAAAACTTTTTAAGCTTTTTGTTGTGTTCTTTTTTGGATTTATCAGTCATGTAGATATAATAGCAAATAATGACTACTAGGAAGAGGAAACCAAAACCAAGAATTACTCTTGCACGGATGGAGGGAAAAAAGGGTTTTGAGTAAATAAATAAGCAAGTAACAAATTCAACATTTTAGAGTAAATGAATAAATTTAAAAGAGAAATTTGAGAATCCATGCATTTTTCTCACAGTTGATTGAAAAGAAGCATTGGTGAATGAAAAATTACCTGCTATCATCCACTCTTTTGATATATCTGTAAGAGATAATAAATTTATTAGCTTCTTGTACTTCTGAAATCAATAAAATCATAATATGTTATATGATGATTTCGATGTAGGTTTTAGTAACTGTTATTGGTTTTCAAATGAAGGCCACTGTTCCTTTTGTTTGCATCGGATTATGTGGTAACTCAACTTGTAATGAATGAGATGTGGCCCACTTTTCATTCCTATCACATGGAAACACTAGTAGTTTTGGTCATAATAACTGATTATAAATAATAGAAAATATAAATTCTGAGTGGAAAATATTCTTCTAGCTAGCCTATAATTTTTCCTCAAATTTGAACGCTAGCTTTCTAAAACATTAAACAAAGAACTAAAATGTACAATTTTCATTAGTTTCAATTCATTTTGTTTTTCTTTTACTTTATTTTTTCCCCTACCTTGATGATGTTTCCAATAGACAGAGGATGAGGGATGATTCTATCAAATGCATATAGACATTCATAAGAAGATATAAAAAAGAAACTCCAAATATAACACTTGTTAGTCTGTTAGTTAACTCTAAAGGAATATGGTCATCAATATATGTAATTTTATATTCTTCAACAATTATTACTATATTTTTCTTTTTTAATATAAATTTATTGACTGAATTTGTCAGTTATCAATAAAAGAAAATTGAGATGAAAAGGAGGGAAAAAAAAATACTAGAGGAAAAAATAAAAATAGGTTTCAATCTTAATATGAATACACAATGCCCCTGTAAGTTTTAATGCGCATGTCTTATTTTGCCAAAACTTAAAAGGGAAATACGCTAAAACTCGGGGTATTTAGAGACTTTATCCTAGCACCTTAATAAATTAATTTTGTATATGTTTATTTAAACTCATTATATTTGTTCATCTCTAATGAGAGTAAAGATTAAAAATTTAAATACGAGCATTTTTGAAGGCATCTTTATCACATTTGATTTTTTTAATATGTTTTACATTGAAACTAAACATGAGAAAATAGGGATGAAAATTGGTCGAATTTGAGTATGATTTTAAATTTCTCATCCCCATCTCCATTTATTATTTCTATTCTCCTCCGATTTAGATTTTATCCCCATCCCTTCATCCATTGAGTGATTGGTATTTGTTACCTACCAAATACCTTCCTATTCTAATTTGTGAAATGAATTGTTTTAGAAAATCATAAATATTAAAATAATTTGTCATATAATGGCCACAGAATTATTGTGATACTTCATGGAAATCAATAAAATTCATGTGTATAAAATATAAATAAATATATATTATATTTATATATTAGTATATTTAATTGGGCATTTGGGTTGTATGGTTAGGATATACTAAATCATATCTCCATCCCCGACCCGAAAAATTTCAACCTAGTTACTCCTATTATTTAGTTGAGTCTGTAATAAGCCTGCACTCTCCTTCATTCGAATCAATGGGATTTTTTCTATCTCATCCGAGAAGGTCTGTCATTCATTCTTATTATTATTTTCTTTACTATAGATGGAGCTTTAAATGGGTTCCAAACGGAGCCTTTGACTGCTTTCCCCTTTTCGCTTTTTTCCCCTTAAATACAAATAATGCTACAAATCATACATTTACATACACAGATGGAAACTAAATAATTATATTATAATTTTTAGTTAGATCAATTTCAAATCTTATCTTTATACATTTTATATTCCATTCTTTCTTTTATAATGTTCATCATAGTACTTAAAGTAGTCATTTTTTCTTGTCCATTTGAAAGAGTTTGTCACTTTCTTCCAGTTTCTATAAATAACTATTGAATTAATTAATCACAATATTACATAAAGTTCACAAAAAGATCCATTAGGTCATATTCGTTTATTTTCATACCTATTATTTATTATCAATTGCTTGTCATCATTTTTTTGTCTTGGCTCCTTCTAACTGCATAAAGACATAGAAATGATAGATTCTCAAATACAGAATACATAAAATCAATTAACTACATATACATATTTGCTTATTAATGACACAAAGTTCTATAGTACATTGTAGTCAGAATAATATAAATCTAAAAATATGTTTTAATGTATATTTCTAATAATATATACAAATGGTGTTAGCCTTGAAAACTATTGGGAAATTGCCGCATATGAAATTGATTACGGAATTCAATGATTTAGTGTTCAATAGGATTATTCCAATATTATTAGTCATCCTTTACTCCTTTTAGCTTAATGTATTTCTTTCCTTTCCTAATTTCTTACCAGGACTCAGTGAAATTAAGGAAGGTGGTTGTTATGAGGTTTTTTTTTTTTTTTTTTGAAGACACTATTTTGAAGGTAATAAATGCCTCATTGGAACTCGAATTTGGACTCCCTATACCCTTTATGCTCGTTGTAACGATGAACACTCTACCACTTGTATGAGTTTTATAACTCATACATTTGTGAATAAATGATAGAAATGATAATTGGTGCAGAATGTTAATGCTATGTTCAAACTCTATATTAAATTCATTAATGTTTTTAATAATTATTTAAAATAATTTGAAATCCTTTTAGGAGGAACCCAAATGATCATGTGTCTGCTGCTGTTATCCCTTGAGTAGAACAACCGAACAAGCTTACTGTAAGTTCTAACTCAAGGCTCAAGTAAACATTACAATTTTTATTTTATAGTGAAACCACTTAAATGCAAATTTTTGAAAGAGGCAAAGCCTGAGGGCATCTTTTGAACTCAAATTTCAATATCTGAAAAAAATTAAGTGAGCCTGAGTTTCTCGGAGTTTTTTAATCGAATCACTTTGAGCTTGATCAATATAGATTCATCCGCTAGAGTCCACAAATCCCTAGCACTCACGATTGGTTATAGAAGGCTGATCAAACCTTCATTGTTTTGAATCCGATGGAATGTCAGTGTATATGTTAAAGTTGATCTGTGGTAGCTGAGAGAAAAAAGAAAATGTTTTGAATGACAATCATACGATCGCATGCATGGCAGCAAGGTGCAAGGTGGTAGACCGTGGTTACAGGATTATGGGTCCAAATAAGACGAACCAAGAATGTGTTCATAGAGCTTAATTAATAAGGTCCCACTTTCTCCTCACATAACATGCCTCTTCATATCTCACTGATAAATCTATCTTATTTTTTACATCATCTACCTATAGTTTTTCTTTAATTCATTATAATTACATTTGATTCCTCAAAACATAAAAAATAAAAATAAAGTAAAGAAAATAGACTTAAATGGATAACTTATTTTTATTTCCATGTCTAACTTGAAAACTCAACCTACCCTTCTTCTAGAACAAATATATACAGATGATAGAAACTAAGAAGTAATTAAAAACAGTTATAGGAGCTTCTGAGTTAGTTAACATGAGCTGAAGACACAACAGAAAACAAAGTCATTCAGCCCATATGGTCGAATCCCAGTGATGCATGTTGTTGCATATTCAATACCTTCAACAATTTGTTACTACGTACAAACTCTTGTTATTTATTTCCACTTGGATAAATATAAAGATTAAATAATTAAACAATATAAAATTTTAATTATTTTTGCTGATGTTGAAAAAACAAAATAACGAGAAGAGGAACAAAAAGCTGAGAAAACTAGTGTCTGAATAGATCCAAAAGGAAGAAAGAAGTAAACCATAGAAAATTCTGAACCATCACATAAACTGAGATTTTATTGATAAAAATATTTGAATTCATGTTTACAAGAGTCCCTATTTGCCCTTAAAGTCCGGTTTAAGGAAAAGGGAATCATGTAAGGAAAAGTCCCAAACCCAAATTCACATAAGAATATAATACTAATGATGTAGTTCAAAATGAATAAATAAATAAAACTTACCATGTTTCTTTTCTAAATTGATCAATATAAGACTCAACTAATTATAAGGAACTTAAACCAATATATATTGTTTATAGTTTCGATGATGTCTATCGAGACATGGAGCCTGTCGAGTCACTGGGCCGATCCGTTTGAGCCGGCCAATGAACAACCCGCATAAAAGGTGGTCCGCGGGGCGCCGGTCTCCGATGCCTAAGCCGGCTTTCACGAGAAGAAGAGATCAACCGTGGATGGCCATGGATTGTGCACTCTTCCGTGGAATTGCTCTAAGATGGACAGAGGTAGATCACGATGACTTTTATTGATAGAGATGATCTTCCCAATCAGTTTGTAATGAATCTTCTTCTCATTGCCAACCAATATTAGATAGATACTAGGGAATCGTAATCGTGGGGATCCTTCTTCCCACGGGTAGATATCGATCATGAAGATCGCAGTGTCCTCCTACTTGGCCTAATCGTAATATTTGCTGACCATCCCCGTCATCAGTCCACACTACTGGCTTAGCTTCGGGCCCCAAGTCCACACCTTCTTAAGAGTGCAACCAGATGTCATCAAGGCCGAGCTCCCACGTGAGGCCTTCTCCCACAAATTTCACAGATCGCAACCACATGTCTGCCCTGCTTGTGTCCCTGGCCCATAACCCAGGCACCATCAGCTTCGCCCCCAGCCCTGAATGCGGCGAGTCAAAGGTACGAATCGCTTGCTTTTTTTTTTTTTTATGATCTGAGTTAAATAATAACTCCATTGGTCAACAGTGGTTTGTTGATGCCTGAAGCTTATCACTGTTCAATCGTTTCTAATATAATGATTATTTCCTTGATTTTCGTTTCCTATCTCACGACGCTCAAAGGTCTTTGAAGCATCCCATGGCTAATTTGAACTGTGACCCTGCTTCTCCAAACCTTCTTCGGGCCTTCCCCGTTCTTCAAACCGGTGATCTCGCATTTTTCCTTCCCTTCTCCAAACTTCATTATCGTCAGACCGTCTCGTGGTTCAACGTTTCATCTCGCTGAGCTTCTGCCCTCCCTTCCTAGTCTTGGCATATCTTTCTCCTTCCTTCCCGCTTACCTTTCCTGCCTGATTCTGTGGGTCCTTGGTGGTCACATTGTTTGTCTCCTTCCCCTCTTTTAGCCGGAGTCCTGGTTTGAAGATCTTACGCGGGAGCAATTATGTCCTCGACTTTAGGTTATCAGCAGGTGTTTGGCTGGGATTCCGCCTCTTTATATCTGCTCGACCTCTTACACTTTCGCCAATCATGCGTATTCCTCTAGGCCTAATCATTCTTCCGCGCGCATAGAGAGCAGTTTCACGAGAATTTGATGCAGTGCAGACAGTGAGGGTTTCCGCTGGCCCCGCTGCAGGCTATCTGCCGTTTCGACCTGTCCCTTAGCTGATCCTCCTTCTTTCTGCAAGGTAGAGGCAGGCAGAGATTTGGAATCCCCGCTGCGGTTCGATCACTTGAGGGCTCAGTAAATGCCGGCTGGGCCTTAGTCACTCAAGCCCTCGACATACTATCTCATCAGGTCCCTTGGTGCTCATGCTCTGGTGCCTCGATGAACTTACATCGTCCATGTTCGAAGATGGTTTGATTTCCTTTGAGGCCACCCAGAACGGCCTTTCGCCTCAGATCCCTTATCAAAAGCGCTCAAGAAGATTTTGAATGCATGTCCAATTCCAACTTCCTAATTCAGGCGCTCGGTCAGCCTTCGCTCGTCTTTTTAGATACCAAAGGTCCCCGGTTCCAGTTGCCTTGCCCCCCGGATCCCTTAGTGTGAAGGAGGCCACAGGCTTTTGTACATTTCCAAAAAGCTCCAAATACTAAGCCGATTATCTCGGATCTTCCATTCCACAAAACACCGGAAGGAACGTTATTTTTTTGTTAGTGGTCGTAATTGGGAGTATAATCCTACTGACCAAGAAGACACGCTAGGTGATTCAATCTGACTGCCCTCAAGAACCTTCTCCGTGAGCCTGGGCCATGCCACCAGGCTCAGCTCCATCCAAAGTTCACAGGTGCTCTCAACTTTGTCTTTGGTTGCGGTCTCGTGTGTTCGCCCGTCCTGCACTTGCGATTTGTGTGAGGTGAATGAGGTCACAGCAAAAACCGCCGATATATTCCAACTTAACAATCGATATTCCCGGTCCTGTGCACAAATCTTCTCGACTTCTCCGTTTGAGCTGCCCAACTTCACCTTCACATGTCCTCTCGCGTGAGCTCAACCCGAGTCGGCTCAAAGAAGAAGAAAAGAAGTGCTGGCGAAGAAGAAAAGAAGTGCTGGTGAAGAAGAAAAGAAGTGCCAAGTTTGTCCCTACTGCCCGAGAGTGTACTACAACGGTTTGAGGGTATCCTCAGTGCCTGGGAGTCCTTCCCCGCCTCCTCCAGGTCTGGCATATAAGGCCCGCCTGGGGCAGTCCCGATCAAGAGGTCCCACGCCCTCATCCTCCGTGGTCAGGTCCCACCCACAGGATCCATGTCCGCTCTCCCCATGCTATACATGTTACTAATCCTCTACGGAGGGACTGAAGCTTCCGATATCCCGCCATCTCCGCTTGAGACTGAATATGTCGCTGAACTTCTTCCAGGCGCCTGAGAAGCAGGGGATTCTACGCCCGCTGAGGAGGCGCTGGCCTTGTCAGCTTTAGAAGCGTTATGGTATGTCCAACATCGTCCATCTTCTATCCGATCCACATGATTTCACTGGTCTCATTTTGTTCATTTCATAGCGCTTATGTAAAAAGCCCGGCTAAGAAGGCTTGCTTCTCCTGAAACGCCGCATGGCTATTATGCCGTCGCTCTCACTCTTGAGAGAGACGATCTACGAAGCGAGGTTCGACTTCTTTCTTTATACGATGCCGTGGAAGGCGCTGCCAAAACTTCAATTCAGCGTATACTGACGGCAAAGCGCGAGCCAGAACGGTGTTGTAAGTGAGGTTTGATAGCGAGGGTCACCAGCGAGCCGCGAGCGGCTGGCGAGGAGTTGGGCAGAACTGGCGAGGCTTAAAGGCTACCGTGGTGAGCGCACCGGGGTCGAGCAACAGCGTAACAAGAAGAACTTCAGCGCTAGGACGAAGCCGCAGATCTCGCCACCACGCATATCAGCCGCCCCAAGAGGTCACCGGTGGGTCGGTATAACCGTGTCCAACGGCGAACGCGTCGAGCCCGTGATGATCTCCGCAGGCAGCGCACCTTGCCACCGTATGGAAGCGTGATTGCCGGTCGGTGGACGGTGCGCCGTCGCCGCCGGCTTCCGCCGCTTACGCGCGCGCTTCGTTTTCCCAGTCGAGCTCAGATCCTGCCCCGCTGACACGAGCGGTGGGGAATTCAGTCCGACGAGGAGGAAGACCTTAGGTGTCTTCGACGCCCTAACTCGCTTCGCCGGCGACCCCGCATGAGGCCGCCAACCGGTTTCTTCGATACTTAGACTTTTCCGCCATCCGCTCGCAACGGTCAATATCACGATTTTGACTTTTATTGAAACGCTGAAACGGTATTCACACTTCTTTAACCTGTCTTTCTTCCCTTATACTTCGCAATAAACTCGACTTATGATTCTTGGCCGCAGCTGGGCTGGCGCCCTTTTGACACCAGTTGTCATCTTACGAACTCACAGCCTCATGGCTTGAACGAGCCACGCTCCTTGAGTCCCAGCCACGCATGATAGCATCCTCGAGCTCCTCGGCTCTCATTGAAGCAGCCATGTGGACCTTTATTCTTCGGTCACTGACATTTAATCGAGCTATCGCTCTTTCACATATGAGCTCTAGGCTCCTCATTGAGGTCATGCCACGGTCATGTCGAAATGCTGGGCTCTCCATCCGAGCCCCGGCATCCACGAGGTCGGGCGCCACCGACAGGACGAAAGTCGCGATGTAAAATGCACGCCTATACGCGCGGCACAGCCAGCGTCACATACAACAGATCGTTGTCAACGGATATTCATCCATGGAGAAGTGCATTGACTAATAACCATATCCCAACATTATCCGACTTAAATCCCTCGACTTCTATTAACCAACTCTATGATTAAAGCCAATCTTAAATTAACGCAGAACATCGCGCGGTAAAGACCAGTGATCTGCCTCCCCGCCACTTTGACGGATCACTACCTACCATTGCAATGACTTCTCATGACGGTGATCGTGTCGATACTTCCCGCTATTGTCCGCCCTATCTCGCCAAGAGGGTTGGGTATCGCTCAACCTCTCGACTCGTGAACGCTTAAACGAGCAAACCCCATCGCCATACTTCTGGTTCGGATACTTATTTTACCGATTTGACCGAGGGTCGCCTGATCAGATTCCTAGAATCCATTCGATCCTGATACTAGCCAGGATCATGCTAAGTTGGCCAGACATAGCATGTATTTCTTAAACTACGTATATAATATTAATCACACCTCATAGATAATCGACATATAATGTTTAAACTTTAATCCATTCAATTCGTGGATATTCATAAAACCTTTGTGATAGAAATCTGTGAAATATGTTTGAATCAATAACAAAAACATAATCAATCTAACAATTCATCCGAAGGAGAAAAATAGGAAATACAAAAGGTAGTGTCTTCTCCAATAATCCGGTCGTTGTTCGCTTTCCTGCCTCAACCGCACGCCTCGATCATCCCATGAAATTAGGTCCTTAAGCTCGTCGATATTGAACGTGGTACTCTTCACGCGACGCTGGGTCACTGTTGACTCTCCAGTTACCAAAGGTCATGAGGTTGCGACGTCGCGTGGCAAACAAGATTTCTTATGTTTAGCCCAAATCACCTAAACCACCCTATTGACCTCGCTAATTACAAACTAAGAATAAGATCTCGGGCTATAATGCGCTATTTAAAATGTAAAATCAACCACAAACATAAAAGCTTTAATTTCTGTATAACATGAGTGTTTTAGGCACTCATCACACTTTAAACTCGCTCCTCGCTTGTCCCTGCCAAGAACCGACTCTAAACTCAAATGCATGATCCTAACATACTAATCCTCGATCGATTGCACGCCCATGCCACTAGAATACCACTAAAAAGACTGACTTATAAACTATGTCGTGCTTCACTGAATTCTAAGAGGATCCATAAGGATGTTCGACTCTCGAGGAACTTAGTCAACATGATTCACGGACAAGGACTCAATCCTCCTAAATCTTCAATAGCTTATTCTAAGGAGCCATTTGTGCATTTGATGCAGATATCCTTAGAAGGCATACAACCCATCCCGATACTCCCAAACTTGAATTCAACTTTACCATTTGAAGCTGTCGTAATCTATGTAATAGTGATAAGAACTCACCATTCAGATTCACTTAACATAGTCTCCCAAAGAAAACCAGTTCATGAGTTTATGCTGAAAGTCCCAGAGCGGATTCGCTTGTGCTCCCACTAGTCAAGTTATACACGGCATTGTCTGAGTCCAACCACTTCAACACCACCCAAACCTAAGGTCCACATGCTGAAATTTATCTCGTCCCATGCAGCAAGAGTGAAGTCAATGACTCACCAGTCTGGTCACAGGCATTAGGTTTGCGCGTCTTTGATCGTGCTCCTGGATTCGATTGTAAGATCCCATCTATTTCGTTCATATATAGAGACATATATATATATATAATTTTTTTTGTCAGCCTCGGCGTCAACTTCTTTTGATTAGGGAACCCATCACTTAGGTGGTTAGAATCCCCTGCTGCTGGTCAAGACTCCAGTGTTCGGGCCCGCATCCCGAAGTATCATCCGTGTGTGAGGGTGAAAGCAGTCGAATTGGTTTCGAATTCCATGTGATTCACTTTGTCTCCTCCTACCTATCCAACATGAAATTCTCGAGCATCTAACACCCTACAGATCCTTTCTTGATTAAACTGTATTTGTCCAACAAGATTCATGGTCAAAATTGATTCTCGATGAGCATTCATAGTATCAAGACATACTACCTGCAAGAAACAACTTAAAAACGAAAACAAATATAACTAAACAAGACACATATAACTAACATAACCTAAAACATACTAAAGCAGAAAACAATTCAATATGATCAAAAAACAAAAAAACAAAACACACACAGAAACATGCTAACTAACATCACTAAACCCGATCACTCCTCTCCCTCCCTAGTCAGTTGCGAGGACACTGGGTCTCAATGTCACGAAATAACAAGAGAGGTGGAAGCATCCGACGCATGAGATTACTCAAGGCGGCGGTGAGTATGTAAGGAGGGTGAGAGAATCCAAACGAGCTGGTCCGCAGAGGAACCGCCGCCGCGGAGGATGGTCTCTTTGTCATGTAGACCATGCGCATGTCACTGGAGGGCCTACACATCTTGACCAATGAGGACACGGTGTTCGGTCTCATCATCCAGAGCCTTGAAACAAGCAACAGGTCAGCCACTGTCCAGATACAAAGATCTGATCTGACCTCCTCCCGGGACGGTCAGTGGTGGGGATGAGGAAGACGGCAGATGGTGGTGGATGGGAGGAAGACGGTGGTGGTGATGGGAAGAGGTCCGCCACACACTCCCGAGGGTCAATCAGAGGCCAAATTGGGCCCGAGTCATACATTGTATTGGGCGTGGGACACCCGACTTGTTTAATTAATTGATACAGTTCCTTAAACTTGTTTATTAGAGACCGATTTTATACGAGCTTAGAATGGTATCGTATTTTCTCGATAGGTAACTTGACCTTCGGATGGTTTTTCGAAGGCATATTTTTATTTATTTTTAAATAAATGAAAATAAGTGATGACTCTAATTTATTCTTTTTAAGAAATCTTTTTTTTTTTTTTCACAATAAAAAGTGAGTTTGACCATTGAGTGGGGGATGCAGGAAAAAAAAAGCGGGTCCATAGTAGCTAAAAAAATAAAATTTAACAAAAAATTGAGAAAGTTGTTAATTGTTATGTTGTTAATAGTTGACCTTAGGGAGAGAAAGGACTAAGGCTGGTAGGGTTAGAGAGAAGAGGGAAACGGCAGTGCATGTAGTGGAACGTGGGGGCTATTGGGAGAGTTGTCATGTACTGCCACTACAACAAATGTAGGCTACGGCGGCAATTTTTTAAGGTCAAAGAGGCGATTTAAACCTCTCCAACAAAGTGTAGCAATGGTCCGTTTAGAGGCGGTTTTTATGTCCAATGGTGTAGGGTTGGTTAATAAAGGCGGTCTGATTGAAGCGGTTAAAATCGTCCCAATCGCAATTATAGCGGCATTTAAAACTATCTCTACGTATGATGATAATCTACTACTTTCATTTGTAGGATTGGTTTAAACGCCCTTATGACAGTGCGGAGTTTTTAAAATTAAGCGACACCCTTGTTGGTGATTGTGAATCGCTTCTAAAGTTTTGGCGCCAATATGGATACAAAACGGTTATTTGATAATATTTAAAGATAATTTGAATCGTCTTTATATTTTTTCAACTGATATTTTTTTGTAATTAAAAGCTAATAATGATATTTTTGTGACCAATAAATATGATTAAATTAATAAACATCGATCATGATATAAAAACACATTATCCACTTCTTCAATTGCAATATCAAATCTCTTAACAAGAATTTTAAAAATAAGCAATAACAAAACTAATTTATGTAAACTCTAATAGAAAATGGTCTACAATTCATTCTTGCTTTTATGTGTAACTCAAAACTAAAAACTATGTCTAGGATCATAACTTGAATATGTAGAATGATTGTTAGTGGAAGGCATGTGTTGACCGTTAACCAGTATGTTAACAGAAAAAATGAATTTAAATGGCAAGAAAACATATTGATAACAAAAAAAAAAAAAAGTTCAAATAATAGAATGGCATTGTGAGAAAGAAATTCTATAATTACACCTGTGAATTGTTAATAAACATTTTTGCTTTCTCCCTTGTTTGTATGCACGGTTTCTGAATGTCCAGAACCACCATGTTCTCTCTCGTCTCCGTTCTCAGCCATTTGCAATAAATTCCAAGATTAAACCAACATGTTAGTCCTTGGTATCAATTAATTTTTAAATTTAGGAAAATAAATATCATATTTAAATAATAAATATTATTTGAGAGAATATTACAAGTTTGAGAGTTCATTTGGGAAAATAGTCCACACAAAAAATACGACTCTTATTATCTATTGAAATGATATCTCTACAAAACTTAACTTTATAGCTTGTCATGATTGGGCTGCCATGATTAATATATTAGGTCCAATATACTGATAGAAAGTTGGCCTAACCCACCCAAGCTCTGCCCATGGACCTTCCATTGGGCTTGACCCAGTGAAATAGAGTAGATTGTTCCATTGATTTGATGTTAATGCATTGAACATTGACATTTGAACTATCAATGCGTAAAACTATAAAGAAGCTAATCGTCGATGACATAACTATTCGTCGCAACAAGCCGATGAAAAACAAGTAACAACAAGTCCGGGGCAAAAAAAGGCAAACTCATATCAGTATGAAAGAAATCACTCAATTGGAAAATAAAACTTATATCTGAAGAAAAAAAATGATGGAAGGGATGATTTTAATCCAAAAATGACAAAAAAATCACCTCTCTTCTCTACTGAACAAGGGTCTCAAAGAGATAATAGAGGGAGGGGCGATTAGGGTTTCCAGAGAGTCACTCGGTATATCCATTAAGTGATAGACTGATAGTAAGTATTAACTATCATCATTATTATATTATTATTGTTACATAATCGGTAGAGTCCATGATTTTCTTTTTCACTGATTACTACGTCGTCCTAGATCATATGATTTGTTTCTCCCACAATTTAAATTTTTTCATGGTCCACTGTACACGTGGTCTATTGGTAATATTTTGGATTAGCTAGTCGTGATAGAGTTAATTCTCATGTGAAGCATTATGAAGCAGAACATATGATCAACCATTCCCAAATTTCAATATTAATGAATTTTGTCGTTTGTATTGTGGCCCAATGGGCCTTAAAGGTACTTGCTTTGCAAGAAAATGATGGCAAAGAATTAAGAATGATTTTTCAAATGGTAGACATGAATTAAAGGCTAAGTACTTATTTGAAAACTCTTATTTCTTGTTATAAAGTAAAAGATTATATGTTTTATCAAATTACTAGGTTATATGGTATAACTCAATGATCAACTTAATTTAGTCAATATATAATTAATTAGTCTTACTTCTTTTGTTTGAGAGAAAAAAGTGGTAAAGACAAAAATAAATTAATAAATAAATAAAAAATAAAAATAAAAAAAGAAAGAGAAAAAATGAAATTTTATATGGGTACAAAGGATGAAACTCTTATTTTCAAGTTTCAAAGATATGATTCTATTGCTATATATTTTGTGCAATTAATGCTTTTTATATTGAAAGTAATAGCATTTGTTACTCTTACTTGATTGAAAGGCGATATATAAAGTTGTGTATTAGCTAATTGAAAAGTTATTTCTTTGACATGGTCATTAAAATATACATTCATGCATGAGGAATACATTACATGAGAATTCATGCATGAGGAATACATTACATGAGAATAAGAACTTTTGAATCTAACATTGATTAAGCCACTGGTGTAATCATTTTGTCAGTTAATAAAAATATAAATTGAAATGCTACGATGACACAAACAATTGCAATATGAATTTTTTATTAATCACACATTCATAATATTTTAACATGTTGGCAGTTACTTTTACTCTACTTCTGAAATTATTGCTAGCTCTTGTTGAAAAGCTCCTCTTGAAAGCACTCAAGTTTTGTCTTTTGTTAGAATTGTTGAAGCAAAAGGATTAGGAGGTATGGTTAATTTATTTCTCCTTCTTCCAACATATGTGTACTACAATTTTCATGGAAGGACGATGAACGGGATACCATTGAATACATGCAAGTCCTACAATTGCTAATTTCTTTGCAATCTCAGCATCTCCTTCTTCTTCTAGCCGAATATGCAATTCTTCTCCCATATCCAAATGATTATAAATCCATCCCGGGAAGTATACTTGACTAGTACTCTCCACACTAACATCAATGTTCTTCCTCCCTCCGACCATTTCAAGTAACAACATTCCAAAACTATAAACATCTGACTTATAAGATACATTCCCAAAGTTCCTAGATATTACCTCCGGAGCAATATAGCCTATTGTTCCCCCTTACCGTATCATAGAGAGTACGCACTTTGTTCCTTAGAACATAATTTGGCTAAACCAAAGTCAGAAATCTTTGGATTAAAGTCGTGATCAAGTAAAATATTATGAGGTTTGATATCAAAATGAAGGATTCTTTGATCACAACCTTCATGAAGATACTCAATTCCTTTTGCTATACCAATAGCAATTTCTTGAAGTTTCTTCCAACTAAGTGAATGTTTCTTATCAACTCTTGAAAATATGAACTTCTCTAATGATTCATTGGGTAAGTACTCATAAATCAGGGCTCGTTTAAATCCATCGGCACAAAATCCGATTAAGCGGACTATGTTGACATGGTGGATTGTACCCATTGTTGCCACTTCGTTAATGAATTCTTCCCCATTTCCTTGAGAATGATTAAGGATTTTTACTGCAACAAAAATTTCATCTGAAAGTTTTCCTTTGTATACAGTTCCATAACCTCCTTCGCCCTAATTTATCTGAATTAGTTTATGTAATCCTTTTAACATCGGCATAAGAGTATCTTGAGGCTTAAGAGCTTTAAAAAGTCTTCTAAAAACTTTTAACCTTCATTCTGTTCTCTCTCTCTGGATTTATTCGTTATAGCTTCGATAAAACATAACAATTACTAACATGAGAAAAAAAAGAACCAAATAATGTACCTACATACATAAAAAGAAAGAAACATAAATTTTTTTGCTTAAATAACAATTTCAATGACCAAACAAAGAATCCTTATCTAAAGAGATAATAAAAATAGAATATTACTGTCACAATAATTTTAATTGATACACTGTAGAAGATTAAAAAAAAAGAAGTAATTAGCTAATTAACGTGCGCTTGGATAAAAGCATGCTCAATTACATATTCATATGATGATGATTTTAATCTATTTAAGTTTATTACGGGGTTCAACCTTATCTTTTTTGGGTGCCGTTCTTGTATTCTGAGGGTTCATTTCTAATTAATACCGATTCTGTGCTAACTCCATCCTAACTTTTTAAATTTAAAGTCATGCCATACTCTTCTACTTCCTCCTATATATCATATATAATTAGACTATGTTTCATAATAACATATCCCATGTCATAGGAAAATGAATGTGAAGAAATCTCTATCATTATTTTATGCCAGTATATATAGTTACAAATGTGTAAAATCATTCTCTTATTATCATTTCAAATTATTACCTAATAATATACAAAAACAAGTTATCTAAGAGGCAAAATATCTAAGACATAAATCCCTCGTGAGTTTTCTTTTTTCAAAAAAAAAAAAACTTTAGCATAGAATGTGTATAAAAATAGAAAGAGCATGTTTTTTTTTTAACCAAATCATCTTTAATTTCGTGTTTTATTAAAACGGGTTTGAGACTATTTTGAGTTGTAATAAAATATCTCTAATAGAAATTAATCCTTTTTAAGCCTATAAACTGAATCAGCAGCACTTATGATCAGATCAGAAGATTAATGTGGAATTAAAAGACACACAGAATCCCTTCATACCTTTAACGCCACCTCCATGGCAGCTTCCACATATCGATTTCGACCACTTCAAAGAAAAGGCACTTCCATTGAATATATAATTACCCCCATCATCATATGGAACTGAAGCGTTGTAAAGCCTCCGGCAAGAGGTTAGGTCCAAATAGCGGACATGATAGGAGGAATAAACAGCATAAACTGGGTTAGCAAGGATAGAAAGGCAAGGGATGGACAGAAACTGAGTTTCTTCTGTTTTGTCAGAGGAACAATTGAAGAAGGAAGTCTTGCTTGCGTTTTAACCGGAAGGGGGCTAAACTGAGGTTTGGAAGCTGTGTGGCAAGGCAATCATCCGGATCCTGGACAATAATTTCCTGAGATTTGTAAAATATATTCTTGACCAAGAACTTTACCGAATCCGGCAGCTCTAGCATGGTCTGATTATTCTCAGAGCAAGATAACTCAAATCCGGGGTATCCACAGTGGTATGGCTGGTGTTTTAGACGGAAAGGGAACTGAATCACTACACCCTCCTGGCCACAACCATTTGATGATGTAATGCAGTACTCATCTGGGCTAGGGCTCCCTATCATCTCCTCCACAAACAAGATGATCAGAAACAAGAACATAAATAAAGAGAGATGTAGGTTCATTTTTATGGAAGGAAGTTGTGGCTTTTGCCAAGAACAGAAATCTCCGGGATAGGAAATAAAAGTGGAAAAGGAAATATACAAATATTCAGAGGAGATTAGCCTGAAATTTTATAGAGAACAATTCTAAGGAGGATTACCGGGGTAGCTGAGTTTCAGTGTCCTTGTTTTTATGGTATTGTCCACTTTGGACTTAAGACAACGATTGTTTTGTTTTTGAGCTTCTCACTCAAAAGGTCTTCCTGGTGTATGTTATCTGTCCATATTAACTCATGATCATTCCCATTCGTAACCCATGTGAGACTTTGGGCGCACTGAGAACAGTCCCTTCATCCGGGGTATCATATGTATATGGTTATTTTCTCTCTTTCAAATTTAATTTAAAGTATGTTTGGTTTCTGGAAATTTTGAGTAAAAATGAAAGGGAAAGAAAATAGATAGGGAATGTAAAAAAAATGATGTTAAAACTGATAATTTTTAACTTACACCTTCAAACTCAAACTCATTATATTTAATTTAACTTATTAATATAGAGATTAGATGATTTAAAAATGTAGATTTCTAACTAATTTTAATTATATTTGATAGGTACATTTTCGTTCACGTAAGGTGGACTTGAACCGGATGGAACCTCCCATTACCATATCCACCATAGTGATTCTTGATTTTTCATTGTTGAAAAATTTAAAGGTATTTCCTTGTACTTAACAATGATTGAATACTCCAAATGCAACTTGCAAAGGAAGATTGTCGAAGATGCTGGCCCAAAGTCCCACATTGGATAAGAATGAAATGGCTTATGACTTTATAAGTATGGACAACATCTGATTCATATAAGGCTTTTTGGGGGAGAAGCTTAAAAACAAAACCATGAGGGCTTAGACTCAAAGTAGACAATATTATATCAATATGGATAGGGAAGGTACATGAGGTTTCCAAACATGCACATTAAACCCTATCATGAACAAGAAGCTATTCATATACATAAAAATACAAGTTAAGGACTTGTTTAGTTCTTATTTTTTAAAAACTGTTTTTAAGAATAATTTTTGAAAACACAGAGAACATCGTTTTAGGAACATTGAATTTAGTGTTTTATGTATTTTTTATATTTTTCACAACAAAAGATATGGTAAGGAAACATGTTCTCCGTGTTTCCTTTGTTCTTTTTGTTTCTCGGAACAAAAACCAATTTAAAAAAACAGGAAGAAAAGAAACCACAAATGTGTTATCATTTGCGTTTTCCTTATGCTCCTTGATCAAGATCAAACAGGCCTTAAAGCTCTGTTTTTTTTTTTTTTTTGCACGCTCTTAAATTCAACAAAGAAGCAGAAGAATTCCATCTCATTGCTTCTCTCAAACGTTATCATGTTCAGAGGAGCCAACCTTGTAGCATTAGCGGTACTCCTCCACACTTTCTTGCTTGTAATTTGCGCCGCTAATAATGGAAACCAGATTTGCCGGCCCTCGTCATGTGGAAATATTCGAAACATCAGCAAGCCTTTCCGATTGGAAAGCGATCCGTCAGGGTGTGGTGATCGTAACCATGAATTGGTTTGCGAAAACAATCGTGCTATGGTGAACTTATCAAGGGATGGGAAATACTATGTTGCCGAAATCAACTACGAAAACTCTTACCATTCGGGTAGTGGATCCTGGAGTGAAAAAGGGCAACTGTTTCTCATTTCCTCTCCATCCGTTCTTTTCTGACAGCTCGGATTCATATGACCTAATTTGGAACGAAGCGATCAATATCACGGTTTTGATGAAGTGCGAGCAGCCAATAAGTGACGGCAGCTATATTCCTATCACTCCTTGCAACAGTACTACTAGCAATGTCACTTCATCTTCATCTTCCTCACAGTCACAACAACCATATAATTATGTTTATGCACTAATACGAGGAAACACCTTGCGGGTGAATGATCTTAATTTGCTCAATTCGTGCACCATCAGCAGCATAATTCCAACTTAATTATTGAAGCCGGGACAAGTACTTTCAATGTCAGATTTGGAAGAAGCCCTGCTTCTGGGGTTTAATCTTTCATTCTACAGACGTATGAGCAATAAATAATGTTATTTTTTTATTGATCAATCATGGATTTATTTTATTGGTTGCCAGCATGAGTCCCTTCAACATTTTACAACTAATCCTATTTGCTTAATTGGTTTCATCTTGCGCAGCTTTGAACCCTCTGGAAATCTTCTTTTACTACCTGCGATTTATAATCGGTGAGATTTTGTGAGTTTATTGTGATCTTTCATGTTCATTTTTTATTTTTTTTCATCTTTCTCATGTTAATTAAATTCAATTTCCGTTGTTTTTCTCCTAACAGAGAGTGCTTTAACTGTGGACCGTTTCGTCGAATGTAAGGCTTAATAGTTCCATTTGTTGTAAAAGAAATAAAGCGATTTTCAAGATGGCAGTCCCAAAGACCAAAATGCAAAAGCTTTTCTACTTTCACCACTAACTATATTTAATGAATTTAAACATGCAGACTTCAGTTATCTTACATTTGGAGGGAGAACAACTTTTCTCGGTTAGGCTTTGAGAAGTTCATTTTCATTTTCATAAATTTAATAATAATAATAATAATAGTTTTCCCTCAACATTATCAATTTGATGATAGAATGAAACGATGATTTATTTTTGGAGCTTACTATTTACTACCAATAAATAAAATAGAGAAATGTTTTTTTTGGGTCAAGCCATGAGGTGTCCTAAATGGACCCGTGCACACATAGAAGACACTTTTAAGTCATATCATACCCAGAATAATCCCCATTCGAGTTGGGATGTACCACAAGGACGGTAAAGTTCTACTACATAACACAGCTGCATTCTGAGGGCTTGAACTCGAGGCCTCTGCAGTAGTCAATATCTTGTATTTGCTTTATATTATTTTAATTTAAACATATTTAAGACTGAGGTCATAGTTGAATAAGAAATTTTTATTTCAATTAAACAATAGGATAATAAATTACTGTATTTTACTTTTGCTTAACTAATAATATAGACAATTAACTATGATGATGGTAACAACTATTATTATTATTATTATTATTATTATTATGTGTTTCTTGCTGATTTTGAATTTATGATATGTGTAAAACCTTTTATTTTACTTTAAGTTTATAATTTTTTTTTCCTTTTATGTTTACAGTGACAACAGTCTTGACATTACAACTCATGGGTAAGGCTTCCATCAACAAATATTCGTTGCACACGTCTTAGAGCATCTCCAACAAGGCTATCTAAAATAGCTACTCAAAATATATTAAAATATTGTATTATCTATTTTAACTAACCACTTTTTCAAAGTCACTCCAAACAACGCTTATCTATTTTAGCTATCCATTTCAACCAAATTCTTAACTAACTTTCAATAATAAAATTTAAAATACTATTTAATATGTCATGTCATCACCATATTGATGACATCACGTGTTGATGTGTTACGCCACGTCATCAAAATTTTAATTTTTTTAATTTTTTTTAATAACGATCATATTTATAATGATCACGAAATTTAAAATTTTAAAATTTGAATTTTTCAACAGTAATATTTGCAACGGTTATAATTACTAGGCACTACTTAAGCAAATGTTATTACAGTACTTGTACCATGATTACTACTATCTAAATTTGTTTGTCTATTAATAAAAAAGAATTACATCTTCTTTCCCAATATTTTCATTTGGCGGCGTTGATAATATTCAGCTTGTAATTGAGGCATGCAACTCGTACTCAAAATACATTATTCGATCTTCTTCTTTCATTTGCTCCATTTTCATTTTCTCTTTCTCTTATAGTAGACGTTTGCCTCGTAGTAGACGCTAGATTATTAATATTGAGAAAATAAAAAATATACATAAATATATTATATATTATAACAATTAAATTTGTGTTCTAATTGTTTATAATTTCTCATAATTTGTTTTTTATTTTTTTTAATCTCGATTTTTTCCTGTTTTGTACATTAATTTTCTGAAAATTTCCTATTTTTTTCAAAGTTGTTTGAAATTTTGTTCTAATTGTTTCATAATTTGCTTTATATTTTTAGGAAGAGAAATGAGGGTCATGGGAAAGAAATGAGGGTCATGGGAAATAGATAGCCAAATAATGGCTATGGAAAATAGATAGCCAAATGAGAGCTATGGGAAATAGATAGCCAAATAGCTAGCCTTTTGGAGTGGATTTTTAGGAAAAAACTAGCTAAAATAGCTAAGAGGAGGGGTTTAACTAGCCTCTTGGAGATGCTCTTATATATAGCTCTTTTTGTCTAGCACCTTTTGAATCCTTTCATCACCAAATCAAGTTCCATAATGCATTTGGCTGTACAAAATGAACATAGATTGAAATTCCAAATCTGTGAATTAATCAAAATTTTCTTTCTAATAAACTTATTATTAAAATTTGTGATGTACTTGATATCAAATTATTCCAAATTTTGATATAGTACAGGGGAACTAACAAATAAAGTTGGAATTTGGCATCTAATTCAATTCCTTAATTTTCTTCTTTAATGATTCCATCCTTTATGTATATCCTGGTATCACCCAAAAGAAAAAGGGATAGTTGACTATTTTTAAGTGAAAATCCAAAACATTAGCGATTATATAGGTGAAAATGATCTTTTTGAAATAAATTGTATTAGTTGGATTTGATGATTGAATAATTATAAATCTTCTTTTGATGTTTTTATATTTTTAACATGTGATTTGTATGCAGCCATGATCGTCATTGGATGTGCTTTGCTTGGTTTTTTGTGCCTCTTTGCCTATTTAATATACAAGTTTCGACGAAGACACTTATCATTAGATGATGATATTGAAGAATTCCTACATAACCACCAAAATCTTCAGCCAATCAAATACTCATATTCAGAAATAAAGAAAATGACTCAAATTTTAAGGACAAATTAGGTCAAGGAGGTTTTGGATCTGTGTACAAAGGAAAACTTTGAAGCGGTCGCATGATAGCAGTTAAAATGTTGGTTATGTCAAAATCTAATGGACAAGATTTCATCAATGAAGTTGCTACAATTGGAAGGATTCATCATGTTAATGTGGTGAGACTTGTTGGATTTTGCACACAAAGATCAAAATGGGCACTTGTATATGACTTCATGCCAAATGGGTCTCTCGATAAGTTTATTTTTCTTGATAAAGGAAACAACATTCCTTTAAATTGGGAAAGATTATTCAAGATCACACTTGGATTGGGACGCGGGATCGAGTACATACATCAAGGGTGTGACATGCAAATTCTTCATTTTGATATCAAGCCGCACAATATTCTTCTTGATGAAGACTTTACACCAAAAGTTTCAGATTTTGGTCTTGCAAAATTATATTCGACTAATGATAGTATTATATCCATCACTGCTGTTCGAGGAACCTTGGGCTACATTGCTCCTGAATTATTCTATAAAAACATTGGAGGAGTCTCATTCAAGGCAAATGTTTATAGTTTTGGAATGTTGTTATTGGAAATGGTTGGGAAAAGGAAGAATTTAAATGCATTTGCAGAGCATTCAAGTCAAATATATCTTTCGTCATGGATTTATGATAGGTATAATCAAGGAGAGGACATGGAAATGGGAGATGCCACCGATATCGAAAAGAAGTATGTGAGGAAATTGGTGATAGTTGCACTATGGTGTACTACAAATGAAGCCTGTGGATCGTCTTCAATGAGTCAAGCACTAGATGCTTGAAGGAGAAGTTGAACAACTAAGTGCTCCTAAGCCAACTCTATGGCCTATTGAGAATCACATAATCCATGGTAGTGGTACTGTTCATCACTCAAATTTCATGGGTACACCAAGTATGGGAAAAGTAGTACCTGCACTATCTAATTATATTGTGTAATCTAATAACAGTGTGTATTCACTATAAGGTTTCTCTGAGATCCGATCTATGTAATAATTAAGATAAAGTTTCATCCATGCACCATAGCTTGGCTCCTTGTAAGTCATAAGGAGTTGCAGAGGTAGTTAAATACCATTTCAAATCTTTAAGTACTCATAAACTCTTAAAAATAATCATATGGATATTATCACCTCTTTTGAAGCAAATTATTTCTTTTTTTTTTCTTTTGATGATACACTATGAATCAAGAGTTATTATTTACTTTCTTTTATTCTATTTTTTCTCACTATTTTCTTCTCTTACATTTTTCTTCAAATTTTTGGGAATCAAACATAGCCTTAGAGTTTTTGAATTATTTTCTATATAGTCTTATTGCTTATGTAAGATTGAAATATATGTTCTTTGTAGTTTCATTCTTTATTTGAAATTAACACAATATTTACCACTAACAAATTTATATTCTTCTTATGCTTCCTTTTTTTTACCTTTGATTTAAAGCAATAATACTAGATTAATAGAAGTATTTAATCTAGCTAATCTTAAGAAAATATAAATGAAATTAAACCTTTATTTTTATACCCAATATGTGTTTTTTATATAAGTTGTATGGTGCATTGTATGATCTAAAGGTACGGTCACCTTTAAGGTTAAAGAGCAAAATCATGAACAGAATTCATATAAGTTGGTGATGACATGGTACTTTATATTCTCAATTGTTAATAGGATCTTGGAAGATAGGTTACTTTTCCTCACAGTTCTTTTAATATTTAAAGGAAAACCATTGCTTTATGCATGGTCTATTTCACAATCAATGCCTTACAATGATTCTATATATATATAGAGGGTATGTTCGACTTTTCAAGACGTTACCCACAATTATTGGTATATATTTATATCCAAGCCACTATGTAATTTTCATGATTTCTTTTCGAAATGGCGCATAACGATGTCAGACAACTAATTCTTATGGAAAGCTCAAGCATTATTTGGGTTTAATATAAATATCATGCTTCTTAACATCCTCCTTCACGTGTAACTTCATACCCGCTCATGGAGAAGCAAACCAACGCATCAATATGTAAATGGGGAACAAACATTCAAATTATAGAAAGGTGGTTTGAACTCATGACTTCTCGTCAAATCAAACTCTAATACCATATTAGATAATCAATTTTCCTAAAATGTTAAGTTTACAGGATTTGAGTTCAATATGAGTACCATGTTTCTTAACAACTGAATTCATATTAATGACTTTATATTCTCAAATGTGAAAAGAATATTGGCAGATAGACAAATCATTTCCCATTATGGTCAAACCTTGTGACTTGATTTGCTTTTCTTGGTTTGCTCATAATGATGTCATACAACTAATTCTTATGAAAGCTCACTCAAGATTTGAGTTCAATATAAATATCATGCTTTTTAACATACTCTTTCATGTGTAGCGTCATACTCACTTATCGAAAAGCAAACCAGTGCATCAATATGCAAACGGGGAACAAACACTCAAACTGTAGAGAGGTGGTTCAAACTCATGACTTTCCACCAAATCAAACTCTAATACCATGTTAGCCAACCAATTTTACTAAAAGGTAAACATGCAAGATTTGAATTCAATACTAATATCATGTTTAATTCATATTAATGACTTTATATTCTCAAATGTGAAAAGAATATTGGCAGATAGACTCATTTCCCATTATGGTCAAGCCTCGTCACTTTATTTGCCAATAATTAAAGAGGGTCGTTTCCACTAAATTAATAACCCCACGAGTGGACATTCAACATTGCATGCTTTATGTTTTCCACTAAAATAATAACCCCACGAGCTCTGGCAATTCTTTGCTTTTATGTACAACTACTTTTCGTGGTCTTACCCACAATTCTTGGTACTTTTTATTATGCCAAATGTTGATACAATCATGGAAGATAGATCATGCCATGCATTATGGTCAAGCTTTCATACCTTTACCTATACGATGCATTCATTATTTATTTTACTTTTTTGATATCTATTCACTTTGCATTACATCATAGTATTATTTTACGTCCTTCACATATTTGTTTTCACTAAGACTCGAACCCTGAATCCCTTCCTTTCCTATATTAGCCTAAGCTATTAGCCACTTGAGATAGGTCTTATTAACAAGATGCAATGCATTCATTATGTTTACATACAAAAAATGTATTTTCCATGAAAGTGGTAAGCTTTTTTTAACTTTGCACTGACCCTAGCTAGAAGACATCCAACATTAACAGACCACTTCACCTGAATACTCTGCTGTGTTTTGGTTCCTGGAAAGTAGAAAGAACAAAATGTAAAAAAAAAGATTTTCAGATCTGGGCTTGTTTGTATATTGAAAATTGAAAAAAATCAAATGCTATAAATAAAATTATTTAGAAACTTATATATTAATTTTTAGATGATTTAATCTATGTTAATGAGTTCAAATAAATAAAATGAGTTGCAAGTATAAAAATAATTTATCGGATAAAAAAGCATTTTTGTTTTCTTTCATTTTTTCCTTCCACTTTTCTCTATATTTTATTCCTTTTCATTCTCCAACATTTTCTGGAACCAAACATCTCCTCTGCAGATCTTTTCCTTTTGCAAAGCAACTGCTTTTCATGGTTACACCTTTGGAATCAATGGGTCCAATAATACTTATCTTAATTAAAGTCATCTTTTATAATTTTTTTTCTTTTAGAAAAGAGAAGAGGTGTGAGAAACGTTCTCACGACAATGTGATATGGAATCACTTTGATTTTTGATTGCTTTTATATCTAATTTTTTTCTTTTTCATAAAATAGAAGGTTGATAACTTCAACTAAATTAGATGTGGATAATGTCTACTTGATGAGTTGTTAGGTGGTAATTAAAGATGTCTGACTAATTGAAAGTTGTAGGCTTACAAAGATCAAGGGATAGTCATTCCGGTCTGGCATGCTTAGAATTCTGAAGGTGAACACTTACATACCATGATTGGCCTCTAAAGGAAAATTAAACAATTGGAAATTAGTTGTTGGATCAGAAAATAAATTTAATAGCATATCATTGGTCTTGACTAAACCATCAAACAATGTAGATTAATGTTTCTGAATTATCATTCACATAGTCTTGTTGACAATGTTAAGTTGAAGAAATGCCTACTTTCTATAGTGAAGAATAATTTCATTTCTATGATCTAATGGTTCTATTAAATATAGTACTTAAAATAAGTTTAAATACTTCTCTTACCCTTTTGATTTTTTTTATTTCACCCACCTCCTTTTAATTTTAAGAAGTCTAATAAATTTTAAATTTCATTTATTATATTGTGGACTATCCATATCTTTTAAAAAAAGAGGAAAACAAGGCAAATGGAAAAGACAAACTTCATTAGTGCATATATTGTACTCAGCACCCCTGGCATTGTTCTGAAAAGATAACATTTTTTCCGTGCAAAAGTTATCATTCTTTTCTTTATAACTGATTGAAAAATACATTATTTCAAAAACACAATTGATTATATTGTGGGCTCATCTATATAACGTTTGAAAAAAAAAGGGAAAACAAGGCAATGGAAAAAGATGAAATCTTATTGGTGATGTCTATTTTTGGTTCTTTTTATTTAGTTTAAAGTAACTCACCAATATCAATGGACATGATTGAGATGAACTTATTATCAATTGATTCATTTGTTGAGAAACTTCATAGACTCTTTACTATTCACATTTGTATGATATTATCCACTTTGAGTCTGAGCCCTCATGATTTTATTTTTGAGATTCTCTCCCAAAAATCCTCATAATAATTTAATTAGATGTTGTTCATGTTTATAAATTCCTAAATTTTCCAATTCTTAGTCAATGTCGGATTTTGGGCACACACCCAACATCATTTTAGTTTTTCTTTTTTTGTTTTTTGAGGAACATCATTTTAGTTTAAGTTAGTTGATATCTTGAATAGATAATTTTAGCTAAATAAAAAATCAAATATTTTAATATTTTCTATTAAAAGCACCATTTTATTAATCAAATAATGTTTATAGATTATATAAGTTTTATCACACCAAATACTTACATATACACATTTCTATAAAACATTGAAGGCACCTTATATAAGTTCAATGTTTATAATTTTGGAATGTTAATTAAAATATTGAGAAAGAGAAGAATGCGTTTGCATTTGTACTATATATACTCAAGTTGATCTAATATACTCTTCATTGTAGATTTATGATAAAACGGAGGAGAAAACAAGGACATGGGAGTTTGTATGGAGGACAAATCTGGAGGAAGTTAAAAGAAATTAAATTGGAGTTTTGAATCTTAACTTCACTTAATGAGGCCCCATAGAGCAGTCAGGAATTGGCTAGTCTTATTATGGTACCATGCATACCATACGTATGGCATAATTCCTCATGCTATCGCTAATAATAAAGACCCATTTGAGCTCATCCATTGATCCCAAATACCTTGCTACAATAGAGCCAATTAACATTAATTAAGGGCAAGCCCACACTTGTTCTTAATGATGGATAGAATTGCTTCATTGGCCCAAGTGGCTGTTATTATGGGCTTTCAATATAGTTCAATATAGTGGACCACTCTTAGGAAAGGACCAACCTAGAAGTAAGGATGTGCGCATAAATGTCCTCGACAGAGGTCCTTGGCATTTCGATACTTTTCTGTCCATAAGTGACCTCGATTTTAGTGTCATAGCTCATCCAAGCCCCTGCTGTCATGATCTTACACACATGGACAAATGAGAGTTATCCACGTGGCTCTTTATGTCAACAAATAAGCAAAACACTCGTTTGATCGTGACAACAAGGGCATGAATGAGGTATAACACTAAACATCGGGAACACTTGTGGACCGAAAAAAATTCAAAGGCTAAATTGGACTTATGACTATAACTCAGGGGCATTTATGTACCTTTTCCACTAGAAGTAAGGTAGCAATTTTATGTTACATAAACCTAGATCCATTAATTAGCAAAATATCTTGTCAACACAACATATAGTTTAGTGTCCTTGAGCTAGAGAAATAACACTTTCATGAACAACAAACTATTTTCATTTGACATACTTATTACTTTTGAACCTTTGTTGGTATATACAACAAAAAATAAAACTATTTCTAATGTTATTTCTTCCTTGACTTATGATATTGATATATTTGTTTAGAAAAATAAAGCATTTTGCATATATATTTAGAGTATGTATTCGCTTTACGAGATGTTGTGTTAACTATCAAGAACAATGATATTTTTAGACCTAGGGATTCAAGAGAATTCCATAGCAATTCTAGATTATTAATAAAAAAAAAAGAGTAATTTATCTAGTTCTATCATTTTACTAATAAAGGACATTTGGAGATTAATATGATCAGAATGTAAATATTTGCAAATAACGTCATATTTATAGAAAAACAAATAGAATAACAAATTATTTATTTAAGAAATGTTTATGTAATATAGAATCAAATATTTGCAGTCAAATCCTCTAATGTCAATATTTTTTACAGATTACTATGACTCATCTTTTAATGGAGTTTCTAAGTTATCTTTTTGTGGTATCCTAGCTATCAATATTAAAAAAAATACAAAATAAAACAAATTGGCTATACAATATTACGCTAACTTTTATACGGTCAACACTCTCAGACCATTGCAAAGTGTCAAAATCAACTACTTAATTTCCAAAAGAAAATAAACAAGTTTATGTCAACTTAAGTGGTTCTAGGTTTAAAATTATTTATTGGTTAATAAATTACTTGTTAATTACGTGGAATTGAACATACTTGTATTCAATTATTATTTGGTCAATGTTGATGGAAGATAAGGAAAATAATTACAAAGTTCAAACATATAGCTTAAAATACCATATCTGCTAACCTCACTATGAAAAACCATGTTACCTAACCCACTAAAACCCTTTGTCTAACGATCATCAAAACTGAGGAGGTCTTTTCTCCCTTGAAAGCTCAAGGTCGACCTGAACACTTAGCGTTCCAACTTCTATATCAGTATTGTTCAGGTCGACCTTGACTTAGGAAAAGAACCCATTCATGTTAGAAGAAAAAAAAAAAAAATTATATATATATATATTTACTATATTCTTTTAGATGATATAGAAGTTGGAACAACTAATAGATAACTAATAAAACAGTATTATTCAGGCTCCATCCTAATTTAGGAAAGAACCCATTCATGTTAGAAGAAATTATTTTCTAATTAAAAAAAAATAAATTTTGGTAGTAACCGATGAGGCAACATAAGCTTTATGTTTAGTTTCTAAAAATTTTAAGGAAAAAATATGAAAAAGAAAATAGAAAAAAGAAAAAAAAAACAAATTAAAATAGAGAAATTTTATTTATTTATTACATGGAACAAGTTACATTTATTTATTTGTTCATCATGTTTATCTTATGTGGTAGAGCATTCAATATTTTAAAAGGCGAACATAGGGAAAGAGGGTCCCCGGGTTCAAGTCCTAAATGTAATGACTTATTATATTATAACTAAAGTGTTTAGCTTTGAGAAAAAAGAAAACAAGTTAATTAAATTTATTTTATATTGCTAATATAAAAATTAAATAATTTAAATTTACATAAACTTCTTACTAAATTGAACTATATTTTATTTTTTAAAGATTTTTTTGTATAAAAATCAAACTTGAGAAAATAATTTTATTTACCTTTTTTTAAAATTATTTTTTAAGAACCAAAGAAAATCCATTCTTTATATTATGTATATATATATTATGCTACGTTGACTTGTTTAAGTTACTCTATGTTGAAATTCATAAACCAATTTGTTTAAGCTCTGTTGTCTTGGAAAAACAACATGAAAGAGACATCAAACTATTTCCTTTTCCATGTATAACAAATGATAGCCATATCACATAAGGATAATGTTTATTTATTTATTCATGTTTGTGGAATATATATGTATAGTAAAAATATTTTTATGTCATGTTTAATCGACTAATTATAATATAGATACATTTGCGTAGAAGACACCATTCCGTGCATATAAAAATCATGTCACTTTTAGCATCCTTCCCAGTGACCTTTGAATAATTCTTGTCTTAGAAAAACTTGATTAAAATACAACATCAAGGGAGTGACACGTTTGTGAGTACCATAATCATTAGACCCAAATAATCATTAGACCCAATACTTGATGGACCCAATGTAACACCCCAAAATATACCTAGCAGCTGACATGTTTAGGTATTTCAGAAGCTGGTGAATTTGAATGTTTCTCGTGAGTTAATACAAACATGGAAACGAGAGACCCGGAAATTTATTGAAGACTTAAGTGACAAATTGTACTTGTCCAAAAGGGGCTTAAAAGTCATAATTTGAAAAGACTATGGGTCAAAGAAGAAATAATAGGAATTGTTGCAATTCCTAGAAGATTAGAGGCCAAAATACAATAAAAGGAAATTGAAATACAATTGGCCAAGAGTTGGAGGACCAAAAAGGGAATAAGTGAAACTTAAAACCAAAATGAGTTTTATTGACTTGGCCAAACATGGCCATACTGAATTTAAGTATGGAATTGCATGGATCTATGGAATTCTAAGGCTTTGTATGGTTAATAGCTTGTCTCCAAATCTAGGGTTTTGATAGAATTGCATTCAACTCAGATTTCTTAAATTAAGGCTGCAAATCACAATGAACAACATGAGTATGCGGAATTCCCTTTAGATTGGACCATGGTTAAATGAGTGATCGAGTTAGGTTTAGAACAAACCCTAAATAATCCACTGTTTGATTTGTGTATGGGTCAGGACTCATATTAGAGTTGTTTAAATTCATGGAAGATTTTGGGGAATGATAAGTAATGAAAGATAATTTGAGTAGAAAAGAGATTACAAGATGCCTAGTAAATGGTTTTGATGTATGTTTGAAGTATAGAGTGAATTGGGTAACAAAATATGGAAAAATGGGAGGAAAACACACATTTTGGGCATTTTTCGGTGACATACCTAAGATATTCCTGAACATGTACTCCCATACGTTAGGTTCAGTCATTTTGGTTAACATGTACCGGTACATGTTGACATGTACCGTGACACCCCGTTCGCTTCCTATTTCACTGGCCAGATTTAAATTTATAACTTGCTCATTGCTTATCCGATTTGAGTGATTCAAGTGGCTAATTAAAATAGACTTCAAGGAGAACCAAACATATAGAAATAGACATCGTCAAATTCTTACTCTAAGTGGCCTAAAAATTTACTCAAAGTGGGGCTATGTGTAAGCCCATTCTCGCATCGCTTGATTACAGAGTAGTCCAGTTGTTTGACGTATTTTGTGCTCTGCTCTAATTGGGTGATTCCAGTTGAAGAACCCTTAGCACCTTAAATTTGGGGCTAGAGTAATAAAGAACCAAAGTCAACAGAGTCAAGGAACTGGAAATGAATATTGCAAACTGTTCCTTCTGCAAAATTTAAACCGACTAGTTGGCATGAAAGCCATAACTGAGTTTGGATGATCCGATTGAATGATTCCACTTCTAAGCAAAGTTGGATTTATCGAGGAACAAGAATACATGAATGATGTGTGATAGGCATCATACCGCATGCTTATCTGAAATGCCATATGGAATAGGTATGAAACCCGAATAATATGATAGAAACCCGAAATGAACCAACATGAATATGAACATGAAAGCATTATGTCAGCGAACACGTAAGCGTGAATAGCATAGGGCATGAAGTTCTGGAAAGACATAAGGATCATATGACTACCTAGGACCGAAAAATGAATGAGTGGATGTCCCGGTCGGGTGCTTCCTAAGACTTTGTTGGTGCTTCCTGCGACTCGCCAAGGCGGTTAACCACATTTCGATCAACGGTGCTCCTAAGACTTCGCCGGGTGCTACGACACTTCGTCAGGCGAAAGCAAGCACGCCCGATTGCGTCTTGCACTCGTTGGTGCAATCCAAGACTCGCTGGGCAAGGAGCGTGCACGTCCCGACAGGCTCCTGCAAGACTCCCCGGTGCTACGACACTCCTTGCCGCTGCGGCAGCATCGCCTAACTATGCTTCTAAGACTTCACGGTGTTACAAAGATTCCCTCGTTTCAGACAGACCTTCTACTTATTATACAGCCGTCCTACTCATTTCTATGATTGGGTCTAGGGTAGCCAATTAGATATAAGGATAAGACTCGAATAAAGAATAAGTGTAAAGATCTGAATGTACCTCAGATTCGCTCGTGGTACCTACGTACTCCTCGATTCGATTAAGTCTCCTCGTGGTACCTACGGTACCCAGATCCGACAAGTTCGTAGTACCCACACTCTCACCGTATCGCAAGATAAGCATAAGCCTGGTAGTACCTACGTACTCTCGTATTAGTAAGATATATAAGCCTGTAGAATTGCGAAACAAGTATAAGTCCAAGAGAATCTAAGGGTACTCTCAGATCCGCAAATAAGTATAAGTTCTATAGTACCACGAGTACTCAGATCAGAAAATAAGTATATGTATCTCGTTATGATTCACTGCCATTAATTAATGTCCACACCTCGATATGTATCTCGCACACGCCCGACGGACTCAGATGTGATACAATTATGATTAGTTTCGACTTTATTGTACCCCGGCGGGTGTCTTCACAAGGATAATATCCGTAAGATAAGTATATGTTTCGTAAGACCAGCATAAGTTCCGTAAGACAAGTATAAGTTCCTAATATAATGGCGAGATCCAAATACATGTATAAGTTCGTAATATACGATAGTTATCCCCGGGTCACAAGTATGTGCTCCGAAATACCAAAAAGATAAGTCTGGTGAAGACCAGTATAGTTTCTGTAATATACATGTAAGATCCGAAATACATGTATATGCCCCGCAATACAGTATATATCCAAATACAAGTATGTGTCCGGAATACCAAAAGATAAGTCTGGTGAAGACCAAAGATAAGTTCCGTAATATACATGTAAGATCCGGAATACATATATAAGTTCTCAAGAATACAAGTATAAGATCCGAAATACAAGTATGCTGTGCTCCGAAATACTAAAGATAAGTTCCAGAAGACTAAGATAGTCTGGTGATGATGTAAGATCCGAACATGCATAAGTTCTCGCGAATACAAGTATAAGATCTGAAATACAAGTATGTAGTCTGGAATACCAAAAGAGGTCTCTAAGACGCATAAGTCTGTGAATATACATGTAAAGATCCGAAATACAAGTATAAGATCCAGAACTAGATATATACTTCAGAGTAATAAAGATAAGATAATGGCACCAAAAGATAAGTTTTGTAGTACTTACAGTACTGTATAAGGATAAGTCTCAAGAATACTCGCATATGTTCCGTAATCTCCGTGATAGCACAAGCCTCGATCAAGTAACCTCCGTAGGGGTTAAACATAAATTCTATAACTCCTAATGCTGAGATCAGCAAGTATAAGTCTCAAGAGGCGGCGTTTTGCATAAGAATAAGTTCAGAATTCCTACTTGAGTCCCGAATGAACATAAGTTTGTTATAAGTATAAGTTCTGCATAAGAATAAGTTCAGAATTCCTAAGGGAGAGATCCGAATAAGCATACGCCTCTATAAGCCTAAGTATTTATATAAGTCCATGATATGAATGTACAAATTTCTGATATCTCGTTATGTATATACACCTAGCTAGTATAATTGTGTATATGCATGTATCGAGATAATTTAAGATATGTTTCACTGCCAGAAAGCTTAGTACGGGTTTTTAATTCGTGTAGGTACAGGAGAAGACATCTGAAGACTTCCGCATACTGTTGGGCCAACACACTAGTAAGGGTTCACTACATGTAGGTTACGTACTTGATCTCAGAACAAAAGTATAGTTTTGTATTTAAACGGGACTCGATAAATGTGTATGATTTTGATGGACACCACTGCGGTAGTTCTTTTATGTGTATATGATATTTTGATTCTCAGAGATGTGTGGGCCATACCCACAGGTCCAAGTTTGGCTTTGAAAAAAAAAAAAATCAGGTAAAGAGTCCCAGTATATGGTCTCGCACCCCGAACTCGGTTCGGATCCGCCAATCGGGTCGGACCGGGAATCGGGGTGTGAGAAGTTGGTATCAGAGCATAGGTATACGTTAACCTAGGGCTTGTTGGGATATGATACCAACACAAGTTGGTATCAGAGCCTAGGTTTAGGCGTTTCTGGATAAGTCTCATATTAAGGATGTACCTACATAGTAATGTGTTGGCCTAATGCGGATGTCTTTGTCCTGTATATCGACTAGAATGAATAAGTACCAATCCAGCTTTGAAAGATTAAGCACGATTTGCCCTGGCGGAGCTGATGGCTCAAGTGAGAGTCATGCTCCACTTCGTAGTGATGATGAAAGAAAGGACCTGACATAGAACATGCAAATGACAGAGTATGAATTTCGAAGACGAAATTCTTATAAGGGGGAGAATTGTAACATCTCAAAATATACCTCCTAGCGCTGAAGATGTTTGGTGGTATTTTGTAAGGGTAATTTGAATGTTTTGTGAGTTAAATGCGAAACATGGAAACGAGAGACCCGGAAATTTACAAGACTTAAGGACAAAATTGTAATTTGTCAAAAAAGGGGCTTAAAAGTCATAATTTGAAAAGACTATGGGCCAAAGAAGAAATAATAGGAATTGTTGTGTAATTCCTAGAAGATTAGAGGCCAAAATACAATAAAAGGAAATTGAAATACAATTGGCCAAGAGTTGAAGGACCAAAATGGGAATAAGTGAAACTTAAAACCAAAATGAGTTTTATTGACTTGGCCAAACATGGCCTTTTGAATAAACCCATTTGGATATGACCACCTCAGTCTCATTTGGAAGACCAAACCGAAAGAGAAGGAGAAAAGAGAGAAAAGATAAGAAAGAGGAAGAGAAGAAGAAGATGAAGGGGAGAAGTTCAAGCAAAGCCAAATTAAGGTATGGAAACTGAATTTAAGTATGGAATTGCATGGATCTATGGAATTCTAAGGCTTTGTATGGTTAATAGCTTGTCTCCAAATCTAGGGTTTTGATAGAATGCATTCTAACCTTAGATTTCTCTCTTTGAAAATTAAGGTTGGTAAATCCACAATGAACAACATGAGTATGGAATTCCCTTTTAGATTGAATTATGGTTAAATGACAAGTGATTGAGCTAGTTTAGAATAAAACCCCAAATAATCATCATCATGTTTGATTTGTGTATGGGTTGTGACCCATATTAGAGTTGTTTTGGGGAACGTGAAGATTTTTGAGGAATGATAAGTAATGAAAGATAATTTGAGTAGCAGATTACAAAGATGCCTAGTAAATGGTTTTGATGTGTGTTTGAAGTATAGGAGTGAATCGGGTAACAAAATATGGAAAATGGGAGGAAACACACATTCTGGCATTTTTCGTGACATGTACCGGTACACCTTGAACATGTACCTGTACATGTTAGGTTCTGGTCATTTTTGGCCAATACATCGACATGTTAGACACGTGACTTACACCCTCGTTTCGCTTCCCCGTTTGACTAGTTTTTCATATTTTATCCGATTTGAGTGATTCAAGTGGCTAATTAAAATAGACTTCAAGGAGAACCAAACATATAGAAATAGACATCGTCAAATTCTGACTCTAAGTGGCCCAAAGATTTACTCAAAGTGGGGACATGTGTAAGCCCATTTCATCGGGCTTGATCATGAAAATCCGAGTTGTTTCGGACGTATCTTGAGTTCCGGTGCTCCGAATTGGGTGATTTCAGTTGGAATAGAACCCTTAGCACCTTAAATTTAAAGGAGTATAAAGAACCAGTGACAACGGTATGCCTCCTGAAAAGCTATTATTGTGCAAGTGCAATGCCTTGAGAGAAAATAAAGAGCCAATGAATTCAGGAATTTTACCGGATAGATAGTTGCTTCCTAAGTCTAAATGAAACAAAGATTGCCACTGCGTCAAACAATGAGGAAGTTCCCCCGACAAAGCATTATTTGATAGGTTGAGTATTTCTAGTTTGCTTCTTCCATTCATCTTTTGTCACATGAAAGAAGAAATCTCTCCAGATAATGAATTATTGGCGATAGTGAAGACAACAACATTTGGTGATAAATGTGGTAATTGACCCACAAAGCGATTAGAATTTTCATTGAAGCTAGCATTTAACATAACTTGGGTTAAATCTCCATAAATCTGGTTATAGCTGAGAACGATCAAATCAATATGTAAAGCCCATTTCCAGAGCCAATTTGGAGCTGTGTCCACAATCCCTCCATAGAACAAGTCTAACGCTTGTAGAGATCTTTGCGTTCGTAGCCATGCAGAAACTTGGGACCTACCTTGCAATAAGCCAAACTTATATATTCAAGTTGGAAAGGAGGAATCCAGTTGTGGGTCACATTGAATACAACAGATGTATAAGACATGTCCAAGTACTTCAACTTTGAGAGTTTTGCAAAATTTACTTCCGTTATCATTCCTTCGATAAAGTTGTTTTCAGTGCTCAGTTCGACCAAATTAGAAAGAAGACTGCCGTTTAACTTATTAGTACCAAGATACAAGGAAGACAAGGATGATAGGTTTCCCATCTGAGAAGGAATAGTGCCACACAATGAATTAGAAAAAAGTAAAACAATTTCCAAATGTTTGATTTGTCCCAAAGACTCAGGAATTCTCCCTGTCAACATATTGACTGATAAATTTAGATGGTATGTCTAAGATCTGATATGGTGCTCGGAATATGACCCTTAAAAGAATTGTCACTTAGGTCCAAAGACCAAAGACTACTGAAATTAAACAACCAATTTGGCATGTTGTGACTGAAGTTGTTAGAAGGAAGACGAAGGACCGTGAGAGATGTAAAATTGACATATCCAAGTGATGAAATCATGTTATTAAGTTGACAATTGGGCAAGCGAGTTCAGCGGGAAGAGAGCGTGCCAAGAGAATCAAGCCAATGAACATCCCTCAGAGTGTCAACCCAACCTCAAGGCACAAGTAGTGTAAGGAAGAAAGATAAGAAATACAACTAAAATTGTCAACATAAAGTCCGCACTTCTCCTCCCCAGTCAAGGTGGCTTAAGGAAGAGATTTCAAGTTGATGAGGTATTAGGCTACCAAATGAAGCACCCCAAAGGTTAAATATGTTAATTTCTCAGAGCAAAGGAAATTATAATGGGAGCACTCTCCAAAATCTCATTGAATCTCAAATTAAGAATTCAAATGTTCCAAGTCTGGGGCCAGCAGACTAATCTCACCTCCCAAAGCCGCATTTGCACGAGGATATGGATTACCGAGGTCGAGTGCTCGACACACCGTGACACGTTGTCACAACGGACACCAGCCCATCCACAACAATCTTCAGTGAGAGACCTAGAGATAGGCGCTGTGAGGGATCCGGTGGAGAGTTTGTATGGCTTTGAGAAGGGCCTCGTTTTCTCTTCTCATTGCAAGCCAAGGAGTTTGCTTTGCTAAATTTAAGATAGGAGCAAGAAGAGAAACACCACGATTGAATTGGAGTTTCTCATGATTATTGCAGGAGTAGAAGCAAAGCTTAGACAGGGAAAAGCAACTATTTGGTAGCATAAGAGACAAATATGTTACTAGTTATATATGTACTATTTTTCAGGTAGTCCCATAATTTACAAATGTTACGAAAATTACGCCACTGAAAGCTCCAGCTTTAGCTTTCTCAATCTCAAGCCCAAAATCGCTTCAAGACGCAATACGCTAACCATTGGCAAGACTTGGTCAAGGAGAGAAAATAGAGTTGTGGACTTAAGAGGTGGAAGAATTTTTATTTTTTTTATCTCTTGTAGCATTTTTATCTTTTATCTTTTAGATAATTAGTGGAACATATTTATGAATCCACTAGCATGCACGTTATGTTATTATTTTTGTATTTAAAGCCTCATAATTATAGGAATGAGGATATGAATTTTGGCTATTTATCTCTTTGTCAACTGGTGACATTGGCGACCTCATCATCACTCCTTTATGGAAGTGCAACCTTGTCTCAAGGTTTAAGGTGGAAACTATTCATGCATGATGCTCTTTTCCCTAGTTCCACAATTCGTTTCGACTCTTCACTTCCCGCTGTTTATAAGACAATGATGACCTAGTGTGAACCACTCATTGCAATTTAGACAAAGGCCTTGGGCTCTCCGCCTTTGCATTTCATCCCATGTTAGCCTCTTGATGGATGCATTGGAAGATTGCTCTTGCATTACTCCACTAGAGTAGGTATTTGGGACCTATTGATGTGATTTTCTCATTCTTTGTACTTGATTATCTTCATGCAAAAGGTTAATGATGATTCTTAATGATATCTTTCAGTTGATTGGGTTTGAACATTCTTACCGCTCTCGCTTAAACTTGGCCCATGAACATCCCAATAAGTGCATCTTTGGACCATCTATGTACCTTGTTCTCTAATCTTTCAAACTCTTCTTGATATTCTAAAAGAGATCCGGTTTGCTGCAATTTCTTCAAGGCTTCATTGAAATCTACTCCTTTGGGTGGACCAAATTGAACCCACATTTCAACTTCAAAAACTTGTCTTGTGATCACCCGATTTTCTTGTTAGTGGATGTGACGTAGCCATTGCCACCACTAGTGTGCCTTTCCTTCCATGTAGCAAGCTGTCATAGCCACCTTTTCTTGTTTTGGTACCTCAGTATCCAAATAATGTGCCATAATGATGAGACACTCCGTGGGGTCAAGCGCCAACATACCTTTGAAATCCTAGCCTATTCTTCCTCAGAGGAATTAACTCTTCCCAACTCCCCGCCCCAGAAGGGTCGTTTAGTCAGCTCCTTGCCACGAATCTCCTCTTGAATTTGGAGATTTTGACAACCTCTACAATTCACTAAACAACTTGGTCATGCCTTCTTGGATATCGTTGACATTGGCCTCAAAAGCTTCGAGTCTCTCCTTGTGGCTTGCCATTTAGGACGAGGCTCTAATACCAAATGATAAAATCCTTTTGGTGTTTTTTTTTTTTTTTGACAAAGAGATAATTAGCAAAAAATCCATATTCTCATTCCTATAATTATGAGGTTTTAAATACAAAAATAATAAAGAAGGCGCATGCTAGTGGATTTCTAAATCTTCTCCACTAATTATCTATAGATAAAAGATAAAAAATACACAATTAAGCAAGAAAATAAAAAAATAAAAATTCCTCTCAATTTCTAAGTCCACAACTCCACTCTCATCAGTCATTCAAGTCTTGTCATAATGTCACTAACTCAAAAAATTGCTTAGTCATTGCATTTCTATCCCCACTTCCATCCAAAATACAAGGACTTAATAGTCCAAGCAAACGCATGGAAACAAACTTCCGCAACTCACAAGGTTCCTTACGTAAGATGACGGAATAATCGATTTCTTACGAGAGGCTCCTATTTACACCCCATCAATTTCTCTATACACCCCAATTTGTATTTGAGAAAAAATTGGGATATAATATATATGGGGTGTAGAGATAAATGGATGGGGTGTAAATAGAATCTCTATCTTATTTCTCGCGCCATGAATCATATGGAATTTCACAAATATATTAAGGATTGTCTCAATATCTAACGTATGCAAGTTATTCTTTGTATAGTGATCGTTAGTATTTGAGTTTTAATTATAAAAGAAAGTTACTTAAAATTATTAATAAATTCAAGAATTACCTACTTGATTTCAAATTTATTTAGATAACGAAAAGTTCTAGAAAAAAAATTTTGCGTATGAAGAAGAAAGTATCAAAATAACGATGAGTTGTTATATGTTTGATAAATAAATTTTTTAATAAAATAAAATAAAATAAAAATAGCGAACTTATTATAAAGTCAATATATTTATTTTATTTTTTACTTTTATTTATCATTAACATTTTCACGACTTTTTCGAATAGTCCACTGCCTTCTTCATTGTTATCAGTTCTTTTTGCACAATTATAATTTATGAAGATAAATATAAATTCTCTATGATTTAAAACAAATTTTAAATTGAGTTATTCAAATAATTTATTATTTTCAGTTCCGTCTCATGTATCGTAATTTGGAACATAATGCACAAATCTAAAAATGAATTATTATAAGAAACTTTTTTTTAAAAAAGAGATAATTTTATTTATTCAAATTAGTAATTCAATATAAATACAAAATCAAATTCGCTAAAGACTTTAGAAGATGACACAACATCTAAGTTAATAACATAATGAATCGGTTAAAAGTTTACACATTTGATAATATTATAATGACTAGAATACTTGACTCAAGTTATACAGCATATTGACCACCATGATTTGATTTGTTATCTTTGTCTAATCGAATATGATTTACCATCTAAGTTGTGTACATGATGCAACAAAAAAATGAAAAACCAATCATTGCACAAGGACAACATAAAAAACAAATTAAAAACTAAGATCTTTGTGAAATAACTATTTTATTGAAAAAGAAAATGATATAAATAAATTTAGATATAACAAGGTCAAGAATATCAAAATCACCTATTCTTTCGAATCAAGAAACTAAAAGAGAGTATATACATGAGAGAAAAAGAGGTATTGGCTATTACAGGAAACTTAGCTTGAACTTGCCCTTAAGGTGGGTGTTCATTTAATAATTAACGTAATTTATTATAAGATTCGGAATACGAAATTTAAGAAAAATAATTCTTAAAATATCGTAATTTATGTCACATTCAGGAAAGCCTTAAATATACAGTTTTCAAAAATAAAAACGTTTTTGGAAAGAAATTGTTTTCAAACAAGAATTTTTGTATCAAAACAATGAAGGTTTTTTCTTTTTATTTTTTCTTCTCTCTTTGTTAAAGACATGATATTCATATTAAACCAAAAATCCTATATTTTTGAGCTTTTAGGAGAATTAGTTATTTAACATGGTATCAAAACTTGGTCTGCCAAAAAGTCATAAGTCCGAGACCTCTCTCTCTAATTTGAATATTTGATCCTCATTTGTGTATATTTGAAAATCTATAGTGGACTCGGTTTAGTTTATTTGATTCTTCATATGCAGGTATAACGTTGCATGTGAGAGAAGGTGTAAAGGCATGTTATTCATATTAAATCCAAATCCTATATGCGTGACAAGTGGCATTCCATGTCAATGACATTAAACGCTTATTTGTCCATATGTGCAAGTTCATAACGACAAGAGCATGACTGAAGTTAATATAAACATTGGGGAGGAGCCTTTTGATCGAAAAATTACTGAAGAAAATTGGACTTATGACCAAAAGTTAGGGCATTTTTACCCCTTATCCCTGTTTTGTGTAGGCAAAATTCCACAGGTAACACAAATATCTGTTTTTTTCTGCATCCCTACACCTAAAGCTAAAGAATTGAGGCTCCTTCCAAATTGTCCGAATGACGATGGACTGTCACTCAAAAGTAAATCAATTACAATTGGAAGACCTCAGGGTAAAGGCATGGAGACAAACTTTCAAAAAGGCTAGCTACTCCCAAGTCCTTCTTGTATAAACGCTTGGATGGTGATGGAGGCTAAAGCATCACCATCCATCTTAGCTTTACAGAACAATTTTACTTAGAAAAACATGTTTCTGGGGTTGAAAATCCACAAGTTCTTTAAAATTAGGAAATACTTTAAAATTTTAAATAATTACTATATAATATTGAAAATTATTTCTATTATTTGTAGATGCTTAATAGTTAATTCTCCTAAAATATTTTTAGGGAAAACAATTTCATCATACACTTCACATAAGAATATAAATTTTACAATCTGAGAGACATCTAAGTATATTATTAATTTTAACTTTTTTCACAATTTTGGAAAGTTAAACCCAAGACCACCAAATTTGAAAGACATCCATACCTGCACTGTACGATTTTACCCCCATTATCATGAAAGATTTAGGGTTGTTTGGTTCCTATTTTCAAGAACAGTTTTTTTGTTCTGAAAACATTGAGAATACTAAAACTTGTTTGGTTCCCATTATGTTCTTTCAAGGTTTTCCAAACCATGTTTTAAGATAACACAAAAATAACATCCTCAAGGAGTACAAGTTTCCTATGGATGTTGGAATAGAGCCATGAATTGAATTAAAGGAAATATCAAGATAATATAGATATTTGAATTGCCTTAAAGACTCTTGAATTGAATTAAAGGAAATATCAAGATAATATAGATATTTGAATTGCCTCAAAGACTCTAGAATTTGCCCTTTGAATTGATTTGCTGATAGACTTTAAATGACGGCGGACTGCCACTAAAGAGACAAGAAACTTGAAGTGTCTATTTGCTGGGAAATTTCAAAGAGACAGAAATGATTTAATTCACCACGTAACACCCTTCTCTCTTTTTTTATTAAATGCAAATGCCTTTAAATAGGCTACAAGATAACCGTACCTAAATAAATAAAATCCATTAATTATCCCATTCAAAACTAACTCTCCATATTTATCACATAGCTAAAAAATCTCAAACAACCTTGGACTCTCCCACTACACCAATAAATAAATAAATGTCGTTACTTCCTAATTGTAGAAACTATTAAAACCAACTTTGAATCATTATCCAACATTCCTCCTTGATTCAAAGTTGCAGAAATTTTTTTTTTTTTTTTTTTTCATGGAGCACACTCTCCATCTTTTCAATTTAGGAAGCACTTTCCACTCATGATGCACGTCTCACCATCTTGTTGATGCACTCTCTTATCAACCTTCACTTGTTATTATATACCTCTCTAAAAATCCTTCTTTTTTTTTGTGAACTTCTCACCAAATTTCTTCGTGTATCACCAACTAGAAGAGTGTTTCCTCTTCAATCACATCATGAACCACTGGTCAGCCTTGGTTCCCTGAGACAGCGATTCGCAAGCCCAAGAAGCACCAAACGCATAGCGCTTGGGATCTCCGCGGGCAATCGTGGACTCTGCTAGCTGTCTCCTCAAGCAAGCAAGTCGCCTTCCTTCAAGCAGCTTCTTCCGACCTTGGGCTCTTTTTCCTCCACAGCTCCTGACACCGTCGACTTCTTTCTCCTTCCTTTCACTTCTCTTCAACCTGACATCGCCATAAACCAAGACCTCTCAAATGAGCTTTCATTTTGACAGCCTGATACATGATAATTTTCTTCTACCATCATCAAAAACTGATGGTGAAAGAGTAGAAGCCATGGAAAAAGAAGAAAGTTATATTCTCTCACAAATCCTCAAGACCTGAATGCCTGATACCATGTTGGGAAATTTCTGTAAGAGAGGAGAAAATGATTTTGCACTACCACGAACACCCTTCTCTTTATTAAATGCAAATGCTTAAATAGGCTACAAGAGATAAATCAAAATTAAAATAAATAAAATCATTAATTATCCCATTCAAAACTTAACTTCCATATTTAGAGAATACATAGCTAAAAATTCAAACAACCTTGTACTCTCCCACCACAATTAATAAATAAATAAAAACAAAGTACATTTCAATTAATAGAAACTATTAAAAACCAACTTTGAATCATTATCCAACACTATTTGCTACTGTTATGAATCACTAAGCTTCTATGGATGAGAATATCAATTCGAGAACACAAAGATGAATAGAATCATCATAAAAATGCAGAAGAGGTTTTAACGTGGTTCAACCAATTATCCCTACATCCACGGATGAGAAAAAATATTTTCACTATTATTGAAAACACAGAGAACAAGATTGGGGTATCAAAAGTATTGTGACGACTAGGAAAAATCACAAAACCCTAGGATATCCACAATACCGAGAAAATACCTCATAAAACTCTCAATCTCTCAAACCCTTACATCTCTGCACATACCAAATATCTCTTATCTCGTGACCCAAAATATTTATAAGGATATCCAAAACTTTCTTGGTCTTATAAGGAACCTAATTTTATATTTATTATAACAAATATAAATTATCCTATAAAAATATTATTTACAAAAAAAGAAATTAATACTAAATAAGAACTTGAGACATATTATAACAGCTACCATTCATGCATGTTCAAACATGTGGACTAACTTTCAAGAGTCGTGAAGATATCTATTTGCTTCAATAATTTAGCTTTGAAAGCTTCAGTCTCTCCCAAGTCCTACTTGAATAAACACTTGATGGTGATGGTGACCAAAGCATCACCATCCATCTTAGCTTCCCATGTCCCTGCAAAACTGACTCCATTTATACTTTGAATCTTCTGAGTATTGTATTATTAAGCTTTGTAATGAATCTACAAAACGATAACTATAAAAAAAGTACACTAATTCTTAGATTGATTATATAACAAGAGAGTACTCAGTGGCACCTATCATTAGGTGAAAAAAAAATTATAATATCATTAACAACATTCACAAAGCTGATAATTATAAAGTGTAATTTTAAAAGTATATTTTGATGGTATTTTTAAACTAAATTCCTGGGTCCGCCACTATTGATGGTATTTTTAAAGAACAATTTTAATATAGAAAATATTTTTGAAGGTAAATCCAGTGTTCTGTACAATTTGGAAATACTTTAAAATTCTAAATAATTACTTTATAATGTTGAAAAATCATTTCATTATTTTCAGGATGCTTATTAGAAATTCTCCTAAAGTATTTTTAGAGAAAATAATTTCATCAAATATTTCAGATAAAAATATTGTTAAAATATACCTAAGAGGATATTCCAAACATATTATTATTTAAAAAATTCACGAGCTTATTTCTATAAATTATAAATTATTATGTGATGCATAATGTTCAGAAAGACTTGGTTATCATTTCTTCTAATAAACAATCCGCACCTAAATTTCTAAGGTGAAGATTTACAGAGCAAACATTATTTCTATGTAAGTAAGAATAATGTTTTAGGAAGACTTACGTATTATTTTTTCGATCACCACCAAATATTTCTTCATTGCTTTTGTAAGATGAAAGGTAACACATCAGAAATGAATTGTTGATAGAAAGTCATTAGAAAACACAAGGACAAACAGTTAAAAAATGGACATGTATTTTAAAACAAATAATGCTATTTTAAACAATATGAGTGGAGTATGTTAGATTTGAGTGATTTGAATCGTGTAATATCAGACCCAAACTGACCAGAAAAGCTTTGAGGTGTGATACTGTGGTTTTTTGTTTCCTATGTTTAGCTATGAGATTTTATTGCAATTATAAAATTGTTTTTTTTGTAGTGTGTATTTTATCTTGTCTATATACATTTTAGTGTTTATCCTTATTCATATTTAATTTGTATATTCAAAATGTAATTCTAATGATGATAAATCAAAATTAAAGAAAAAAATCCATATGAGTGGAACCCAAAGAGAAAATAAGAAAGATGAAATGCTATTGTTCATGCATGGCTCTAATCTTCACATCACATTGAAACGGCAAGCAACTGACATTATGGTTGGACACATTTGAAGGGCTAGAATTGCAAGTTTATAAAAGTATGAAATTGGCGAGTTAGAATACATATACTACGTTAAAACACACTACCTGTTCACACTTTTTTAGAGATAACAACAATCCATGAGCAAGTAGTAGTGATTAGGATACAACATGAAGTGAAGAGTAGCAACAGTACATCAATGAAGCTGATTAATTGCTGCAATTCTAAGTACAACACACTTGAGTACAAATCTTTCCACCGTGCCGTCAAAGTATGTACTCCATCCAGAAACATATTTAGAATAAGGTTAAACGACTATTGTATGCAGAGCATGTTTATTAATATGATTGACATTCTTAGGATGAGTGTATTTTCCCATCTTATTACAGTATCATTTGTGTATGGTGATGATGGATCATTTAGTGAGCTTGAAAGGTTTGGGAGATCACCATACATAACAAGCAAGGGGAAGGTGATCAAGATTAAGAGCTAAGAAGGCACTCCACCTGGACAGGTTTTTCTTAAGATTCACCACCACCTCTTTCCTCCCTTCCTTCATGTCAAAATCCAATCCCACGTTATTCCTGAAATTTGGTCATAGTTTGGTTAATGTTTGTATTTTAAAACAAAGTACTTTGCCAAGCATTTAAATAAATATTCAGGATGGTGATAGAAAGCTTATATTTTTCACTTACTGAAGCAGTATCTGCCGAAATGTCGCCACATAAACCTGGTCTTTGATGCTGTCAAGGAACTTGAAGAAAGCATGCCTCCAAGCTCTCTTGCATTGAAGAGCACCACACACTCCCCAAAAGCCCACTACGAATCCAGTTGCTGCACCAATATAAAACCATGATATTTCGGTGCCTTCCACATTTTCATCACCTTGAGGACCTTCATTCTCCGTGCAGTTTTTCAGGAGAGGAGCTCCGCAGAGTTCAGGGTTGCCAATGAAATCAAGAGCATCAAAGCTCTGAAGCTGTGTTCTTGAAGGAATTCTTCCAGAGAAATTGTTGTATGCTAGGTCCAATTGACTAAGAAATAAACTGGGTGATGCTTTGAGGAATTTCACCTGAGATGATTGTTGGAGAGATCTAGTGACTCCAAATATTCAATACCCCCAATTTTCTCTGGTATCCTTCCCATTAAATGATTTCGAGACAAGTTCAAAGACTGCAGTCCAAAAGGACTCGAGATTTCAGCGGGGATTCCTCCGAACAAATTGTTGCATGAAAGGTCAACCATCCTCACTAATGGAAGGATACTACTGATTCTGATTCCTCTTGATGAACAAATAAAAAGACGCCCTGTGTACATGAAGTAGGTATAATTATCTGTTAAAGTATTAAATTTATCATCAATTGGACTAGGAATTGTAGCCATTGCACTGATATTATTGAATCACCTTGTTATGGATCCTGATAACCTATTATAAGCAAGATCCAACACTATAAGAGAAGAAAGTCGACATATCTGTTGAGGAATATCGCCAAAGAATTCCATTGATCTTTAACCGGATAACCATCAGATGTGTTCTCTCCCCTATCCAACTTGGTATGTTCCCGGTCAGTTTCTTTTCCGCAAAATCTATGGGGCCCAAAGTTGTGCAGTTCCTAAGTGACAACGGTATGCCTCCTGTTTACTGTGCAAGTGCAAAGCCTTGAGAGAATCTAAAGATCCAATGAATTCAGGAATTTTACCGGATAGATTGTTGCTTCCCAAGTTGAGATGTATCAAAGATTGCAAATGCACCAAACAATGACCCAGTTCCGCTGAGAAAGCACTATTTGATAGGTCTAGTATTGCTACTTTGCTTTTTCCATTCATCTTTTGGCACAAGAAAGAGGAAATTTGTCCGGATAATGAATTATTGACCATACTGAAGCTGGGGCAAATATCTGATGACAAATGTAATTGACCCATAAAGCGATTAGAATCTGCAATGAAGATGGCATTGTTTAGCGTAACATGGACTAATACCTGTGAGTATCTTGTTACACCTGAGATCACGCTTGAATATTTGAAGCCCACTTCCAAAACCAATTTGGAATTGTCCCCACAATTCCTACGTTGTACATGTAAAGTAATAGATTTTCCGATACCTTTCATTGATAGAAGTTCTAAATACATACAGAGTGATTGAGAGTCTAATTTAGTAAACATGTTAATGGTAAGGCTAAAATTAAGCCATCATATAATTACATAAAGTTGGTCAACGGCAAGGCTAAAATTAAAGTTTAGTATTACACCATTCAAATATAGAATTAATGACAGAACATGATTTGAGGCTAGACATGTGCTTCTCTTATATGCCCCCGCAAGATTGAGCTCACCGCAAGACAGAATTAATCTTGTTACGAGTACCTTCGTGCGCCGCCTTGACAATGACTTTGTTAACAGACGCCTATTTCGTCTGTGTATGCACATGTTTAACTTGGAGGCTTCCTTTATGCACTAAGTCACGCACAAAGTGAAGGTCGATTTGAATATGTTTCATGCGCGAATGATTGAATTGGGTTAAAACTGAGATGTGGCCCAAGGTTATCACAAAGTAGCCGGGAGATTCTGGATCGGGAAATGCTAGTTCTTGAGTAAAGAGCGGACAACCACATTGTCTCTCGGAAGTCGCATACAGTGGCTCGGCATTCGCCTCTATTGTGGATCGTGCAACTAGCTTCCTTGTTTCTTTGAGCTCCAAGAAATGTGGGATTAGAGCCCAAAAAACTAATATAGCAGAGGTTTCGACGTAAGTGTCATCCAAGCTCTCAAATTTCCAATCGACATCGGAGTATGTTCTTAATATGAAGGCCAGCTTGTGGATCTCAATACCTTGAAAAATGGTTTGCTTTAAGTAGCGGAGAAGCCTTTTTGTTACTGTCCAGAGATTTGTAGTTGGCTTGTGTATAAACTGAGAAAGTTTGTTGATTGCAAATGAGATGTCGGGACGTGTCAAGGAAAGGTATTGAAGGCGGCCAATTATTCTACGAAATCCTGAGTCAGTCTTAATAAAGAAAGAATGCCATCAATCAATCAAGGGATCAGTCAGAAAGAGGGGTTGAGACATCTTTAGCACCACCATACTGTTAGCTAAAAGGTCACTTAACATATTTATGTGTTGTGAGAGAAATAACCTAAATTTCGAGTAGAATTACTTCTAACTCTCAAGAAGAAATGAAGAGAACCCATATCCTTGAGAGAAAACATATCACCCAGCTACTTAATAATATTGGCCACGAGAATTGAATTATTTCCATTAATAACAAGATCATCAACATAAACCAAAAAATAACAAAGATTGGAGCCTTGACGTAAAAAAAAAACAAAGAGGGAGGAGTCTACTTTGGAACCGTGAAAACCCAACTCAAGAATGGCATTTTTGAAAGGCCAGGTACCAAAGCCCGTGGAGCTTGAGCGAAGCCTCAGAATCACCTTTTTAACCCGCAAACATGGTTAGGTTTGACAAGTCCTGAACCCCGGGGGTTGTGCCATGTCGCCTCCCGCTAACGCACCATTTAGAAAGGCATTGCTGACATCCATTTGCCCTAAATCCCACCCTTTCATGACAAAGAATAGATAATACGCTCTAATAGTTGCCGGAGCTCAAATTAATGTATAAAGGTTTGTTTGTAATCAATACCAGGGTGTTGATCATAACCCTTAGCAACTGGGGCTGGGCTTCGAATCCGCCTCCACGGATCCATCAAAGATGCCTTTTTACTTCCTGGAAGACCCACTTACGTACCACGGGTGTACAAATGAGGGGTTGTAAAACTAGGGTCCCACCACATGTTTCATTGTGAGCAAAGTGAGCTCGTCTGGGACATGGTCACGCCTGAGGTTTCAGAAATGGTTCGCCTACACCGGTCGTCTAATGGCCTGGGGAAGAGGATGTTTCGACACCAGATGTGGATCTCATGGCTTGAAGATTTGGTTCATTGATCTTGTGGTCATGTTATGAGGCGCTGGGGAGGAGACTTCCGCTTTGGGAGGGCTTAGAAATCCGGCGATGGAGGAGAAAATCTGACCGAGATGGGCATTCCTGGAGTAGGAATAAGAGCGAGATGGAAGATTTAAGGAGAAGGCCCAGTATCATCAAAGGAGAAGTCGGATGAGATGGGGGTGATTTATAACTGCAAGGAATTATGAAGCAAAGAACCGGGAGGGTCCGAAGTACTGAGGAGCCCGCAACAATGGCGTGTGAACCCGGGCGGTTGCAATGGATGCCGTGCCGGCGCCACGATGACGCACTACGACCTGGGTGGGCAATCGAAAAGAGAGGGAAGAAACGGGAGGGTCCGAGGTTTCGTTAGCACCAAGACCCGTGCCGAGAGGTCGGATTGATTCTGGGCCATCAAACACCACGCGCTTCGGGAGAAGAGAGGAAATTTTTTTGCTGAGGCTAAGACACTTGTATGCATTTTGGAGTTGGTGAATAGCCGAGAAAAAGATGTGCTTTGGATTTGAGCTGCATTTTATTTGAGTTATAGGCCGGTGAGAGGGATAAAATAAATGTATCCAAATTTTAATTTCAGCATCATGGTGTTTGACCAAAAGGACTTCAAAAGGTGATTTTTCCTGAAGAAGAGGTGTGGGTTGTCTATTTATGAGGTAGAAGTCGTTTGGAAAGGCATAAGGCCAATAAGAGAAACCAAGATGTTAACATGAAGAGTGTAAGGCCTGTTTTCAACGAGATGATTTATGACGCATTTGCCTAAAGACACCATTTTATATGGCGGTGGGGAGCAAGAGGTAGTGAGTTATGCCATGAAGTAGAGATATGATTTTAAAGCAATAAACTCACTACCATTATTCGAAAGTATAGTGTTTGATTGATTTCCAAAGCGGTTTCAACAAACCGTTGAAATGTGGAAAATTTGTAAAACACCATTTAGTGACCATTGATAAACCATATATATTTTGTATAATGATCAACAAAATAAGGTATCTTGATCCATCAATTCCAAAGATAACTAGAAGGATCTCACACATCGTTGTAAAATAAGTTCAAGTGACTCATGACTTTGAGACCATTACACAAAGGGTTATTGATGAGCTTTATTGATAGAACATGAATGACATAATGAAGACAAAGTTTTAGTCGATAAAATAGGAAGAGAAATTTTTTTAACAAGATGATGGACAATTTTAATAGAAGGATGCCCAAGACGCTTGTGTCATCCATCAATAGAAGTCCGTTCATGCACATTAGCAACCTTTTTTATGCTACTATTGATTCCAAGAAGGCAGTAGATGCCATTGTGTTACATGCCCCTTTTAGTGTAATCGTCTCGAGATCTCAGTTCTTCAGCTGTAAGAAAAATAATAAAAGGATGAAATTCAACAAAGACATTATTTTGTTTGGTGAGATGAGATGAACCCTTAAATTAAATTTTTGGTAAAGGTTTGAACACAAAGAGTATCACTAGTGTGTTCTATGAGGAGATCGCAAAGCCAGTAAAGAACCAATATGTGATCACAAACCCGAGCTATCACTCGAATACTGGCTGGCTCCATCATATTCGAATTTTAATGATAAATTAAGATCACCGTGATATTGCGAGCACCCTAACTGGCAACCTAATTTTTATCCTTCCATTATATTTTGCAGCACAATTTATCAAACATTCCGAGAAATGGAATTGAGGACGACTCGTATCGTGGGCCCAACCGATCACAGAGTTTGCATTTGGCCGTACCGGATCGAATAATCGGGGCCTCCCAGAGATGCTGGCTGGTCAACCAACACGCCAGCCCATTAAAGTTTTTTGCTTTTGTCGGGAATCCCGAGCCCACGCGCGCACCACAGCCATAACTACCGACCACCCCCGTGCACGTTTCGCTCGCGAAGTCAAGTGTAAACAACCGCTGTCGTTACGCCTTCCAAGCGCCGCGATATGCACTATGTCCAACCGTGAAGGTCGTAATCCCTAAAGCGCCACGACTTCCATTCTGCTCGATTGCGCCGGCGATCTCCCGAAAAATCTACACCCAAGCCATTCAGTCACATAAAGAGCGAAGGTCATCATCCGAAATTGATGATCAATAATGGATATTTGATCGGGCCTAAGGCCTTCACAAAGATGGAGGTATTCCTCGTGGATCGACCAGTTCCACCTTTAGATTAAGGTGAGTTCCTTCCTTTAAACCGCATAGCTCGGTGCCCTGATCGGCTAGCATATAAATTTTAGCTTCGTCCGCCGCCGAGAGGTCTCTGTGCTCGTAGCAACAGGGTGGGTGACTTGAGGGAGCATGTAGGAGTGGTGTTGGGTGCAAATAGCACCTCAGATAAGTTTATCCCTGGTGAACCCAAATGGTTCATGAAATTTATCACACAGACACGAAGAGGGACACCGTGCAAGGGTGCTCTCGGATATAGTTTAGTAAACAGAATCAATGAGAGTGCTTCGAATTTGAGCATGCCATGAGGAAAGAAAAGGAGTTAACTTTTCTTATTGATTTTCGGGGCAAATTGAGCCGAGCAATAAATGAGTTATTTATTTGTTAAATAATGAGGTCAAGGCGTGGAGATTAAGTTCGGGATTTTGATCGCAGGAGAAGACATGGCAGTGGACTTGGACGGCGGACTCGTTAGAGATCCTGTGGCTCGATACTGGCGTAAAGTAATAGATTTTCTCCGATACCTTTCATCGATAGAAGTTCTAAATATATGATGAGCGATTGAGAGTCTAATTTAGTAAACATGTTAATGGTGGGCGCTAAAATTGCCATCAAGCAATTACATAAAGTTGGTCAACTGAAGGCTGGGAAAATTTGTTACTGGTTTGCAATTTGATATCTCAACATAGAATTTAATGACGAACTGGATTCAGGCTAGATTACGTGCTTTCCTATAGTACACAAGCTTAATTCCGTAAGAGATCTTTGTGCTCAGAAATTATGCAGGAAACCTAGTAACCCAATCTTGCAACCGTCCCAATAGGTAGCTGCACTTTGAGTTGAAAAGAGGGATCCAAATAGGCTCACATCATCACAACAAACAAAGAGAATACACACGGTCCGCACCTCAAGCTCGAGCTCTGGCAAATCTGGCTTCCCGGACACTGTTTCCTTCAAGAAGTCGGTTTAAGGCTCCTGGAGATGCCGTTTCTTTAAAGAGTCCGAATATGTCCCCGCAACTCTTATTGGCCTATATAAATTTGATGCCGTTGGTAACATTTGATATGAAAGCCGAATCCCACCTGAGAGAATCGTGATTCAAGCTCCAGCCGTGAAAAGACTACCGAGATTTAAATAACCACTTCTGGCACTGTCAGGATTGAATTAGCCGTGTAAGTGAATGTGAGGATGGTGAGAGATTTTTTGAAAATTGACATACTACCTAATGTGGGAGTGGCCAGGGCCTTTAGGCTAGATCCACTACCATCAGCTCAGCGCCTCAGACGTTTGGCCTGGTCGCACAAATCACAAAGTGCCTGGAAGATGGTCGGCCACATCAAAACGAGCAAAAGTGAGTTCCTCAACGTATGTAGTAAAGTCTCTACATCTCGTTTGGGGTCCCGAGCTCCCTCAGCCAGCTTAATCCAGACTGACATGGAGGGGCTCATCAAAATAACATGTTATGGGAGGGAAAATTAGGCATAGGATGGCAGATCGGGGGTGGGTAATCTAACAACGGGTCAACACATCATGCTTATTATCCATATCTCCCAAGATCTCAAACTTGATACGGCCTCTAAAACATTATCCCTTAATAGTGGAGTCGGGGTTCCTGACAAGGAAAAGAGAGATTTTATCACTCAAGATCATGAGATTATATTTCCAAAAATCAAGGAGAAATTCAGAGTTATAAAACATGTGACCCATCGAGAAAATGTATGTAATTTAATCAACAGACGAATCCCTTCTTCATCTTCCCCATCTTTTTGGCCCATTTAATCATCGAGAGACACCCATTACTGTACTCACTGCTCCCACCCCTTTTTTCTGGGCCATCAGATTGTTGATGCCTCCAAGATCGTGAAGATTTTTAAATCAGTGAAAACACCCATGGATGAACTCATAAAAAGCATGAGTCGGGACACGAAGTAAACATATCTCTTGGTGCAGAGTGCACTTAGAGAAACAAGCCAAATGAAACATCCCCGTGGGAAGGTCAACCCACCTCATGTGCAAGTATTCCAAGGAAGAAAAAGATGAGAAATCCAACTGGGCAACCTCGATAAAGCCCACACTTTCTCCTAGGTAGTTGACGACGTGGTTGAGAGATTTCCAGTCGATAAGGTATTAGGCCACCAAATGAAGCACCCAAGAGGTCAAGATATGTTAGGACTCCCTCATAGCCAAGGAAACTGTACTGTGGCTACCTCCAAAGTCATTTAAGCTCAAATTGAAGAAATTCAAATTTCCTTAACCTTTAGCAAAGAAGACTAATCTCACCTCCCAAAGCGGACCTGCCATTGAATTTAGCAACATAAGGATCATATGCATTACCAAGAAGGAACCGATCACACCTGCTGGGGACACGTTGAGGCAGAGGACACGCAACGCCTTGCTGACAGATCAGTGAAGAGCTTCGCTTATGTGATCAACAAGAGCGTGCTCGGGCGGAAGAGCCACTTCTTCCTTTTCACGTCATGGAAATTCAAGGTGTTTACTTTGAGATAAGCTTGGTGGCTAACAAGAGAAATACCATGATCGAATTGAATTTCTCATCACGCTCAACTAGAAAGCTCGCATAGTGTGCTCCAACGCTTGGTACTCGCAAGAGTTGGATATAGCTAGTGAGCTCCTTAAATGGCTTGTGTGTACTTTACTTTTAATTTACAAATGTTACATTAAAATCATGTTACTTGAGAACTCTAGCTCTAGCTTTCTCAATCTCAAGCCCAAACACTCTATCTTTGAGGAGGCTTCTAGCCACTTGCATTTCTAATCTCGCTTACATCCAAATATAAGGACTCAATAGTCCAAGTATACGATGTGAAAAACAAACCTTCCTATTAAGTGAAGATGACTTTAATAGATGATTCTTAGTTTTGCACCCCCATCACTTAATAGTCCGAATTTCAAAGACAAATGCTGATTTTCCTAAATATGTTCTTCAAATATCTTCTTTGTTTTACTTTACCACTTCAAAAGTATTGTTGAAAATAATCCCCCTAAATAATGTTTTTTTTGTTATTCAAGAATGAATTAAATGTAAAGTTAGTATTCTATAAATTAAATTTATAAAATTTTATAAGATCTAAACATAAAAATCTTCTTAATTCTCTTATAGAAATATTATGAAGTTGTTTTTTGTCCTTTTTACTATTTCCATATTATTAGTCTTTAAATTCCTAACATGGAGACTCTGAACTTTAACACTATCGAGACATTTTCTTGCGGCGCCGCCCACCAAAGAAGAAAAGCCAAGGTGGTTTAATGAAGTCATGTGTGCGCCACTACAAATTTTTAAATAAGACAATATCGAGCGGGTAATGAGTTGTTAATCCAGCTCGAACCTGATAATATCATGTGAAGAATCGTCATTATAAATGGTATCAACATCCTCGACTGCAAAATGTGCAAAGAAGAACGCTAAGCCTTGTGGGGAGGGAAGGTAGGAGATTGTGATGTCAAATTGGCCAAAGATAGAAATGTGAAGTTCCATATATGGATTCTAAACTAAACAATTATAGTGCTCTTTCTCGAGGGTATCGGCCCAATAGAGAAGAAAACGGGGAAAGGTTGTATGGAAAAGCCTTGTGTGTTCTAATACAACCCTAAATCAAATAATATGGAGTGAAGAGTCAGATCGTTATAGCCTGGCATCAAACCTTATCAAGCCGTGGACCGAAGGTCCATATGGAAAGCGTATATGGATGGTCATGGAAGTATGCTAGCGCGATGCTAGCTCTATGTATTTGACCTAGTTGTCCTCGCCATCGCTTAGAGAGTGAAAGGTGAAGGTCCATATAGTTGGATGATTTGAACTCAACATTATCAAGGCCTTTTCGTCACGGCAAGCCCACAGGAAAAGGCAAAATCGGGTTAGCTAGTAGAAGTCGCGGCGCAGGCCACTACAGCATTAAACTTATACCATCAATGAAGGGTTTGGTCATTACACTTTGAAGCCACTACAGCCTTAAACCGGAGCAATATCAAATGAAGAGTTTGATTGCTATACTTTCAATAGCGCAGGACACGCAAGTGGAGACAAACTCCTTCCCCACATTGGTTTTTTTCTTTTCCTCTATCTCTTTTGTTATCGTGTAATGAAGCTTCTGTGGTTCATCAATTGATCTCATGTACCTCCTCCTCAACTCCCTATATTTCCAAATATAAACTATTGCACACTCGTGAAAGCATGAGGACAAACTTCATGAAGATGACTATGATGCGGAGAAATTTGTGACCAAAATACTAGATAATCAACGTTTAAAACAAGTAGTGGGGACCAAATGAGTCTCATAAATTATCACTTTGAAACCCGGCTGTTTCCCCAAAACAGATTTATGGTTTTAGTACCCCTCTTCATTAACCCTCGATTTTCCTTTATTTTTATTTTTTAAAGAAATTTTACCTCTATTAAAATAATCATTATTGTAATTAATGTTTCTATACTCCATCTTCCAAATGCATCCATCCTTAATCATATTCTTGCCAAAAATTAGCTTCACTGTGCTATGGTCATTCTAATCCGATACACTAAGTAGACACCTGTCCCTTAATTTTGTGGAAAACTTTGCTCCCTTAATGGTTTTTCCATGGAAAATAAACTAGTCAAGTCTTTCTACCCTTATTTCTATCCTAGTTTGGATACATCAACTACCTCTACGTTGCTTTATTGTTTCTATGTTGATACCCTCTTATTCATGAATTACAAAAACAGAAACACCATTTTTGGCTGGAAAAATAAAATCATTAGCAAATGAGTAATTACTATTATTATTTTTAAATGATCCATCACAATCATTCACTTACAGAATCCTAGTTTTAGCATATATTATTTTGTGGGTATAGAATTAATTAAGTATCCACCCCCAGCCCATTAGAGCAATGGGGGCCATGCCCTCGCCAGAACCTTTCCATAGTGTGCCAAACAGAGGTCTCTGGCCTTCAGCCCAACATGGATTTGAAAAATGGGGAGGCCCGTATTCAAATGCCAAACAACCAAATCCTTCCAATAACTCGAAGAGGCTAGAATACTCCCTAAAAGATAACCAGCTCGCCCAACAAGTCCTTATTATAAAGGGAAGCTGAAAGTAATAGAAGCATCGTTATAACCCCAATAAAGAAGGAGGATTATCCGTAACAAACTCCTCACTAATCCGCACCCATGCTAAACTATATGCGAGGGAAACACATCCTCAATGGAAGGACCTTAGTCATCGTCCAAACTGTGATGAATATCCACTATAAATACAAGGCCACTCCCTAATCTCAAACTAAAAGGTAAGCCAATACTGGGCATCCTGCATTCATCTTTCCTCTCAAGGACAAATCCCGACTAGGGCATCTGAAGGGCCATGGGCGAAGCCCGACTCCCCCTTCTTCTTCCGGGTTTTTGTGTAGAGGTCCTTTCATTAGATCCCATGGCCCGGCCCTTAACAACCCCACGCTCCAGCCCCGGGCCCCGGCTTGAAAGCATCATCATTGGCGCCACACCAGGAACACAGCTTCACAAACATCACTCCATCTTCTCACATCGATGGCATTCGACTCAGAACACGATAGGAGCAACGCTGATCCTACAAGGATGCCATACCCACCTGTGGATGCGCACGCCAGCCATCAGCCGCAAGCGATCTCGAGCCAATACAAATTATAAGGGAAGATCTGGCCACAACTCAATGGCTTGATAAAGGTAAAACAGAACAACTCACCCACAATGAGAATGACCTCGATAAGCTGCCGAGCCTCGTGAAATCACAATTATCCCTCCACACTTATAGGGATGATCACGCCGGAGGTATGAGAATTCAAACAGAGAGAGATGAATCTAGTCAAACCCAGTGGGCACAAATAACTAGCCTCAGAGGGGAAGGTGAACCTGGAGCAATACATTGTAGGGACGCGGCGAGAATCAGTAGAGCTTACACTTCATCCCCTTACCATCGCAAGACAGGATGCGACACGTGAGCAAAGATTCGTGGATTCCTCCAACAAGAGTTTCCCACTGCAGAAGGAGGTAGTTGCGGTCGCACCAGATACCATGGATACTCTGCGTAACAAACGTCACCATCTCACTCCCGAGGTGCTTAAACTAATTCGGGCCTCCCACCAATTGATGCTCCTTGGTGAGCCGCTCGACGGTCGGGCGGGATCCGGAAGATAATTATCTCAATACCTATGGCGAATCGATGGAGTTCGCATGGTATTCCGCACTCGGCCCCGTGCAGAGCGTTTCGCTAATCACCTGTGCGCTTCCCGCCATGGCCCCGGCACCAATGCACCCCCTTCACCTCATTTCTTCGGCCCGTGAGTTATCAATTCCGCCGGCTCCCACTTCGCTTCGTGGCTAGGGATGCCATGTGAAGCTTCGAAGCACGCGCATTCGGCAATCCATCAAACAAGGAACACAAAGAAAAATTGTGTCATAATGGCAACTGGCTTAATGCCGAGTCCCTCGAAGATAGATGTACTCGACGGTCATTGGCCACCGCCTCATCATAAAGGTCGGGGGCACGCCCAAAGACCGGATGTTCTCTATCTCAAAGAACCCTCAAAGCACATGGCCGGTTCTCGCCAGTTTAAAAATACATAAACTGAGAGGTGAGGCCTTCTCTTCATGTCAAAGAAGGAGAGCTCTTCCGCTTAGCGACAAAAAGACGACAGAGAAGAGATTCGGATTTCCGAGCCCTGGGAGGTAAGCAGCATCAGAGGAAATCGTGGGTGAGCTGTGAGCGATCCTGTGCCATTTAGGGGCCCTGGTGGATCGCTCGGGTTCGCCATACCAAAGACGACGATCGCCAGACCGGGCTTCGCCGCTTCACTCCTTTAATACCTGGGTTTCTACATGAAGTACCTAACGAGCGCCTTAAGATGGCCGCCGGCATGAAGTCAACCCCGCTACCGAGATAACACTGCACTGCAGTCTGACAGTGGATCATGGACATCACCTGATAACAGATACGCTAAGAAGAGAGATAGAGTACCGGATACAAAGCCGCGCATGGAGCATATCTAATCTGCTTTATATCTTTCGGAATCACTCAAGGCTGCACCTGTAATCGTAACCAAGCCCGCCGCCTACATCAGCCACTGCCGACGACGACGCCCAAAGACGCAACCCCTGGGAAATCCCACGTGATCTCGGTGGAGGATTTGTCGGGAGGAGGAGAATCTAGTTCGTGCCTCTAAGGGCCCACTTCATACAAAGACTAAGATCGGCAGACGGAGGTACTGGGGCCAAGATCTAAAATGCCGCGAGTCGACACTACTATCACATTCTCCGACTCAGATCTGGAAGGATGTCAGCACCCCCATGACGACCCACTAGTAATTCGCTCAATTGTGGCAAATACAACGGTCCATCGGGTCCTAATAGACAACGGGAGCTCGGCCGACATCATTTTTGCATCGGGCCTCTCAGCCAAAATGCAACTGGAAGAGAAAGGGGAACCCGTCAACACTATCTCCTCGCTGGTTTTCGTGGAGAAAAGGTGTTGCCATTGGGATCGATCCAATCAGGCATCCCTGGGAGCCCTTTGCCAACGACGACAAAGAAGTGTTTCATGGGCCGACGCCCTGGGCCAGCCTATAACATGTTGCCGGGCAAGCCCTCTTCAACGCTGATAAGGAGCCATTCCCTCTCAAGATACCACCCGGTAATCACCCCGATGCGAAATCCGCTGATGGTTCGCTGTGAGGAGATCAATGTAGGGCACGCAGAATGCTACACCGCCTATGAAACAAAAACTATCGACAATGTGAGCACGGGCGAAGCCGGATATGCGTGATGAAGTGTTCACTCCCGCCTCAGCCCCTCTTAAGAGCTAGAACCAATAACATTGGATGACGACCCAGAGCATCTTGCCTATATCGACTCCAAATTAGCAGAAGGCCTCAAAGGCCTCCTCACACAGTTCTTAAGACAAAACAGGGACATCTTCGCATGGAAACAGTCGACACGAGCGGCATCGACCGCACTATCACTCATAACCAAACACCAACCCATCTTCGCCGGCATAAAAACGCCAGGCCGCGACCGCAGAGACAAAAGGCCATCAACGGCGTCGGCAAGCTCCTCCAAGAAGGGGCAATCGTGATAGAATACCCGTGAGTGGTCACACGTCGCGGTTCCGCCAAGAAAGCAATGCAGCAACCGGGCGACTGTATTGATTTCACCGATATAAACAAAGCATGCCCAAAGCGACGCTTCCTACCTGGGGGAGCCGACCTTATCGTGATGCCACAGCCAGCCATGAGCTCATTTCCTTCATGGATGCTTCGCTATAACCGTATACAAGTACTCGACCCTAAATGATCGGGGGAGAAGACGCTTCGCCTCGTCATCGCACAGTGACTCCATCGCTATTCGTAATGCCATTCGACTAAAAATGCAGGGCAACCTACCAAAGGTTAGCAGCCGAACCGTGATGTTTCGTAAACAGATAGGTACAACGACGGAAGTTATATGTGATTTACATGCCGGTGTCGCCACACGTGATCCACATCGCTTCACCTCTCCGAGACGCGCCTGCATCCTGCTGATTATAACATAGTCGACCGGCGAACAGCTTCTTCTTGCTGGTGGTCTGAAAATTCCTGGCTTCATAGTCAACCACGTGGAACTGAAGCAAATCCCGATAAATAAAGCATTGCTCGACATGCTTCGCCGCCATCTGGGATAAAGGAATAACGACACGTGGAGGATCGTAGCTCTGCGTCGATTCGCGGTTCAGGCAAGTGACAAATGCCAACCTTTCTTCCAATTTTGAAGAAAGCCTCAATGGGATGAGAAATGATAAGAAGCCGCTTGTAGCCTTGAAAAACATAC